>OX467708.1:42170698-42628198 GCA_950111635.1 Agelastica alni | reverse complement strand
TTTGTCAGGGATAATTCCTGTAAGATAGATAGTGTTATATAGATTTACTAGTATTTGCAGTTGATCATATTCTATGAGTTTTAGTAGTTCTGTCGGAATACCATCAGGACCAGGTGCTTTTCCAATTTTGGTGCATTTTATGGCATATTTTACATCAGTCTTAGTAATGGGAGGGCCTATTTCGACTTCTTGGGGTTGTAGTTCTTCTTGTTGATCTTCAAACAGTTCCCTAATGTACTCTTCCCATCTTATCATTTTTTGGGAAGCAGCATCTACCACTAAGTTCCCTTGTTTATCTTTGATAATACTGTAGCGCTTATTTTTACCTGTGCCTGTGATTTCTTTGATCTTTTTGTGAATCCCGAAATTGTCATATTTTTTTTCTAGTTCTTCTATTTCATGACACTCTCTCTCATATATTCCTCTTTTGCTTCAATTATCTTCTGTTTTATTGTTCGATCTATATTTTTATAAGAATGTGTATCAATTCCCTTCCCTTCCCTTCTTCTTTTATTCATCATCTCGAGAATTTCACTTGTCATCCATCTCTGTTTGAATGTTCTGCTTGTTTCTGTTAGTTTAGTCTGTGAGGCCTTTAGTATTCTTTCTTTAATTTTGTGCCATTGTTCGTTAGCATTGTTGACACTTATTTTCATTTTCATTCTCTCATTTATATCTTCTTTTATTTTCATTTTGATAATTTGATCTCTTAACAAGTCTGTATTTAGTCTTGGGGGTAGTGTCTTTTTTTTAGTTTTTTGAAGCTCATTTTGAATGTTGCCACTAGGGGGTTGTGATCAGATTTTATATCGGCGCCTGGATACGCTTTAACCGATTTTATAGCATTTCGGTATCTCCTGTTAATTAACACGTAGTCGATTTGGTTTCTAATGATATGCTGCGGTGTGTGTCTTGGTGAAGTCCAGGTATACAATCGTCTTTTCGGTAGTTTATACCATGTATTTGTAATTACCAAGTCATTTTGTTGGCAAAACTGTATTAATCTATCTTGGCGTTCATTTCTGTCTCCCAGATCATACTCCCCAACATATTCTCCGATCTTTCCTTTTCCAACTTTCGCGTTAAAATCGCCGAGGAGTATCGTTGCATCTCCCTATTTAGTTGTCCTAAGAATTGTATCGATTTCATTGTAGAATTTTTCGATTTCCTGATCCGCTGCATAACCCAGCTAAAATGTATATATTATTTTCAAATTTAGAATATAAATATACAAAATACAAATAAATAATAGATAAGTATAAGCCCTATTCTGAAATGACTCCATTTAAAATGGTTTGTATAATAAAAATTTCTATTTTCATATTTTTTTTTAATAAAAATAGTCGCAAAAAGGGTAGACCTATCGTGTGGGCCGCCGACGGCCCGCACTGCGACTATTTGAAGGGGAAGGGATTATAGAAAGGAAATGATTGTGGACCCGCTTTTTGAAAAGTTGCAGGTCATAGTTTTCTGGAAAAACTGATTTTGGAAGCTTGTTCCATTCCGTAGTAGCCCTGTAAAAGAAGGAGTCTTGATGGAGATTGGTCCTTGTAGTGTCAATCTTGAGAGTAAATGGGTGAGACTGATCAGCGTTCCGAGTTTTTCGGCCGAATGTGGCCAATGGTGGTACAAGAATTTTTATTTCTCTGGAGCATCTGCCATGGAAATATCTGTTCCCCACTCGACGATTGCTTTAAGATCTCTATTGATGGAATAAACCTGTTCCTGTCTGAGTCTATTTGTATCATTCACCGAAAGTGATCGATGTGATGTGAAAGTTGAGACAAGTATGCTATCGTCTGCGAAACTATAAATGGGGTTCGTGGTGGTTTTCAAGAGGTCATTGATGTGTAAAAGAAATAAGGTGGGGGACAGGATTGAACCATGGAGGACCCCGGCATTGGTTTTAAACACATCAGCAGAAATTCCGTCAACTGCCACATGTAGGGAGCGATCTTGCATGAAGCTCAAGAGCCATTGGCGCAGTTTGGTTGGGAGACCATAATCTCCAAAATGGACAAAGACGGTTGGTTTTATGACTACCCAACTTATCCTTTTAACCCCTTTTAGTTATCTACCAGAGTGACAAAAGTGATGTATGTGGCTACACCAAATGAAAGTTCTATGGCAAGCTGTAAGTAGGTAAAACAAAAAACGTTTATTGGTATTTAAAAAAATTAATTAAATTTGTTTTTCTATAGTTTAAATCGATTTTTCGGTTATTTAATTTGTAATAGTAAAAATACAATGAACGAAAATGCACATTTATTTTACAGAGATTATTAATTTATACAGTTTTTTAAGCAGACGTCAAAAATTGCCTATACTTCGTTATTCAGGCAATTCGGACTCAAAGTCAATAATGATAATACAGCAAAAATTGACATTAATAAATTAGATTGATTCGCTTTCTCAAGACAGCATTCTGTTCTTTTTATGAAAAAATAAATAAAACCAAAATTTAAACCTGCTAGAGAAGCGTACACATTATAACCGTATCCTACTAAGCAAAATATCATAACGCATATAATAACGTTTAAGTCTGTTAAATCTTGTCGCCTATAGTCCAGGATGATATAAAATAACAACAAGGCAAATGCTAAGCCTGTAGGTATATACGCAATTTCAGGTGGAACTACTTCATTTATCGTCAAAAATTCGGAAGCTATTAATGGTGCTGTTAGGATTAGCTGGAAATAGTCGAGGAGAATACGGAGATCAAAATAATCATCATTAGCTGCAACAAAACAAAACAATTTCAATTACAACAAACTTTAGACAAAATAGTACAAATCAGAATCAAAATAAAAGTTATCATCTTATAACAAATTACCATAACCGTCGACTCTACACTACCATAATATGTGAAAATAAGCATACATTTTGGAGGTTATCTATGAAGTATATTCGAAACAGGAAGGACTTACATTGTACCCAAGCAGCATCAAAGTAGCTTCGTAATTACCTCTAAAATTACGACTTTCTAGTTTTTCCAAAAAAATATAATAAATACTAGAATGCCAATAGATACATCCAATATTAAGTTAAAATGAACCCAGATAGCGAACCAATCACCTACCATTTGCACATGCGCAGAACATCTTTTCTTGCCACATCGTTGCCAAGTTCTTCTTTTTCTTGGTATTTTTCAGAGGAAGTTAGGAATAGAATATGTGCTATTATGGCAAGTAATTAGAAAAAATCGAGAAAATCTAGCAAAACCGCCGCAGAAGCGTACGTGACTATAAAGAAGCAAAGAAAAGAACAGTGTAATATTCGGGTTTAACGAGTTGTTGATATCTATTTTTCTGTTTGCTTTCGGAAAATCGCTTGGATTAGTGCTCCGTTTTTGGTGTTTCCTCGTTGTTTTTCCAAAAATTGTCTATTTATGGCATTCCTTTAGCTAAGTTTCGTTAGTTTAGTTAATTTTAGTAATCTCAAGTGCTTGGACAAATTCTAGACACAATGAAATGCGCTCCCAAGTACTATCCTGGTGATAAGTTTGAATATCCCACTAATTATACTATTTATTGCGCAAATTTAGAGATAGGTCAATCGCCATATGGGGTGCCAAATCATACTTATCACTGATTGACCTTCTAGTATTTATTATATTTCTGTGAGTTTTTCCCACTTTAATTCAAACTTTTATGGTAACTGTGTAGTTATTTTTACTACAATTTGGAACTTAATTATTATTGTTACCATGTAAAATAACTTTAACTAAGACTTTAAAGTAATATTCGATAGAAGAATGAAAGGGGCGGGTGATCGTGTGAATTCTTCACCAGGTACTATTAGATTAGGACGTTAGGTTAGGTAAAGCTAATAATAATCGGTATTAATTAAGGCAGTAAAAGTAAAAAAATTAGCTTAACCTAACCCTAATGTCCTAACCTAACACCAACACAGTATCTGGTGAAGAACGAAAATGTGGGGAAGTATTAGAAAAGACCCGTATAATAATAATCATTATTGTTAAATTTGACAAATCAATTAAATAAGTTAGATTCACGGTCAGATTGAAAATGCGGGGTTGAAAATGCGGGATTGAAAATGCAGGATTGAAAATGCGGGGTTGCTACCAAACTTCACACGATCATTCGCCGGGCTGAAAATTTCATCAAAATTGGTCCAGCCGTTGGCTACAGAAAAGACATTAAAAAAGCGAGGACGTATTACAAAAGACCCATATTATGTAATGTTCATTTACATGTAGTTATTTATGGGTATCCGATTCTACCCATAACAAGCGCGCCCAATAACCTCGTTCCAAAAAACGATATTTTTTTGGAACGTTTCAATCTGGAACGTTATCAAGTTAGAATCGTTATTCCCATCACTAACGCACACTTTTTATTAATTAAAGGTTAAAGTACTACTTGCAGCTTCATAGTGACAATGACAACCTTTGTAGTTATCGCGACTACAGGGTGTTTCAAATAAAGGTGACCCTGTCTCTAGGATAGGTAGGAAACTGAAAAATAATTGGGGTTTGCTTAGTAAACTATTTTCGTAACGGCATCCGTATTCAAGATAAAGGGAGTTGAAGAAAAACAATTTAGAAACATTTATTACGATTTTGCCGAACTTACTGGAAACATTGTAATGAAATTTTATACATTTTATGAGTTTCTTCTAGTAGAAACTTTTCTGCATAACGCGTAACAGCTGCACTAGAGTTTCCTTAAAACTCGCTTAAGGTTAATAACATATCGGTGTATTCAACATTTGAGTACATTTTAATAAACAATATCTAATTTTACAAATAACAAGGTTTCAAAAATTTAATTATTGTTGACTTATCGTCATAACTATCAATAAATGTCAGTTACACTATACATAGACGATTGTTTAAAAGATTTGAAAGAGAGAGCGTATGAATTGAAAATGAATGATTTAATTGTCAAATGCCTTCTTTACGCCGATGATCAAGTCATATTAGCGTTATCTGAAGAGGAGTTGCAGACGATGGTTAATGTTATGCATAATGCCCTAAAAATCAAAGGGATGAAAATAAATGCAAGCAAAACGAAAGTAATGGTTTTTGAAAGAGAAGAAAGCATGACAAACTGTAAAGTTTCGAGTGAGGGAGAAAGATTGGATCAAGTAAATGAATTTGTGTACTTGGGATCAAAGTTTACGAGAGATGGAAAGTATGACAGTGACATTGAGCGAAGGGTGTTGGCAGGAAAACAGATAAATGGTGCACTGCATAGCTTTATGAACAACCAGAAATTGTCAAAAAAAACACGTCTGGCTGTGCATAGAGGTGTGTTGGTTCCTACACTTATGTATGGTAGTGAATGTTGGGTTTTGCAGAAGAAGCATGAAAATAGGATTAATGCTGCGAAGATGAGTAGTTTGAGAAGTATAGCCAGAGTGACTCGGTTGGATAAAGTAAAAAATAGTGAGATAAGAGAACGCTGTGGTGTAAAAGAAGATGTGGTTACAAAGATAAAGGAATGCTTAGATGGATGAAGGAAGATTGACGAAACAAATTTATAAGGCGAGTGTGAATGGACAAGTCGGTAGAGGTCGACCTCGGTGAACATAATATCTCGATCATATCAACATTGTTTTGAAGAAAGGCCAGGTCAAGAGTACTAACAACCGACGAGCATGCATAAGAGCCCTGATAAAAGTAGAGAAAGCAAAGGATGTGTGTAAGAACCGTAGCAAGTGGAAGGAAGTGATGTCTGCCTACCCCTACGGAAAAAAGGCGTGACTTTATGTATGTATGTATGTAAATGTCAGTTTTCCATGGCAAACTAAGAGAAAATCAGGATATACTGATTAGAATGGATTTTTGTGAAACATTACAAGAAAGGAAAGCCCTCAATCCCAATTTTTTTACATGTATCCGTTTTATCGATTAGGTCTTATTTACGCGACAAAACAATTTTAATTCACATAATGCATACTAATTAATAACTTTATCATTACTTTATACCAGCATTGGTTATTACTTCATAATTTTCAAATCAAAATATTCCGAAAACGGTACACAGTATCGAGTTTTACCAAGAGTACCTTTTTGGTGTAAAATTGAATGTTTAAGTTCACTTGAAATTTTAAATAATAAATCTAACCTTAAAAAAGTTATGTGTAATACTACTTGGTACGAACCGTGTAACTAGCGCCCTCTATGAGAGTCAGATATAAAAACAAATTCATGGGATATATTGGCTTCTAAAACATATTCGTATAAAATTCCATTACAATGTTTCCAGTAGTTTCGGCAAAATCGTAATAAATGTGTATACATTTTTTTCTTCAACGCCCTTTATCTTGAATACGTATGGCGTAACGACATTTTTTACTCAGCAAACCCCAATTATTTTTTAGTTTTCTACCTATCCTAGAGACGAGGTCACCTTTTTTTGAAACACCCTGTACATAGTTTGAAATATCTACAACAAACATTCTACTTAATGGTAATAATGACTTTTACATGATAAAAAAGTAGTGGCCGCTATTTGCTGTTAAGTGGCAAATCCTCAAAACACACATTTTGTCGTAAATATTACTTTGAAGTAATTTCTGTTAAATTCGTATATATTTATTGATAAAATGCCTAGGAAACCATTTTATTTATTTTAAATTTCTTCACAGTAAATAAGCGAATCGTCAAGGATTCACAAAAAAGATAAATTGAAGCGAAACTGAGCTCATGTAATTAGTAGAAATGTAAAAAAATATATTTTAATTCAAATTTCACTAATTTAATGCATTTTTTTCATTCTCTCTGCGATTTTTTTTTGTAAAAAGAATGTCTTGAAAGGGCGCGTTGTTTTTATGGATCTATCAACATCACATTTCACATACTTTATTTAATCGTTTTGAATTTCTTTGTACTTGTAACTCATAAATCAGCAAGTTTTGTACTCCTGTGCATAGAACTTATAACCAAACACAAAAGTATAATTTCCATTATGGTTAACGAGGCTGAATAATGACGGGAGATGCTGATAAAACTTCTTTTACATATGTAAGACAAAGACAACGAGAAGAGTAAAGTAGGCGGAAACAAATATTACAGAGTAGCGGTGACCACGTGGAGTATTTGAAGCAAAAACCTGGCCAAACATATTTTTTATAGTTAAAAATACTGCTTTCGACTTACTTTGTAATTCTAAATACCCTTAAAGTTTAGTCGCTAGAGGAAAATATTGCGACAAAATATTTCGTGCAATGTACCATGTGGAAATTCATGCATAAACAATTAGAGACAGTTTTTAAACGTATACGATAAATTGAGAAAAAAACTTTTTCACAATAATTCAATCATCGAAGTCATATTCATCGTTTGAATCCTCTTCGTGATCACTGCTTTCGGTTCGTGCATTTTCCGCTCCAGGGATTAGACTTATAGTTTCCACACAGAACGGCTTACTTTTCTAACGTGGTTGTTATCTACTGCTGCTTAACAATGGGCCAGACGTTACTAAAAGACTATTCAATACGTCCTATTGCATTTCACTTTGTCATTTTTTCGGGAGATGTTCTGTCTATATAGCCTGAAGTACTTATTGCGAGCTTCAGCAGCCTCTTCAGAAAGCTGTCCAATTGGTAGTATGGAGTATGAAATAACTGTTGTACCATGCAATAGGATTTTATGTACAGTGGGCGATCGCATGACCACTTCAAATTGTTTCCAGGATCACTTTGACCCTGTGGATCAATGTTGAATCTATTCCAGTAATTCGAGAAGCAGCATCCGGATGAGAAAAAAATCTTTTGGAAGTTTTGCTATCATTAGTGTTCCCGTATATCTACTAAAAGACCCGTTTTATTTCCTTCAATACGTTGACTCATTTGATCACCATAAGTTAACTCTTCTGTAGATATGTTTTCATTCAAATATTTAGTTTTCCTTCGTTTAGATCTATCGCTGGATTCCCCGAATTACTTTGATGGTTGACCCGGCTTCCCTATAGTCCACATGGCAAATTTATGGGTGTTTTCAAGCAACTGTTCGTTTTGTTTTAAAAAACGTTCATGCTTATAGTTTGCAGCTACCCATCTTCGTTTAAATTCACATTTAAAATGGCTCAAAGTTTGTTTTAATTTGTCCACTTAAGTATCATGACATTTTGTGAGCTCTATAATTTTTTTTTCCAAAGACACCATCCTATCATCAGTATTCTTTTCCGGGCATTCTTGCATTTTATCGACTATCATCATGTTTGAATATCTGTTAAACAAAATGGCGGAAAAAAGCGAAAAATTTTCTTTCGCAGTTCTCTTAAGCAAGGCCTGAACTTCATTTAAAATGAGACTACATTGCACGGAAGTGTGCGGAACACATACAAAAAGAATTTTGTTTATTTTTTTTGCACAAAAAGGAGACTTCTGTATGATTGTATTCAGTAATTAAAAAAATATATTTATGGGGCTGCAAATTAAATGTAGTTAGATTACTAATAAAGTACATACCTGCACCTTCCATATCCATGTTGTTTATCACCCAAACTCCACTCAAAACTACTTCAAAACTGCAGATGTAATTTTTATAAACAATGAAAGTATCGATCAAACTGAGCACACACTAGACAACTACAGTGTTCTGACTACCTGTATTCTGCGGGGCGCAACGAGAATGGTACGATAGGGGCGAGATGTCATTAACAAGTTATTAAACTATTTGAAAACAATTTTTTCATTGGGTTTTACCGTACTTTGGATTTTCGACTTTTGACCAGGTTTTTGGGGTAAATACTCCTATGTGCGACCCCACTACGTAGTTGGAACGTAAGTGCGACGTAGCGGTTCAAGTTTCGGGGTAGTAATTTTTACGTAACTATCACCTTCAAAATGTTCCCCATTTTGGTCGTAGGCACGTAATAGGAATGTAGCAATTACGTTCCACTCACTAGTAACCACAACTTTGGAGTTTCAAGCAAGTCGCCGGAACGTAGCAAGACTAAAAATGCTGCTTGGGTATGTTATAAAAAAATAGTGGATCGATACGATGCTACGTATATCCATCAATTTCGCCATAACTCTGTTTAGTTATACATTTTTCGAGGAAATCTAATTTCAGATCTTTCATCAATAACATTAACCAAAACTTTTCCTCTCCTAACTTACAAAAATAGCCAAATCAAGAGTACATCCAAAAGCAAAGCAGAGCTCTCTCTACCTACAGTTCCCGAAGAGTCAAAAAAGACGAACGATTTTATGTTGATATATCGAACGAGGTTCCATGAAATGCCTGCTCCCGAACTGGTCTCAAACCTAACTCCTATTTTCTTGGTTTTTTTACGAAAGAATTTTTTACGGAAGAATTTCCAGATGAGCGATATAACATTTATTGCAAACAGTTCCGAAAGTCCTTTTCCAAATTATTGACATTTCTTATTGCTATCTGTCACGAGCGAAACTAGAAAAATGAATTACCGCCGAAATATTAATATTTTTAATTTTTTTTACCAGAAACGGTTAATTGACGATCTCCTTGCATCTATGAAAAAATTAAATGGGGAAAATATGGTGAGTTCCGGATCGACGGTATCCTTATTTCTAAAGCGTTTGACAACGTTTATCATTCTGCACTTTTGAATTAGTTATCCAATTCTGACTTTCCACACGACCTATACTTGTCGATCAAAGCAATATTTGTATTCGGAGCTCCACCATACCAACGAAAGAGTCCAACAAAAATTGCGATCCACTGTATTAGAAATGACGGAATTTTACTCTTGGTCGTGCTTTTTAGTATGCTATATAATATAAGTGGTACTTACCGTATCTCAGCAATCCAGCGCAAGCATTGGCTACCATCACCAAAAAGGAAATGTAAGCAAAATGTTTCACATTTCTATGAACCACGTCCTCGTAATAGACCTTCAAACAATAACTAGCGACCAGGAAAAGTTGTACTGTAGAAAAACACGGTATTACATGATCATGTAGAACTCTCTTTGCTGGTACTAAATATGTTTCCAAAGACATGATAATTCACGAAAATTTCAATGTTCAGGCAAAAATAAATTTCAAATTATGATATTGACAATTAATTGTCTGGACAAACATTTAAGATACATATTTTGTTAAACAAAATCCGTTGCCATGATTCGCAATGATAACAAAATCGTATTACCAGGATTTTTAGAATCGGCCATGCAAAATTTATTACTTGCTCATTTACTTAGGAGTATAAGATATTCATATGCCGTTATTGAGAGATTTGCAAAAAACCGTGTTATTCGACTTATTTTTACAGTTTTCCATTATTGTTTGCCGAAGTTTTAGCAGGAAAATATTTCATTGTGAAATTTATGTTTTTGTCTCGATTAATTTTTTGTGAAAATTTTTTTTTTTTTTTATATTCTAATTGTAAATCAACTTTTGTTAAAATAATGCGTTAAATTTAAAGATGGTTGTTGAAATATAATTTACTTAAAATGTTCAAATTAAATTTTGGGACTACTCATAGTTGCGGTTAGAAATTTTAAGAAATTTTTAGGGGTAGCGCCAGGTTACTTTCAGTCGAAGACTTTAAGAAAAAAATTTATGAGGATCAAACTAATCTCTTTTAAAATTTAAAATTTTAGAAATTTACGTACTTATTCTAGAACAGAGATTCTTTACAGGACGGCCGTGGAGAGTCTATAGGGGGACCGCGAAAATCTTAAAATGTTTACGTTTTTATATCTTTACAAATAAAAAAAATATTTAATAGTTTTTGTAATTGATACATATGTAAGTAACAGATGTACGAGTAATTACGAGTATGTTACCTAATGGTGGGGGTGAGGGTACTGGCCGCGAATATAATTTCGGATTTTAAGAGGGCCGCGACTAATAAAAGGTTAAGAACTGCTCTGGATCTAAATTTTTATGGCCGAATTATCGAATGATCAAAAAGATCATTATGTCTTTAAGGAAGTAGGCAAATTCCCTCCCAATAAAGAAAGGCCCATATATACCTGATATAATATCCCGTCGTGGTCTGGGCTAAACTTTTTAACAAAGGGGCCAGTAAAATAAAACTGTAACGTTAAATAATTTTATTTTAATAAATAAAATTGAAAATATATACATTATAGACAAAATTTACATATACACATATCTTCTTCTTCTTCTTCACTTTCCTCTTGACAGAATAGTCGTTATCAAGCTTCGGATAATGTGGTTACCCGTTTTACAATTTCTCGCCATTTTCCTCGATTGCAAGCGCTAAGTACTGCTTGGTTTATTGTCAAGTTAGTGGATGCCCTTATTTGATCAGTCCAGCTTATAGGAGACCTACCTGTGAACCTAGTACCTTCTACCCTTCTTTTTCTTCATGTAGCTTCTCCATTATCGGAGGTTTGCTTACATCATGGCAATCCTGACCTTGGAAACTGCTGCTCTGAATAGATTTTTTTTTTTTTTTTTTTTTTTTTTTTTTTTTTTTTTTTATGTTCTGGTTCCCACGAAAAGGGATATCCTGTAATGTTCAGAGAACATCGTGGAAACCAAGGGAAAGAAGGTAGGAGTTGGTGTTCTTCTTAAATTTCTGGAGGTTGTATGCCTCGGGGAACACCTCCCTAGGCAATGAGTTCCAAAGCCTCGCAATTCGTTGGATGAATGAGTCTTTGGAAAGTGATGTTCTGCAGGTCTCCAAAGTGACCACGAAGGGGTGTGAAGACTGAACTTGACGGGTTAATCTCGAAGAGACTGCCAATGGAGGAACAATTGTTGATATTTCAGAAGAGCATCGCCCATGAAAATATCTATAAAATAGAGACAAATCGCCAACTTTTCTACGGTGTTCCAGACAAGTGAGCGAGTTTGTAAGCGAGGCATCACCGACGAGACGAATTGCCCTTTTTTGGACAGAATCCAGTAGCTTCAGGATATGTTTAGGTGCTGCACTCCAAATATGGGAACAGTACTCCAGTACAGGTCGGATCTGTGCCTTATAGATCATAAGCAGCTGACTGGAGGTGAAATAGCTCTTGGCACGAAACAAAAAACCAAGTTTTTGGGATGCACTTTTGGCAATGGACCTCACGTGATTTTCTCAGGAAAGGTTATTGCTGATAGTAATACCAAGCATCGATATGGATGACTTCAGTGGTATGGTTACTCCTGACAAAGTTATGTTAGGCACAGTGAGATCGGCTTTTCTAGAGAAAAGACATGCTTGTGTTTAGTTTGCATTGAATTCTACCAAGTTATTGGATCCCCATTCGAGAATTGTTGCTAAGTCCATATTTATATTGTTAACATTTCTTCCTCGTTCATTTCTGGTTTCACGGGCTGATATAGGGGCCCTGGAAGAGAATGCGGTATGGAGGGTACTATCATCGGCCAAGCTGTGTACGGGACATGAAGTTGCTTTCAATAGGTCGTTGATGTGAAGTAAAAATAGTGTTGGTGCTAGAATGGATCCTTGCGGAACACCAGCATTTATGAGTAGAGTGTCAGATGAAACTCCATCGACCACTACATGGAGAGACCTGTTTGAGAGAAAACTAGCAAGCAGAGAACACAGCTGAGGGGGCAAGCCATAAGATGGAAGCTTGGCGAGGAGTCCCTGGTGCCAAACTCGATCGAACGCCTTGGAGATATCTAATGCCACAGCGTAAGTTTCTCCATACTTTTCAATAGATAGCTGCCATATATGTGAGACGTATGCGTAAGGATTCTCTAGAGGGCCACACATCTTGTTCGCAGCGAACTTGCTTCGCTCTATTATCCCACATACAAATGAAGCAAGGGTATTTTGTCTATCCAATTTGCTGACCAAGTAAAAAGTTAACAATTTTTAAATCAACGCAAACCGGCCATTGATGTTTGTTGTAATTTATATTTTGCAGAATCAATTTTATATTTTGATATTTTTCTTTGAGTTTTGTTGAATAAGCAATTGGTATTGATGCGAATTTATTTGCATTCTGCAGTAAAACACATTTTAAACTATTTTTACAACTATCAATGGAGACCCGCCAATTAGTAGATTAATATTCCTTTAAACCCATGTCTAGAAATAACTATGAGATATTATTACAGTAAACAAGTTTTTGAATTTCACTAAAATATGGTAATATCTCAATTTCTCGTGTTCTGTATGATGTAATAGTGACATTTGGTCCCAATAAGTTCTTTTCTTTCATTCTTGAAGCCAACAGTTCTGATGGTTGTTTTGATAAATTCAGATCTCGTATTAAATCGCTAAGCTTATTTTGAGAAAACAACTGTGGTGCAGAGGTTCCACCTTCATATTCACTTTCACTTGTAGACTGTTATGAATGTTGTGAATTTGGCAACATCATAGTTTCCGAAGGTATACAAACTTCTTTTGAAGTATAAATAGATCGAGGAAAATATTCTTGTGCAATTCTTGTAGTCTGTAAATTTGGATAGTCACGTTTTATTTCGCAAAAGTAGCAATCATCGAAATGAGTCTTGGGTTCCATCCAGATCATAGGAATACCAAAATTTAACCTGTTAAGTTCTCCTTCTTTCACTCAACACAAGATTTATAAACCTTATGAGGAACCCATGGATTATCTAGGTTTTATATATGTAATCCGAAATATTTAGTATAAACTTCCTTAACAAAGTCTGTGATACTTCGTATCTTGTTGGTTGTCATATAAATACCACAAATATAACAAAATACATCAGCGTTATATTTGCATTTTCTTCGCGATGAACTCATATTTCTAGAACAAAAAAGTATACTAGAATCAAAATTCAACAAATAAAACAAAGTATAAACCTCCCATGAGCAACTTACCCAAAAGTAGACGTGCGTCCTCAAACCTTGTCAATTTACTGAGCTTTCGGCCATTTAGACGGAGTGAGTGGCACGGCGACGGGGAGGGAAGTCGCGTGATATGTTGATGCGTCAAATCAATGCGCAAAAGCCGAATTTTAACCAAGACTTCATAATAATTCGTGTGCGAAAAAGCCAACTTATAGTGTGAATTGTTAAAATTATAAAATGAGCCAAAATCATAAAAACCCTCCCCTTAATCTGGCCCTGATCCCTTATAAAATTTGGTATCATATTGTACAACCGAGGTCCTACATAGGTCGCATATCGTTGACCTATGATTTTATTACAATGAGATGTTTACACATTCTCACCTTTTTTTCTTGTATAATGATGACTTGGGGGTAGTAATATGATATCTTCTTTTCTTATATTTCTTAAAATACTCAAACAACATAAGTGTTTTATATCAAGGAGATGGGAAACTGTAAAGTTTTTGAGGTTAAATTTTGTTTACTTTGAATATAATTCGAGTGTACACTTTTACTTTTGCTCGAGATCAGATGTAAAAAATTAGAATAAGTTTACAATTTTTTTAGATATACTTATAAAACGAACAGCTTCATTGACGTCACTACCGTTAAAAAGAACGTTTTTAGTGTACACTTTACACTTTATTGTAAAAGTGTACATAAAATAAACATATCTAATGTACCTAAGCTGCTGATCACAGACCACATACCCCTAGACGGTTCACGATAATGCTACTAATAAAGATGAAAATAAGCGCCATCTAAAGATTCCTATCGGTACTATCGTAATGCGGGAAATTCAAATCTTGAATTTAGGTGGGAAATTTAAAATACTTAAATGTTCGTGAGTAGTTTCAGCGTGTTGTTTACAACCTCAAACAACACTTGATATCACGACTACAAAGTTTTCCAAATATCAAGTGTTGTATGAAGTTTAAACAACACATGAAATTTAAAAAAAATGTAAAAATTAGTTTAGGATTAGTTTCGTAACCACTTTTATTAAATGGCGTAATGGTTAAAATAAAACAATTTCAAGTCAAAAGGTGCTTTATTGTCGAAATGTTTAATCTCATGGGCAAGCGTTGTAAAATAATTATACACATTGTTTGAAAAAATAAAAAATCAAACAAAACAGAATGGGTGGAGTACAAAATATACCTATGGGTCCCAATATAAGTGAGTGCCTAAGGCAGCGGTTCTCAAACTTTTGTTATTTACGCCCCCCTGTTTTAATTTAAAAAATGTTGCGCCCCCCAATCCGTAGACCTAGGAATTTGGACTAAAATAGGCAACATTGTCTCGTCGAGAGCGCCAAAGATGCTGTCGGAAAGTTCGCGGCGTTCGTGCCACGTATTCAAGCTTCCTGATCTTTCTCGAACTGTCTGAACGCGACTATAAATACAGAAGCGCACATACGGTATTCTCAGTCTCTCAGTGAAGGTGTTTTAACACTAAGCAAGCATTATTGTGAAGTGTGAGTGTATAAGTAGATGTAGTATGGATAAATTTTTAAAACGAAAACTTGAGGATGACGGGGCTTGTATATCGACAGGTTCAGGTGGAAATCGTCCGAAATCTAAAACGAGAAAATATGACCCATCATACCTAAATTTGGGCTTTACTAGCCTTGAAGTAGGTGGCGAAGAAAAACCACAATGCGTTATCTGTTTAAAAGTATTGGCTGCAGATAGCATGAAACCAAATAAATTACAGACGAAGCAACTGACTCTAGTAATGATTCCCATTTGATTTGCTACATTAGATTCTGTCAATGTTCTAAAATATGTGAAGATTTATTGTTTTGTAAACAGATTGAAGGAAGAACTACAGCCACCGAGTTGTTCAAGATTACAAATGATTCTATTACTAAAATGAATTTGCAATGGAAAAATTGTGTTGCGATTTGCACCGATGGAGCTCAAGCCATGTCTGGTAAATACAACAGTTTACAAGCGCTAGTAAAAAAGGAATCCTCAGAAATTATCTGGACGCACTGCATGATACATCGGGAAGCGTTAGCATCAAAATCTAAGCTAAGCCCTGGACTAAACATGATTTTGACAGTAGTTATTGAAGTTGTTAACTTTATAAAAACCAGACCACTAAAAACAAGGATGTTCTCTGTTCTGTGTGAAGATATGGGAGCTGAGCATCAATCTTTGTTGTTTTATTCCTCATCCAGATGGTTGTCACGCGGTAAGACGGTTAAGCGTGTCTTTGAATTAAGAAGGGAAATAGCGATATTTTTAAGCGAGGAAGGTCACAAGTATTCAACAGATTTTTTCGACAAATTATTTTTACTGAAGCTTTCTTATTTAGTAGATATTTTTGAAAAACTTAATATACTTAATCTTCAGCTGCAAGGAAAAGACGTAAATATATTTGATTTAAGTCAAAAGATTAATGCTTTTTGTAAGAAATTGCAGTTATGGCATAACAAATTGAAAGAAAACAGTTTGGAAATGTTTTCCACATTTTGCGATTTTGTGCAAGATTCCCCATTGGAAAATATTCATAAAGCTGTGATGCTAAAAACCATAGGGAGCCATTTAGAAAACTTAACTGAGAATTTCAAGCGATACTTCTTTGCAGAGAAAGATATCAAGTTGTCAGACTGGAAATGGGTTTTAAATCCATTCGAAAATAGACCTGTCGGACTATCACTGCAAGAAGAAGAACAACTGATAGATATTTCAACAAATCCCTTACAAAAATCAAACTTTGTTAACAAATCTTTAACAAACTTCTGGACTGAACTTCCGAACGACTACTCCGTTATAAAAGCCAAAGCGCTTAGAATTCTGTTGCCTTTTCCAACGTCCTACCTTTGTGAAACTGGATTTTCTGCACTTGCTGTCGTGAAATCTAAATACAGAAATAAACTTCAAGTAGAAAATGAACTCAGAGTGGCCATCTCTAACATTTAGAGAAGTTGTGCGCCTTAAAACAAGCTCATGTTAGCCATTAGTCCTTAGAATGTTTCTTTGTCATCATTAAGTAAGTAAAATTTCAATAAAGATTTTTTAAAAATCTATCTGTAGCATTTTATCATTCCCATTTTATTTTTAATCTGTACGGAAATACGGAAACAAAAAATGAATCGCTGAAACTACTGATGGAAACTCATTTCCCGGGTTTCAGCAAAGAAAACACAGCCAAAAGAGACCATAAAAGTCCCAGGGACAATTATTGTACTAGGGACTGGGATCTAGCTGCCAAAATAGTCAAACCGAATGGGGTAGAATGGGCACTCAAAACATTCGACCCATATAAAGCACCAGGACCAGATGGAATATATGTTACAAAAAGGTATGCGGAACCTAATTGGCCCCTTTACCAATCTTCTAAGGGCTAGTATCGCCCATAGACACATCCCAGAAGCCTGGACCGGAAGCACAATAGTGTTCCTGCCCAAGCCTGGAAAAAACGGCCATGTGCTGGCCAAAGTCTTTCGACTGATAAGCCTCTCCTCCTTCATATTGAAGACCTTGGAGAGACTGGTTGACAAACACTGGTCGACCCCCAGTACGCGTACCGGGAGGGCAGGTCCACGGAGTTAGCCATCTGGTGGAGAGAGTTGAGGCGCAAATGGAGCACGAGTGCTACGCCCTGGGAGTCTTTATGGATATTGCTGTAGCTTTTGACAGCACTTCTAACAAGTCCATAAGGAGAGTAATGACCAACAAAGGGGTGGAAGCAATCATTATTGATTGGACGGAAAATATGCTGAAAGGTAGAGTACTGACTGTCAGCAACAAAGAATATCAACTAAAAGGCCGCCCCACTGGTGGATGTCCTCAGGGGGGCGTATTATCGCCTCTCTTGTGGTGCCTAGTGGTGGACGAACTATTAGTAAGATTAAAAGAAGTTGGACTCCTCGTATATGGATATGCTAATGACATAGCCATTATAGCAAGCGGAAAGCATCTGTCAACTCTCAGGAGCATCATGATGATGGCACTGAGAATCACGGAAAACTGGTGCACGGAAGTTGGGCTAACGGTAAACCCATCAAAGACCGCAGCCGTGATCTTTACCAGAAAATACAAACTCGAACCCATTAGCCCTCTGAGGCTATGGAATCAGGAATTGAAATACTCCGCGTCAGTGAAGTACCTAGGAGTACACCTGGATGCAAAACTGAAGTGGAACGTACACCTCGAAGTAAAGAGGAAAAAAATGTATGCCTCAATGTGGGCATGCAAGAGAGCCATGGGAAAAACCTGGTGTCTAAAACCGAGGGTAAGGTTATATCAGGCGGTATTACTACCGTCAGTAACGTATGCAGCAGTAGTCTGGTGGCCAAGTGCGAAAGGGGCCAGTGCTGTAAACCTGTTGAGAAGCCTGCAAGGAAAATACTTGCGGGCTGCAACGGGGGTAATGAGCACCGCTCCTACAGAGGGACTACAAATACCCCTCAACATACCACCTTTGGACCTCCTGATAAAAGATTGGGCCAGGAACACTGCATACAGACTAAAGTGCCAGGGGAGATGGAGGAGCAACGGGATTGGTTACACCAAGATCGAGGCCCTCCACAAACATCCCTTCACAATAAAATCGGACAAAATTTCGAAAAAGACCTTAATAGGGAAAAACTATAAAACAAAAATACCAACCAGAGAAGACTGGTTGAAGAAAACACCATTGACCAGCTTAGGAGTGAAACGATGGTACACTAATGGATCAGGGTACCAAGGACGCTACGGGGCAGGTGTGTTTGGAGCATCCTGCAACCACAGGGAAAGCATACCCCTGGGGAAATACGCCTTGGTCTTTCAGGCTGAGGTCTATGCTATACTCAGGTGCGCTACGCACCTGACAGAAAACAGAGTGACCAACAGTGAGATTGATATTCTCACTGACAGTCGCGTGGCCATCGGGGCCCTCGTGAGTAACACCACAACATCATTGGTGGTGTGGGACTGCATGCAAGCCCTCACTGAGTTAGCGACGGTGAACAAAGTCACTCTTACATGGGTTCCTGGGCATACAGGGATAAACGGCAACGAGGTAGCTGACGAACTGGCAAAAAACGGGACCCTGGTGGAACCAACAAGCCAGTTGGTCGGATTGCCAATTGCCGAAACAAAACATTTACTGAAACTAATCCTTGAACAAGAACATATTGCTCAGTGGAATGCAAATACTGGCTGCAGAACATCAAAACAGCTGATAAAAAGACCTCTCCAGAAGAGAGCTGACGCTGAACCGGAGTAGGTTAAGCAGCACGCTTGGCCAGGTATCAAACCTGGGGCCGCATGATCATGGATCCAAGGGATCTAAAAGAGACAGGGCCAACAGAAATCCTAAGGTTTGTCAAAATCAGCGGACTAGAATTCTGATGCCCTGAAGACACAGCGGTAGTCACAGAGGATCAAAAGATCTAGGTGACATAGGTGTCGACCAAAGGTCCAACCGCAAGATTGTAATGTAATGTAAGTTATTAATTGCATGCATCCATTTATTGAACCTAACTATATTTTTACTTGGATTGGGGAAACTTAAATAAATTGAACTATACTATCAGCAAACATGCAAAGAAGCAAACAAACGGCAATAAAACTAAAAATCAAACCACTATTCCACTATGAATATTGATGTTTATCATGCAAAATTATAGGTTAGGTAAATAAAAAATAATCACTAACGCAAGTGAAAAATTCACTCTAAATAGTAAAATAACACAAAATATATCTTTTTATTACTCTCTGATGTTATAAATTCGCTTTTTCGTCGAAAAATCACAGGTGAAAAGCTAACCAATGTGTGTTCGAACCTGAGCTTTGGTAATTTTCCATTGATCTGTCAGACGAAGGTGATTATAATTTCGGTGTTATCTAATTATTTGGCGATTAAATTTAAAATTATTGTGTTCGAATCTGAGTTTTGGTAATTTTCCATTGCTCTGTCACACAAAGGCAATTATAATTTAGGTGTTTCCTAATTATTTGACGATTAAATTAAAAGAAAATTAATTGTGTTTGAATCTGAGCTTTGGTATTTTTACATTTCTCTGTCACACGAAGACGATTAAAATTGCGTAATACATTGTTGTTTTCGGTGAAATTTAAAGTCTTGTGAATATACTTTGCGTATATAATCGCAAACTCTAGTCATTCATAGTATTATTAAGAATTTTCTGTTTATAAGTAAATTATGGCGACATCAGGTGATGAACATTTAGGGATAACGGAAGATATTGAGTTGGATTCTCACGATTCACAAAGGCGTGGAAGAAGGCGAGTAAATCCAGAATCTCCACACCGCGAGGGAAAAGGGGATTTTCTGAGGCGAACGTCGGTGAAATAGTTAAGCAACTATTGGAGGGCGGTCTTATGCAGGATATTCAAAAGATTGCTAGGCAGCAGGTGGCCCTAGCAGTCGGAGAAAATTCTGACGTAATGACACCTAAACCTTCTGGTTCCAGAACCGGCGATAGTGTGGTAAGGGAACGAGGAGTTAGCGGTAGCAGGCGGCTATTGCTTATTGGCTTATTGAGATGGCGACGTTGGCACAGTCCAAATTGGAGGAAGCAGCAAGGCGATGGTTTCATCAGTTAGATGATTATAACCTCACTTGGGATCAGTGGAAGGCGATTCTGAGTGCTGCGTTCCCACGGCGTAGGGATTTCGCCACGATGTTGTAGGAATTGGTACAACGGCGAAAATTACCATCAGAAACCATGACTACCTACTATCATGCGAAATTGGCGTTGTGTAATAGGGTACGCGTGTCAAAGGCGAGGACGCAGTATCCTGCATAATAAAGGGGCTTCCTGAAAATCTTGGAGCCAATGCCTATGCCATGAATAGTACTACTCCCGAGGCGTTGTCCAATACATTCTTGGCGGGATTGGAAGGATACCGTGGCGATGTATCCAGGCCACCGACTTTGGCGTCAGGAGTCGAGGTCCCAGCGACAGGCAGTCCAAGGCGGGACTAAAGAAAGCTGAAAAGGAGATGCTTCAATTGCCAGAAACTGGTGACCCATCTGAGCAAGGACTGTCCTATAACTAGGGCGGAACGGCGTATAGGATGTAGGGGACGTGGACATTGATTAGCGGAATGTCCTAGAACATTAACGTCTGGCGGAGGCATAGATAGATCCCGATATTAATGAGTTGATCAGGCGGATCACTCTACCAGGTGAATTACTCAGATGTAAGGTGTTGTTGGCGGAAGACACCCTTGATTCCACCCAATATGGCGATTAAGGTGAAAATGGAAATCATGGATGGCGTGAATGGGGCGAAGTACTTCTGGACACTAAACAATTCCCTGAAGAAAAATCTCTGATGATCATACCAGCGGGATTGTTGGGCGGACAGCAAGAATATATCAGGGTTATCAAACGGACGAAGACAAAATCTTATTGCGAAAGGGGCGACTATTGGCTCGGGTAAAGGCATGCGTTTCGATCGGAGGCGGAAAATTGCATAAATATATGAGGCGGGAGAATTAGTGCTCTGGCGAAGTGCTGCTACTAAAAAGACGGATGCTGGCGCTAGTAATAAATTAATTAATAATTTTGATGGTCCTTATAGGATCAGTAAAGTTTTAACGAATGGATTTAATAGGGGAGATCCACTGTTACCAGCTTACTATCTTTTAAAAATACAATCTTGAATGCCTTCAAGAAGAGGTATCAAGTTCACTCCACCTACATATACTTTTCGAAACCATTTGATAGAGTAAATCATGAACTACTTGTAGCAAAGTTAAACGCATAAGGTATCTCGGGTAATCTGTTGGACTGGCTCCAAAGCTTCTTAACAGGCAGGTACCAGTGGGTAATTGGCAATCATTTTTCAGGTATTATAGAAGTTAACTCTGGGGTGCCTCAAGGAAGTCACTGCAGCCCTCTATTGTTCGACCTATTTGTCAATGATATTTCCCTCAGTATAGAGCACTCTCAATTTCTACTATTTGCTGATGATCTAAAAAATTTTAAAGTTATTGGTAAGGAAATTAATTGCCATGAACTACAGTATTATATCAATAACCTTGTTCATTTGTGCGATTCTAACGGAATGGATTTGAATCCTAATAAATGCTTCTTTATAAATTTTAACAGAAGTCAGACATCCATAGATTATACATACTCTATCAACTCAATAGATCTCGATAGAGTAACTCAAATAAAAAACCTTGGGGTATTATTGGATGATAGACTATCTTTTTCACAGCACATTATAATGATCTCCCTGAAAGCACGCAAGATGCTATGTTACATCAAGAGGGTATCCAGTGATCTCTCAATCAACTCCTTTAAGGTTCTCTACTGCGCTTTTCTCCGTTCAAACATGGAGTATGAGTCGGTGGTGTGAAGCACCTACTATCAGACTTATATTATGTTCTTAATTAAAATAAACTACTCTAGAAAACAGGAGAATTGAAACCGACTTATGCTTTTTGTTCAAGTTGCTAGCTGGTGAAGTTTGCTCTTCAGATCTATCTATCTATCCCATGTTGAGTTTAAAATGAATACTTCTGGCACTAGATTATTGGATACCTTTCATATCAAACATCATTACAGAAATTATGGGTTCCACAGCGCTTTAACAAGAATGGTAAGGAATGCTAATGATGTAGATTTGAACTACTTCGACATACTCTTATCTACTTTCAGACGTGAACTAAAAAAGCACTTGGCTCAATAATGCTAGATGTATGTATGTGACTGACTTTTTATCGTAATAAGAATTTAAATGATTTTGTGTGGTGTATGTTTATTATCCTTTTTTATATACATACATGTAGGACCACATTTTTAAATTATGAGTGTTATTGTTCTTTGAGTAGAGTTAGTATTTAGTAGGTATATTTAAAAGACTGCAATTTTAATATTTTACTTGTATACGGCGGCGGTAAACTCGTCGCCAAGATTACCTTCTACACTAATCCGACATTTAAATTGGTCGCCGGAATTTAAGGTTTCATTTAATCACTATAGGCTAATTGGTCGCCGGGTTTTTATATCGGAAACAAAAAAAAACAAATGGTGCACTTTACTTTGAAAAGTTTATTATTCCAAAGCAACATTTATATAATAGTACCTAAACATTAAATATACCAAGTACATTATCACAGTCTTAAAAAGACATGTTATATACATTATAAAATGAATAAGTTTCAACAATAAATATGTATGAATAATACAGTCTACATTGACCAGCTCATTATTGCCAACTTAGCTTTAACATTTTTGTCTTTGAAATTGGTACTAACATCAAAACTTTGTATTTTTACATACGTTTCAATTTGACATTATTTTAACTTTTTGTAATAATTAGTCGTTCTTGTAACCGAGGCACCTTCTTCCGCCCACATAGTAGGAGAAAATTTTACGTTTTGACGATATATGTCTCTAACAAACTATTGAAAATAAATAGCATCCAGCTTAGACATAGAACCTAAATTCAAAAAACAAAGAGGTCTAAAACCGCGAAAAATAAAAAAAAAACATTTTGATCATGAATGTGACGATGAACCGATCTACGACGAAACTTAAAGTTCAAAGTTGATCGTTTTTTTAATGCTCTAAATGTAATCATAACATTAGTGGATGAGAGATTTCAATTAATTTCTTCTTACTCAAATAATTTCGCGTTTTAAAAATTATTCTGAAAACGGACAATTAGAATTACCCATGTCAAAAAATTGAAAATTTATTAAATGACAAAACTCGCAATGAACGAGACATAACTGCCGTGGAACTTGTTAAAGAATTGCAATATTTACAAAATTTTGATGAAAATATTATTACGTCTCCAGAAGAAACTTTAAATTATATAACAATTAACAACTTGTGGATTCTTTTCCTAGTACGAGTATAATACTTCGTATTTTATTAACAATGCCGGTTTCGGTTGCTAACGCAGAACGATCTTTTTCAAAACTCAAAATAAAAATTTATTTAAGATCGACCATGGGGCAAAACCGACTAAGTAATCTTGCTATCATTTTAATAGAATCGGACCAGCTAAAAGAATTAGACGCCGAAGATTTAATTAAATAATTTGCAAAAATAAAAGCTCGAATATTAGTAATAATTATAATTAATAAAACGAAAGGCAAAACAACTTCTATATTACTTGTCAGTCTCATATTCAACAACCTCTTTTTTTTAATATACTGTGTTTTTATTTCAAAACTAGCCAGTCCAAATATCTTTTGATTTTGCGTAAATGTAAGAAAAACAAAAAAACACGTCGAATTTTAAATCAAGAGGGAGGTTTAAAAATGTTATTCTGCTATTTTCAAGTGGCACCCTTTTAACAAACCCCACCCCTTCTTTAAAATATCAAATAGAAACCCCTACCTTGTAATACATCAAATGAAAACCCAAGAAAAATGTAAATCAGCCATATATACAACAATTTATTCTATCCATTTATTTTGCTGATAACATTAAACATATCGAAGTTACAACAGAAACCAAAATGAAGTTAATTACGAACAGCTCCTTAAATGTATTTACACTAACTGTTCAAGTGTGCTTCGTTATTTTGTAGGTAATAACCTATTTTCAAATTCTTCTCGAATTCTTGTTTCGCTGGTAACTCGTCTACATTCTTCAGTTGTAAGCTAATTTTTTTAAATAGCCTTACAGAAAAAAGTCTAGTGGTGTTAGATCTGGAGATCTTGCCGGCCATTCTGTAAATCCCCTTTTGCCAATCCAATGTCTTGGAAATCGTTCGTCTAGCCACTGTCTTACAGCTAGTGCGTAATGTGGTGTAGCTCCGTCCTGTTGAATGTATATATTCTGTTCATCTAGCACCATATTTCACTGTTATCAACTTGCCTTTTTAGTGACTAAGTAATAAGTGGATTAATTTCATTTTCTAAAAATTTTAGGTACAATTCTCCCGTTAGGTTTTGGTCAATAAAAAGTGGTCCAATTATCTCATGTCCTAGAATACCAGATCTTCACTGGAAATTGAGTATTATCCTGTCAAAACACGTGAGTAGTTTCGTCCTCCCAGTACCTACAATTCGTCTTCTTGTATTTTTAGGATATTGTTTTACAAAATTCAATTCTACGGTCATAGTCGTCTTCACTAAGCTGATGAATTTTAACACGTTGTGTATGGAACCAACAGAAATATTTGTAAGTATTAATACTTCTGGAATGAAAAGGTAGGATCTATATCAAAATGACCCAGTAGGTACTTCAATATGTGCAGCTTCGTCAAGAACTCTGGGATTATTATTTTTTTTTACAAACGGATGCAGTTTCACCAAATTTGCGTACTAACTCTATGATGGTCTGGTGGCCTATATTTCTATCAGGATGCCTTTCATTAAAAACTAGAGCTATTTCTCGAGCGCACTTGTTTTGTTCACCGTGAATAAATATTATTTTTATTCGTTCTTGCAGAGAATACACCATTTTAAAATATCTCAAAATGCTACTCCTACAAATAATGGCTAATTTAACGTCACGAATAACTAATTTTAAATATATTAATATTTTTGAAATAAAATGACAAAAAATGCCAAAAAAGAGACATGTATTCAGAAATAAGTTAATTGATCCCCAATTAGATATCTACCTATCCAATAGTGGCGTAGGTCGTCTTTGTTAGGGTCTCACGTTATTTCACAAAATTTGTTGTTATCAGCAAAATAAATCAATTGAACAAACTGTTGTTTATATGGCTGATTTGCAGTTTTTTGGGTTTTTATTTGATGTATCACAAGGTAGGGGTTTCTATTTGACATTTTAAAGAAGGGGTAGGGGGTGTTAAAGGGGTGCCACTTGGAAACAGCAGAATAACATTTTTAAACCTTCCCCTGAATTTAAAATTCGACGTGTTTTTTGTTTTTCTTACATTTACGCAAAATCAAAAGTTATTTGGACTGGCTGGTTTTGAAATGAAAGCACTGTATAAAGGGAAGAGAAAAACAACATGAAACATGAACATTATAATAGGTAAACATAGGTATTTAAAAATAAACAAAAAAATAAAATAAAATCGTTAAGCCGACATTACTTACTTTGCTTTGCAAATGCCCAGCGCTTTTCTGCAAGAGGCTCAAGTTTCTGGAAGGGGCCTTCCTAAAGCCCTCCGATGTCAGAAACTTAGCCCCCAGGAAACTTATACACTTTACATGAAGTCTCGGAATCCTGGGCCTCGAATAGATTAAGAGTTATGCACAAAAGGTCTGATAGGTCGAAGTGCTTGAGAGGCAGAATGGCCTTCACGACCCACCCTACAATCTACAATTATCCACTATTGAAAAATAATTTGAAAAAGTATAAGTACAAGCCATACAAGTATTGTCTTATTGAGGTACATAACATAATTATAAACTTTAGAAAACAAAAATAAAGGGTGTATTTATAAAAACTTTTAAGCATTTAACATCTAACATTTATCACTTAAGATTTAAGACATTAAAGTGGATTATGTTACAAAAATACTTAACATTTAAGACTGATAGAAGATTTATATACTCCAAACGACGAAATCATAAACAAACTGGTTACAGTAATAATACCTATAGCACAACACAAATCCAGTAGAAGTAGTACAAATCCAAATCAACTTTTTTCTATTTTCGAATCCTTCCCTAACCTCACAGTTAATTTTGAATAATTGCGGAAACATATAGGTGTGATTTTTGATCACATAACATGCGCAAATCCTATTTTCTTTTATACCCATTTAAGACCGATTCCTTAAGTTGGAAGTTGGTCATCTTTTTAAATTTTAAGTGTAAAATCATAAATCTTAAATGTTTTATAAAAATTACAATGATATTTCAATATTCCATCTGTCTTAAATGATAAATCTTAAATCTAAAGTGATAAATCTTAGGTGTTAAATTCTTTTATAAAGTTACCCATATTCTAACAGTATAACAACTCAAAAATTTTGTATTTTAGTTTCAAAAGCACAAGAAATAAAAAAAATATTTAAAACATTAAAAAAACTCGTTTATAAATCACAGGACGAAACTGATCGACAAATAAAAACAAGACAATGTATTATTTTAATAATGCAACATGTCACCTTTTAAAGGTTAATATCCAGGTATTAGGTATTGTTATTAATATTTTAGCTAAGTGAATTGAGCTTTTCGGGCTTTAATTTTTGCAAATTGTTTAATTAAATCTTCGGTGTCTAATTCTTTTAGCTGGTCCGATTCTAAATGATAGCAAGATTACTTTGTCGATCTTAAAGAATTTAATTTGAGTTTTGAAAAAGATCGTTCCACAAGTTGTTAATTGTTATATAATTTAAAGTTTCTTCTGGAGACGTAATAACTTTTTCATCAAAATTTTGTAAATATTGCAATTCTTTAACAAGTTCCACGGCAGTTATGTCTCGTTCATTGCGAGTTTTGTCATTTAATAAATTTTCAACTTTTTGACATAATTCTAATTGTCCGTTTTCAGAATAATTTTTAAATTTATCAATATTCCATAAAAACGCGAAATTATTAGAGTAAGAATAAAGTAATTGGAATCTCTCATCTTACTTCTTACATCTAGAGCATTAAAAAAACAATCAACTTTGAACTTTAAACTTTCGTCGTGGATCGGTTAATCGTCACATTCATAATCAAAATGTTTTTTTTTCGCGGTTTTAGACCTCTTTGTTTTTTTAATTTAGGTTCTATGTCTAAGCTGGATGCTATTTATTTTGCATCTATCAATAGATCATTAAAACCTTTATTGGAGCGGTAAGCTTTTAAAAAATTATTCAAATCTTTTAAATGATTATAACACTGAGCAACATCAAAGTTCGGTTTTTGAATAATTTTACTAACAATGTAACCTTTACTTAAAATATTATACCACAATATAACAATGCAAATGAACTCAAAATTTTGCAATTTTTTGGCAAACGATGCAACTAAATTTTTATTTTTTTATTTTCAAAGTTTTCTTAGCTTATTTCAAACAGAGCATCATAAACCTCCCCAAGTTGTTACCTTAAAGAAGTTATTGCATCTGTTCTACTAGACCATCGAGTATCCGATAAAGGTTTTAAAGTTAAATTTGTTACATTAGATAAATTAGATTTCAGAATTGACCAGCGTTTAGTGGAAGCTGAAAAAAATACAGTTTTTGAACTAAAGAAAAAAAATTGATGCTCAAAGTATTCGATTTTGCGGCATTATTGACGACTAAATTTAGGCTATGATTGCAACAAGGAACAAAGAAAGTTCGCGGACGCAAATCTAAAATTTTTTTTTTTGTAGATTATTATGCCTACCACGCATATTTGCCCCATTGTCGTAACCTTGACCCCGCAAATCGTTGATATTTAAGCCTTCTTTCTCTAACGCCGACAAAAGAAACTTTGTCAAGCCTTCACCCGAGACATCATCTATAGGAAAAAATAGTAAAACATGTTCTATACTTATTCCCGTGCTCTTTAAATGAACAAATCTTATACCAACTGAAATTTGTTCTTGGTGACTAGAGTCAGGAGTGCAGTTTAATAATATGGAATAATATCTTGCCTTTTTAGTTAGTTTTAAAATTTTGCATTTGAATTTTTCACCGATCAAGTTGATTACTTCATTTTGTATTTTATCCCTGAGATAAATTATGTGATCTTTTATTTGAGAGCGTTTTGTATGTTCTGACATAATCGGGTCGAATTTGGAAATCATTTCTATGCATTTTAAAAAATTACCATTATTTTTTTCAAAAAACTTATTACTACTTCCACAAAAAGCTAAATTTTGCTCACCTTAAAACTGAATCACGTAGAAAATTCTTGCCAGCTTGCCAGTATTTAGTTTGTCTGTTTATTACATTTTGAATTTCAAAATCAATTATTTCATTTTTATTAAAATGGTTAGAAAGATATAGCAATTTTAGAACATTTTAGATATGTACCTTGCTCTTTTCATGAATGTTTAAATGTTCACTTAAATGCTGCCAGTCATTGTAACTAAATTCATCACTAAGGTGAACAGATTTCAAATCGCTGTCATTAATAATTTTACAACAGAAGCAGTAAAGTGAATTTTTTGTTTCGGAATACAACAAACAAAAACGCTCAATTTGTTCTTTGTTCGGTAAAATTCTAAAGAAGTAACTATTGGAAAACTTACGCCCCGACTCCGAACTATCTCTTGGTTAAATATCCTTTTTGTTTTAATGATGAGCAGGGCCACGTTCTACTAATTCTTGAATATTATTAGGACGTAATTTCTTTGGCCATAGTGATGCATCTTTCGAAAGTTGATTCATATTTTCCGTTCTGGTAATTTTTGAAGGTGTTAATTTCTCATTATCAGCGGAACTTGAAGGTGTTGATGGATTGCTTTCTTGATCTTTCCTGTCTGCTACTGATACTTGTTTCAAGTACAGGTTCAGAATATTGGGATTCAGCTGTATTACTGTTGTTATTAATATTTGTCAAAGTAGACTCGTAGTGGTTTTCCAGTTCTTCCTCTCTTTTTCTTTTATTCAGCAAATTTTGGTATTCAATTTCTTCTTTTTTTCTGACATTCTGTATACTGTAAAGAAATTAATACGTAAGTAAACAAATTGACAAATTATTCATGAAAAATGGAAATGTTTCGACGTCTCATACTCAAACTATTTTCTCTTTTCTCAACATATCTTATTTCAAAATTTATAAATTTTTATAAATAGTAATATTAGTGCTTATCAATTATTCTGTTTGAATTTACTTCAATTAACAATGTTTTTTATTATTATATAATTATTATTATATTATTATTATATTATTATTATATAATTATATAAACAAACATAAAATGATTTTTGAGTTGCCAGTTTTTGGCTTTTAATGTTTTAATAAATCTAAAATAAAAAATAAATTTTAGATGAACTCACCTTAATTCACAACACAAAACACAAGTCTGTAAAACTAAAGTTTCAAAAACAGATATATTTTACCCCATGCACCTTTTCACTTCGCTAAGTTAATTATCGATCGGGCATCTGGCAACAAATGAAATCGCGACCGATGCAGCGCTTAATATATAAAGTTTCGTAAATTGCAAGCTCAGACAGGAAAAAAACGCTTGTCCGCTCGTTGGCTCGTTGCAAGCCAAATTTCAAGCTCAAACATAAATAAAATCAGATTTGTTTGAGTTTACACAATTCATGTTATCATGTATTCGATCGAATAAATGCTATTATTGCGTACTCTCATTTGGAAAATATATTATTTTCGAAAAATTCGGTTCCCTCGTCTTAAAGAGTAAAAATAAAATAAAAAACAATGTAATATCTAGCAATTCCTTACTGTTTTTTTTAACATTATAAATTTTGTTTTGACAATGTTGTTTGTTGCTTTATCTCTTTTTTACTTTTGAGTTTTGAGGCCTTTCGGTGCCTTCGGTGCCTCGGCCTTCTAGTTCTTGTCTAGGATTATTTTCCAATCCAGCATAAGCCCAAAAAGTTCATTTTCAACGTATTGTAAAATATTATAGGTATAATGATAAACATAGCGGTAAATAATAGTATATTATTATTACACACCTGGGGTAGTAAAGTAAAAAATTGTCTCAGAGCATATGTTTGTTGACCGAAGCGAAGCCGAGGCCATCATACATGTGTTCTGAGACATTTCTTACTTTAATGCCCGTGGTGTGTACACTACGAGGGCAGTTTGATAAGTCAGTGACTTTTTGAATTTCCCGCGCAGTTACTCCATATGCAACAGTGCTGCCGTCAACTATAATCTATCAGTGGGCAACTTTCTAATTTTGAGCAAGCTACGTCGTGCAGTTGGTGTTTGATAGCTGTTCAAAGCAGACAACCTCGTGAATTTTTACGAAAATGGAAAAAAGTGAATTTCGTATGCTGATTAAGCATTACTTTTTACGTAAAAAATCCATCACTGAAACTAAGGAAAGACTTGATAAATAGTACGGGGACTCGGCACCATCAATTTCAATGGTTAAGAAGTGGTTTACAGAATTCCGTTGTGGTCGTACCAGCACTAGTGACGCTGAACGTCCAGGTCGCCCAAAAGAAGTGATCACGCCGGAAATCGTCGATAAAATCCATGAAATGATATTGGATGATCGGAGAATGAAAGTGCGTGAGTTGGCTCATGCTGTAGGTGTATCTCAACTGAACGGGTACATCATATTTTACACGAATATTTGGACATGAAAAAACTCTCTGCGAGATGGGTGCCGCGATTGCTCACACTCGACCATAAGCGCAATCGTGTGACCACTTCAAAAGAGTGTTTAGCGATGTTCAGCCGTAATCCGGACGAATTTTTGCGCCGTTTTGTTACTGTGGATGAAACATGGATCCATCACAACACGCCAGAGACCAAGGAACAATCGAAACAGTGGGTTGCTCGGGGTGAACGTGGACCAAAGAAGGCGAAACAGAGTCTGTCAGCAAACAAGGTCATGGCCACAGTTTTTGGGATGTACGCGGTGTCATTCACATCGATTACCTCAAGAAAGGTAAAACGATCACCGGCGAATATTATTCAAAGCTTTTGAACAGATTCGACGTTGATTTGAAGCAAAAACGGCCGCATTTGGCGAAGAAGAAAGTGCTGTTCCATCAAGACAATGCACGTGTGCACACTTGTCTAGTCACGATGGCCAAAATCCACGAATTGGGATACAAACTGCTACACTCCCATCCAGCATATTCTCCAGATTTAGCCCCCTGCGACTATTTTCTGTTTCCAAACCTAAAGAAATGGCGGCTGTGCGGTAAGAGATTTGAGTCTAATGAAGAAGTCATTGCCGAAACAAACGCGTATTTTGAGAGCTTTGAAAAAACCTATTATTTGGAGGGAATAAAAAAATTAGAAAAACGCTGGACTAAATGTATCGAGCTAAAAGGTGATTATGTAGAAAAATAAAATGTTTATTTGCGGAAAAAAATTTGTTTTATTCAAAAAGTCACGGACTTATCAAACCACCCTCGTATTTTTCTTTTAACTGTAGGCGGAAAGCGGCAACTTCATTTTGGGTAGTGTGCCGTAAGTGAAGCTTTCTGCACAGTAGGGAGAAAAATATTTTAAACAACATATACCATAAACAAATGTCATAGTAACAAATACGTATAAACGAACAAACAATTTTATGATTTAAATGAAAATTGAAAAAAATTTACTAGGCATTTTCTTTCAAATGGATCATTTACAACGGATTAGTTAATTTTATGGGTCTTTAGAATCTAATTCCAAGTAAAGCTTGAAGATTGAAATTTTAAAGATATTAAATGTACTCGTATGAACAATTCTTTAATTCAAGTCATAATGGAAAAGTAAATACAATTAAAGTGCATCTACTTAAGGAATACAATTATTTTAGAAAGTGGGTTTAATAATAATGACCACACTTTGTGATCTTTTGGGACGATACAAACGACTGACATGGAATTATGAAATAACGTTAGAGACTAGTATTAGAATTCGCTCGCCACAGTCTAAACCAATATTTTTTGATATCGGGCCCACGCCCTACAAGGATGCAATTCAAAATAATAAATAATTACTAATGATTAAAATAATATAAAAAAATCTTTCATTACAATGATTTAGTACTACAATTTCAGTTCTCCATTATATATGTTTTGTAAATATACTTTCTCCATTACCATACTTGGAATATACTCATTATGAAATTATTTTTAATAACATAATGACTACATTCACACTTAAGAGTGAGAATATTCATTCTGAAAGAGTTGTTTCCTATGGGCTTTGCATGTATTTTCATTCCATCACGGTATGAATATTCCGTAATTGTTTTAAACAATAGCGATTGCCATGGATGTCAAATAAACTCTTTGAAGTAAATCAGTCAGTTTCACATTAAATTGGCGACGCGTCGTTCTTAAAAGTTATTTTTTAAAAGCTTTGTATACAAAATGAGCGAGAATTTAAGTGAATCAGATTTAGAATTTGAAAATACTCCTGATATTACAAATTACGCTAGTAACATAACAGAAAACCTACTTTCTCAAAAATCAACCTCCAATTTTTCCTGTTAAACGAATGTTACATCTGCCTCATCCAATCAATCTGTTTTAAAATACTTAACAGAAAATATTTTAAATGCACCGGTACCAACACAATAAATATTAATACCAATTAATAGATATTTATGTTTCAATAAATAAGTTCTTTAAAGTATTTTTTATTTAAATTCTTTGGTCGCGACGGTTAGAATGAAAAAATTCGATACTCGTGGTTCCTCGCTATCGCTCGCGCTCGGAATATTCCACTCGTATCGAATTTTTCATTCTAACCTAGTGACAGAATCTACCATACTGTGTGTTCTGTACAATTTCCTGGCGATTTTTTTTTAAAACCTATCATTTAAAAGTCTCTTCATTGAACAATTTAATTTTTAAATATTTAAATGTGACATAGGGGACATAAGAGTTTTGGAAGGACTTAAGTATGGGGCATGATACAAAAAAGTTGGGAAACACTAGTCTGAACGGTAGGTCTCAACCAGTCGATTGCGAAACTAAATATAGTCGATACTAATTACTAATGGGAATTTTGAAAATATGGTATGAACGTGAACACACAATTTTTTTTGTATGAGGCTTAGTTGCCAAGTTCTGGGCTTCTAAAAAATTGACGTTTTTATTGAAAGGATTCTGTGGAAGCTGTTTTCCCAATTTAACAATTTTGCAATAAAATATTAAACGTGGTGATTTGTATAGAAAATTTAATGCATTTTTAATTTTTAAATCAGATTTGAAGTTTAATTTTTTTCCCTGTACAGAACCGGAAGTAAATAAACATTTCAAATCATAATTTTAATACTTCAACAAATTTTTTTTAATTTACGAAATAAAGCTAAAAATATATTAATTTTACCAGAGAAGTTTCAAAATTGGATCTACATCAATTTAGGAGATTCCTACATGAATTAAAGTACATACGTGCCGTACTGAGCGTTGTTCCTGACGCTTTAAGCTTATTAATGTTTTAACAATGATATTTAAGTATTAAAAATTTAAAATAAATGTAAAATTTTGAACAAAAATATTAGTAGTAGCTAGAATTTGAAACATACAGACGACAAGCGAGAAAAGTAAAACATCAGTTTGGTATCTCATGGCCGTAAACTACCATCAGTAGAGACAGAAAACTTGGTAAAATGTGTATATTTCATAAAAGACATTAGTCGAATAATGCCTGCAAAAAATATTTTATTTCCCTTACAGCAGAGGACAGGAATAGAACGCGTAGAGTGAAAAAAATTCAAATCTGATTTAATAATTAAAAAGAACAGTAAATTTTTCCTACAAATCACGTTTAATATTTTATTGAAAATTTGTTAAATTGGGAAAACAGCTTCCACAAAATCCTTTTATTAAAAACTTCAATTTTTTAGAAGCCCAGAACTTGGCAACTAAGCCTCATACAAAAAAAGAGTGTAAGTTCACGTTTATACCATCTATAAGTATTGTACATTTAAGTTTAATTTTTTTTTTGCTGTCTGCTTCACATGAAATGCCCCTATATTTAAAATATATATATATATATATATATATATATATATATATATATATATATATATATATATATATATTGGTCTTTGGACAAGTACGAAAATATCGAAATTATATTGTTTGGAAAATATTAAATCATATTCTAAATTTAATTTTATTTTATTTTTTAAAAAATTAAACAAATTTCTTGAAAGATTTTGATTGGAAGTTAAAAGGTAAAAGTAGCTCCCCTTGAACCAGAGATGTCAGAGAATATACTAGAACTACAATGCTTGTGGAGCTTACAAAGTAATAAAATAACTTGAAAAGGAAACGCAATTCCAGTGTCCAGTTTATCAATGGTATCTTTGGCTATAGGTATCTAATGGAACCCGGAAGCCATATTTAAAGCAGTGATAAATTTATTTTTTCCTAATAAGTCGAGCCGGTCTTGTATCTGTCCTTTATCATAATCTTGTTTAAAGCAAAACTGTCTTCGTCCTTTTTGTGAATTAAAATAATTGGACTCGCGTAAGTAGACGTACGATATGGATGATACTGAAAAACATGTCTTTACTGAAGATTCCAAAGAAAATGAAAGATTACTTACGAGTTTTGTTTTTAATCCTTCAGTATTATCAGTATCATCCAACCACAAATGAGTTTCTTAGTTATCGGTGCAAACTTTAACTCCATTAAAAGTAAAAAGATCCCTGCCTCAAACAGCATCAGAGTTTATAATAATATCGTTTTCGACAATATAGAAAAATATTTCGAAAGCTGAACCGTTTTTCTCAACCAACAAAAGGATGTGTTTTATGGACCCAGACAACCGCATTGTTTCCAATATCTCTTAGCACCAGGTAGGTAGGTTCTAAGTAACATTGTAGTTTGTTTGTAACATTTTTAGACAATAATTTACATTCCGCCCCGATGTCAATTAAACAATTTACTTTTATATCCTGGATTTTAAATTCGGTACAAAAAGCTTGATTTAATTTGATATAAAAACAATTAATTTTTGAACCTGAAGGTTGATTCCCTTTCCTTTTAAAATACAATCTCTGGCTTTATGATCCGATTTCTTACAGTAATTACAAATTAAGTCTGTTTTATGAGTTTCAATTTCCGTATCTACCTTAGTCTACCTTAGTCTATTGTATCGTAATTTTGGACAATTAAGTTTTACGTGACCCCGTTCATTACAGTTAAAACATAGATTTTTATTTTTATCATAGGTATTTGGAAAGGTATTTTTGTTTCTTCAAAATTATTTAACAATATCAAAAGCTCGCTTTCATATTATATTTTGCAATTAAAAGCTGCAGTTTTAACGTGGACATCGGCAATATCCCCGATTATTAATTATATCAATTGTTTCTCTGATAAATTTAAATTTAATGTCTTAATTAAAGAAATCTTGATTCTAGCGCTAACTATCAAAAACGGCTGATATTAGTGTAGAATTCATAGTTTTCGGGGTCACTGAGTTTAATAATGATATTCCCAAAGCAAGCCAGCCAACGTTCGGGCAGGAAAAGTCGGGTTATTTTTTTCGTTTTATTTCCACCAAAGCGATATTTTTTCTAATAAAAAATTGCGGTGATTATTATGAGGTCCACAAAATTTAAAATGAGAGGTTCAATTGTTTTTTTAGTTCGAAAGTACAAAAAAAATCATTTCGGACATCTTTTCCGTTAACTTTTAAATTTTTTGATGTATTTTTTTGAAAACTACATAAAAAAACAATTAATTTAATTAAAATTAAATTGTAATTAAAAAAAAATTATGAATTTGTAACGAAATAAAAAAGAAATTTCGAATTAAGTTGAGGTATACCTAATAATATCTAATAATGATATAATAATCGTGAAGTATTCTACACTTGTTGATAATTTAATTATTCTGATTTAAACTCAACCTACTACCATTCTACTCATAGGCTGAACCACACAAAAATTTGAAAATTCATATTTAAGTTATTACTTATAAAAAGGGACTTTCTCCAAAATATTAAAAAAATTTCATCGTTTTTAAAAAAAAACTGATTAACAATTTAAAATAATTTGTATTTAATTTTTTCAATAATGCAATAATATTTTTATTGTTAAATAAAAATTCATTTCAAATCTAACCCTTCTACTCTTCTATGCCTGTGTTCTAAAATTTGAGGCGTGACTACCTTTAATTTTGCGTAGCGGCATCTAACAGTGGGCTAACAGAAGTTCCGAAATTTACCAAATGTTAGTCAAGCCCAAATTAAGTCCAGATTTTTAACACAGCGTTGGAGTTCTAGTCTAATCTCTCTTTTCTACCTTGAACTAAATTATACGTGCGGTAATACGCACGCGTCTGAGTTTTACCTGTTGGATCCACTGATGCCACCTTAAAATTAATTATCTGGAATTTACTTTTAAATTAATTATTTGAAAAAAAAATTTCTGGTAGCGTTTTCGGAAATAAAAATACGGTATCTTTTATTTTCTTTTAGAAAAAATTTAATATTATAAATAATAATTGAAAGCGGTGGCCCTGTACTTCTTAAATCCTCCAATTGCAAGTCATTATGTTGGTCAAACTGCGCATGCGGTAAATTAGCCAATGACCAATGAATCACCTATGTCATTAGAGTACCTGTCAGTCGTCCACTATGTCCACATTCATTCATTTTGTTAAAGACTTTTAGGAATGAACATTGTCAATGTTGTATTGCACCTCATGTTATCAACATATTTTGATGTTCTTTTCTAAAAAGTGAAATTCGTAGTATAACTTTTCGTAAGTTTTTTGTATAGTAGTGATGCAAATTTTGAAACCAAATCGTGAGCTTCTTTGTTTTGTTCAAGAAAAGAAAATTGTATGGATTAAGTGAATAAGTGAAAAATTTACATTTGTTGTGTTTTTGTATACAAAGTGAAAGTGAACATTTAAGATATTTTAGAAGTATTAATACATATCTATCAATCCTAAATAAACAAAATTCAAAATGTGGCAAACTCAAGCTGTTCATATTACCACAAATAACAAAGAAAATTTTGTTCGTAAAGGAGAAGAAAAGTTAACCACTCTTGGAATGACCTCAGCTATATCTGCAGCAGGTCCTAAGCCAGCAGATTTAATAAAAACCAATGAACTCACAGAATCTATAAAACCTTTTGATGTGTTTGAAAGTGAACAAGAACTTAATAAGCGAATGCACATTCTAGGAAAATTGTATAACTTAGTTAAACAGTGGATAAAAGAAGTATCTTTAAATCATAATATGCCAGAAAGTGTTGCAGAAAGTGTAGGAGGAAAAGTTTACACTTTTGGTAGTTACAGATTAGGAGTAAGTTTTAAATTTTTTTTATTACTAATAGTCATTGAAATTAACCTTTTATTAAACCAAAGATAAAATGTGAAAAAGGAAGAAAAGGTGTAGTAAATACTAAAATTCATCATAAAGGTCAGTAGTATGTATATGACTTTATTTACACAATTAAGAACAAATATAAATTTTTCCTAGTAGACCCAACTACACAATTTTATTTTATTAAATTAAAGTACCTATATTATTGACCAGTAGTAATACATTAATGAAATAAAAATATATTTAGGCAATATGAATGTAATTTTATTTTTTGTTATTGTTATAATGTATGCACTAGTTTTTAATATGTTATTAATACAAAACTGATTGCATTTATCTTCCTGATGAATATGAAAAGATTATAGCAACTTGTAGTATAGTTAAAACATTCACTGTACTACTTTTCATATTGTGCATAATTATAAATATTATACACTTTTAAGTAAGGTAACTGAATTATTTATTCTCTAAACTCCTCATCTTTTAGATGCATATTTTGGAAAAATGGGATGAAAGTACTCCATTATTATGCTGTCTAGAGATAATTTCTTATGGTAAAACTATTCTAAGTGACAATATTCTTAACAAATGGTCCATGAGTTACTTTCATATCTAATTATATTTGTTGATTATATATTTTAATTAATAGGTGGTTTTTTAAAAAAAAATTTATTTAAGACAACTGATAATCTGCAATTATTACCAAGAATTATTCATCATGGTCTGGAGAGAATTTGCAGTTAATGTTCACATTATTTTTTAAATGCTGCAAAAGAAAATTCTAAAATGAATAAGTTTAATACATAAAATTATTAATATTGATTATTTAAACATGATTAAGAACATGTATAAAAAATAAGTATGCTGTTACGTTATGATTACTTATTAGACACATTCTTATAATTACACAAAGTATTTGCACAAAAAAATATTTATTTTTTTTTAACACCATGATTTTAGGTTCACAATAAGGGGGCTGATATAGATGCTCTTTGTGTCGCACCCAGACACATTTATAGGGCTGATTTCTTTACATCATTTTATGAACTACTCAAACAACAACCTGAAGTTACAGATCTTAGAGTAAGTACTTGCGCAGTAATGATAAAATAGTTTTTTTTTAAAATAACCGTTTTTTTTCATAGATCACTTTTTTTTAATATATTTTTATTTAACCCAACATGTTCTAACAAATAATATTACTTATTGGAAATTGGTACACAGTAAAATTAATGAAAATTAAATCACATTTTTTAAACATCAGTAATTAAAACAATTTAACTTATGTTTATATTGAAAACATTTTAAATAATTTTAGGTAATTTCTTAAATAACTTAAAAATTTAGTTAATGGTTTGATCTTAAATTTATTTTATGAAATATTTTTCTTTTAGGCAGTAGAAGAGGCATATGTACCAGTAATTAAAATGGATTTTGATGGTATCGAAATTGATATGCTTTTTGCAAGATTGTTACTTAAAGAAGTTCCTGATTCAATGGATTTGAAGGATGATATGTTGTTAAAACATTTAGAACCAAAGTGTGTTCGTAGTTTGAATGGTTGTAGAGTAACAGATGAAATTTTAAGACTGGTACCTAATATTGAAAACTTCAGGCTTGCTCTACGAACAATAAAACTCTGGGCTAAAAGTAAGTTTTCTGGACAAAATATTAAATTGTTAAAATGATCATTTGACGCTATTAGTTTTCCTTAAACTAGTAATAATATTCAATAACGTCTACTGAATATTTTAAATCTTTTACTTTAAACAATAAAAATTAATATAGATTTTAAAAATTAAACTAAAAACAATAATTTAATTGTTAATTGTTTTCACTTTTTTGTTGTAATTTTTTATATTTTTAGGACATGGAATATATAGCAATGTGTTGGGCTACCTAGGGGGAGTTTCTTGGGCAATGTTAGTAGCTAGGACCTGTCAGTTGTACCCAAATGCTGCTCCTTCTACTCTGGTTCATAAGTTTTTCTTAATATTCTCAAAATGGCAGTGGCCCCAACCAGTCCTGCTTAAACAGCCCTCAAATGTGAATCTTGGATTTGTAGTTTGGGACCCAAGGGTTTGTATTAAAATTTTTATTGATCTATTATTACGTTAGTTTTTAATTTAATTTGATGTAATTATATATAATTAAACAAATTTTACCTTTAAAATTCATTTAAATATGAAATAATCATTTTTTAATCATGCAATAAATTTGTAATCAAAATTCAATTTAAAGGCCTGTTTGAAAATGTGAGAGCAATAATTTTAAGTAAACAATTTTATTGTCAATTTACCAGTACCTAACTTATCAATATCTTTCATGATTTGCAGGATGTTTATTGTATATGTTGGTATAGGTACATTTTTGGTAAGAATATTCTATTTAATTAGTTAGCATTTAAATGTATTGGATAGGCAATTAGTATTTATTATTGTTAAGAGCTTGATTTTAATTTTGGTGAAAATGAAAATGACCCAAGTCAAGCTTTTACTAAAAATTTGTCAACACATTTAATAATTTTAAGTCATTTGTATAATTGCTCACAAGGCTAATACAGATTTTAAGCTTTTGTGCGGTGCATTGCCCATATGAATTTGAGTGGATAAGAAATGTAAAATCGCCAATCGTGCACCTCCGCTATAGCCAACTACAATAATTTTTAACTCTCTGGTCATATCCATTAAGAAATACCGCTGTTGCCAGTACAATTGTAATGGCATTAAATCTTGAGATATAGTTTCATAAGCACAGCACAAAACTTTTAGATCTGTATATTATTGAATCTGGCCTAAAAAAGGTAGTTATCAACTAGTTTATTTTAAACAGATAAATATTCTTGTGAGATAAATACTCACTTCAAAGGACTAATTGTCTATTCCTGACGGATAACATTTTATGTTCCATGATTTTGCGATACCCATTCATTTTATACATTTTATATCATTATATAGGTAAATATTCAAGATAGATACCACTTAATGCCGATCATAACTCCCGCCTATCCGCAACAAAATTCCACGTTTAATGTTTCATTGTCGACCAGAACGATAATGGTAGAAGCATTCAAACAGGGATTATCCATAACCGATGATATTGTATCTGGAAAATGTTCGTGGGATAAACTGTTCGAGCAACCACCGTTTTTTACGAAATACAAACATTTTATCGTGCTGTTGGTCATGGCTGATAATGCGGATGATCATTTAGAATGGTGCGGTCTCGTTGAAAGTAAAGCAAGGTTGCTAGTTGGTAAGTAATCTTGGATCATTTGTATATGAATTTTCAGCATAAATTAAGAATTCTTTTAGATTTGTTTCACCAACAAGTAAAAAAATAAAGAAGTATTGAATTATATCGTCTTTGGTTAGTGGTTTTAGTAATCGTCTGTTTATTTATTTTGTTTAGGTAATTTAGAAAGGAATCCGTTTATAACTTTGGCACACATTAACCCTGAGAGATACGCCATGATTGAATCTTCTAAGCAGAGCACTTTGTGCTCCATGTGGTTTATAGGTCTGGAATTCGCTAAAACGGAAAACCTGAGTGTAGATCTGACAAGAGACATTCAGTGGTTCACTGAACACGTCAACAACCACGCACTTAACATACACATGTGGAAAACTGGCATGAGGTAAGAAAATTAGCTGTACTATTTTATTCGAAACTAGCTGTTTGCTGCGACTTCATCCGCGTGGGATTTAGTTTTATCTTAATATATTTAAATAAGGATAACTTTTTTCTTGACATCTGATTTAACATCAATGAATTTGTTTATAGACCACCAAATGCGTTTTAAAAATTAACTGTGACATCTTGTGTGTAAAATCTAGTGAACTTTTAATGAGCTAAGTTTTAAAATGATACCTATCAGATGGATTGTTGTAAACATTACTATAGCGCATTCTAAAAATAAACAGCGCCACCTATTGATTTTTTAGGAACTAAACTATAACACTAAATAAAATCTAACCGAATTTATTTTGTGTTTTTTTTAACGTTGTTGTTCGTTTGTGTTGTGGTATCTATAGGACTTCGACAATAGCAATGATTATGTGCCTTGTAACTTCTTAGACTAGATAGATCTTTAAATGAGAATAACTTTTTTTCCAACATCCGATTTAAATAAAGTAAAGCTTGTATTCTTCTCCTATTAAAGCTTGATCCACCTGTAAAAACCGCATTAAAATCCGTTTAGTAATTTCAGAGATGACAAAGAGATCAAAAATTAAAAAAATGCTTGTTTATATTTTGGTTACATGCAAATAATCATATGAGCTCACAAAAATGGATTTATTTTGAAATCACAGTCACTTACGTTTTATTTATATGTATAGATATATTTTCCATTTAATTGACAAAAGGATGTGTCGTAAAAGTAAAATATTTTTTATAGGTTAGATGCGAGGCACGTCAAAAGGAAACAGTTGTCGCAGTATCTCGCTCCTGGTTTGATTAAAAGAGAAAGGAAAACCAGCGGTACAAAAAATGGGATCACACTTGATAGCAATAGAAAGCGACAGTCATCGGAAGCAGTACCTGAAAATACTGATGCTCCCAACAAAAAAACGAGGCTGTCTGAAGAAAATACGCCACAACAGGTAAGAAACTTGCTTCGTAGTTATATAAGTTTAGCAAAGCGAAATTCTTTTAAATCAATTAGATCAGTGAATTTCCAATTGAATTCCTATTTGAAACTCGGTATTCTTATAAATACCATTTTAGTGTAATTTTTTTTTTAATAAATGCAAAATATGTGATAGATGTGTTTTTTTTTAATTTTTTTCGCAGTTTGATGATAATTCCAATAACTCAATTAATATTGATTCAAGCAGTAACTTAAGCTTAGTAGAGTCGGAGCATAGTAATAGTAATACAATTTCCCCTGCTACTACTCCCACTCTACTCTCCACGAATTCTACAACTACAAATGTACCTGAGGCCGTGTGTACGTGACAAGTTGGAGCAGAAGATTTTGAGAATCATCTATTTACTGTTTCAGACAAAAAAGTAAGCAAAAAGTTTATAATTTGTCCAGTTAGTTATAGCCAAGAATAGCAAACCAACGAGAAACGACAGCTTGAAACATTTGATGTTAGTGGTGTCGATTTTCAATGACCTTCTTAGACTTTTAACACATAATAAAAAGAAGTTAAACATCGGAATCAGGTCTTGTAACGTGGTAGAGGTCTTGAAAAGTCTCCTGGACTTAAGCTTACATATGCGTATCTAATTAACCGGCAACGTTGCAACCTTTGATATTGATATTCAATTATGCTGTAGGATAAGTGCTAATGGACCAGGCAGATTAATTCATATTTACGAAAAAAAGATTCCAATTAAGAAGTTATGTCAGATATGTTTTTAACATTAACTGATTCACCTTCCTCTTAAGGAGGTTGAATCGTTAGGCGGAAATAATGAAGAAAATTTAAAATAATTTTTGTTCATTGGATTTTTTAATAACAAACTTTTGTAAAAAATGCATATTTAGTCATTTTTTATTATTATAAATTAATTACTTTATTTAATTATTTAAAGTAGATGGATAAACTTTTGGATGTTTTGTCCAAACTTGAGAAAAAATATAAAAATGTATAATAATTTGCGATTTTTCAATAATTATTAAAGTAAATAGTTAAAAAATTTAAAAACAGCAAACTTTATGATTTAATAGGTAAAAAATGTTATAATTAATTAAAAAAATCGAGAATTAAAAGTAGTAAATTAAAAAGGTTTAATTTTTTTTGTTAATTAAAAGTTTCCTAACCGATGTGAATTTTTTTTAAAATAATCGTGAAGAATATATGCCTATAGTAGGATACCACAATTATTGTAGAGAGCGACTCATATTTTCAACATAGACCTTTGCAGATGCCCAAGATGGAGAAAACCGGCAATAATAATTATCGAATAAGTTTAATACGAAAAAAATATTACATATTATGTCTTCCTATTATTAATGTTACCAAAAAGTATAAAGGACAAAACAAATTTGAACAATTTTATATGAGTTATCTCACTTATATCTGACATGACGAAAAAAATAATTTACATTACTAAATTGATATTACACTTTTATAGTTTTAAGTTTGGTACATTCAAATGTATAATATATTTTTTGTATATCCCTGTTATAAACTATTAGTCTTTTGAGATGATAGTAATAGTAATAAATAGTTAAACATAATTGAATACTTATTTCTATTAAATATAAAAAATATGAGCAGATAAAGTTAACTTTATTCTAATCGGAGTCGTCTATGTCATCTTCAGATTCATCTGTAGTATTTTCACCTAGATCGACAACTACGGGTTCGATGGTAATTTCAATGCAATTATCAAGATTCCACATATTCTGCTTTTCTTTCACTACGTGTTCAATACATTTTATCCACGACTGAGAGGTTACATTGTTGACGGCACTGCTAAGCACATTTTTTACGTCATTTAGTTTGAAAGTAACATTGTTCCTTGCTACTTCATGTTTTATTTGAGCCCATACAAGTTCTATTGGGTTTAACTCACAGTGGTAGGGTGGAAATCTAAGTACAATTACACCTCGTTCTCGCGCCATTTCATCTACTACATATTTGATATATTTATCTTTATATCATGCTAAGTTTATTAATTCGAATTTTAAAATTGGTTCATTGAATTTAATATATTTCTTAGCAAGCCAATATGCAATCTGGGTTTTTCTCCATTGGGTGGGTGGTAAGTGTCCTACACGCCAGCTGTAGTATGGAGCGTTATCCATAACAATAATAGATCCTGGTTCAATTTTTAATAAAATATCTGAAAACCATTTTTCATAATGTTCTGCATCCATTTCCTCTTGATAATCTCCCAGTTTTTTAGAAACAAATGCGTTTACACCTCCTTCAACGAATCCTGAGTCACTACCAATATGGGTAATAATAAGGCGTTTTCTCTTTCCAGATAGGGCTTTTTAATATGTCGTCAATAAACCATCTAGAAAAGCTTGATGTTTGCTTTTTACATTTAAATGCCAAAATATATTTTTCTACCCTCTCTTCGAAACTACTATTTCTTTCAGATATTTCCTGCGTCATAAAATGATTTTCTCTTTTTCAATAAGGGTACTATTCCTCTTTCTCTTTAAATACCTGAAGTTCATCTCACGCAAAGTACGTAACAAAACACGTGTTGATATTTTTGGGCGATTTTCATTAGATTGAAGAGAGAAATCAATTTTCTTTAAAGTTGGTATTTCTTTTTTAATAAAACATTCATGTACTGCACGACGAATGAACTGTTTGGTTGTATCGTCCAATTTCATTTGTTTTCTTCCTCTAGTCTCAGCCTTCGAAGTATTAATATCGTTTGTTTTATCCCTTGTTTTAATTATTTTATGCACACTAGCTTCGGAAACATTTGTCAAAATACTACATAATGTACATTGCAACGGAAGTAGCTTGGCGGGCGAGAAACCACAAAATCTGCGCACAACGAAAACATTCGAATAACGATCCGATCGGCGACGACGAAATTTTCAGTAATCGTGAGTCTCAAGTACAATCGGAGGAAGAAGTTTACGAATGTGAAGTATATTCAGCCGAATATTTGTTATTTCAGAGGCTAGTCGCCCGCCAAGCTACTTCTGTTGCACTGTAACTACCTCACTAACATTCATATTTTGTTCTCTGGCTCAAAGTCCTTCAAACACATTTCTGATTATGGTTTTTTCTTCGGGTATTAAATTGTGACGTTTTCTTTTAATATACGGGTTACTACTACTATTCTCATTCATATTTATTATTTGCCACCAAATTTAATTAAAGCTAAATTACTGCAATTCACACTTCTAATTATATCGAAGATCAACGAAGAATGGCGTTATTGCCAATAACGTAGCTTTAATTTACGACGTCATTGTTGATCTTGTCTATTATCTACTGTTAGAGAAAGATATGCAGATACCTTCAAGTTGAATCATACACGCTGACAACGTTTAATTTTGAACAGTTTAAAAATAAACCAATCAAATTAACGAAAATATTTCAACAAAATGAGACCTGTTTGGGAAGTAAATAATAAACAAATAAATTAGTTATTCAAAAAATATATAAAGATAGCGATTTTCTCAATTTTTATGAAACTACCTGCACAAAAGATCTGATAGGTCGAAGTGCTTGAGAGGCAGCATAGCCTTCACGACCCCCCTACAATCTAGCGATTTTCTCAATTTTTATGAAATTACCTAAACGTCTTTGGAGGGTGAGTAAATTAAGAAGGTTTTTGTAAATTTGTTAAAGATTAAACACTTTGTGTTAGAACCCACTTACTTTTTTATTAACTAACTAGCGGTACCTGGCGCGCGTTGCTAAGCCCAAGAAAAAACATGTATTAAATGTGAAATTAAATATCTTTATTTTATCTTAATGCTAGCGAATAAACAATATTTTTGGTCGTTTTGGTTGGCGGATAAATGTACAAATTTTTTGGATTAACAACTCGAGAGCAAGCAACATACAATTGGTCATGCAAAAAAAATGAATCACGAAGGCCAGACGTAAAGGAAACTGAAGCCGCTTGAAGTCAAAAGGCAAATCGTTTGTAATCATCGGTATGCGTGAAATCAGCACGTCTTCCCCTTTAAATTTGCCAATGATGATTGTTGCCTCGATCAAATTTGGTGTCAACTTTTTGACCGTCAGTCTGGCGCGTTTAAGTTTCGAATGGGCATCACCGGTGGTTCAACTTTCAATGTTAATATGTGTGGTGGCATTCCTAGTGGCTCCATCGAATTTAAAAATTCGGTTGAATAGTTGACTGGTTGTTTTTCATCTATCACTGTGTCAATTGATTTGTATTTGACTGGTTCGCCGGGCAGTTTCAACTGAATTTGTTCGTTAAATCTATTGACATCATCATTCTTGGTCGCTAATATTGCACGTTCGCACAGCCAATCTGGATTTTTGTGGTTGCTGGTTAAATTTGGGAAAAATTTGTCCACAACGGCTTGAATATTTGGATGCATTTGACAAAAATGGGGGGAGAAACGAAACGACTAAATATGGCTTCGAATGATTTTCTTTGCCTTATTTGCACTGGAATTACGAAGAATGACTTTAATTCGTGCGCAACATGTATTCACCAATGGATATTTGCTCGCCAAATGGAATGATGTTTGTTCGATCGATCACTTGTCACGCGGCTTCAACATACACATACACATGCAGCAGTATCTATTGTCCGATGCAAATTTTCGATTCACACATTCGATTGATTGTTAAATTGCAAAAAAATATTTATTTATTTTCGAGCCGAAACCGTTAAAAATTGATAAAAAAAATAAAAAAAAAATTGCCACCAACCTGAATTTTTTTTTATTAAACCTTCAAAGAAACGATCCCTGGACTAAACTATATTTACCCAGAAAATTTCATAAAAATCTGTCTATACCGGACATAAATACATACATCCATTTTTATATAAATAGATACTGAATCTTTCTCTTATTGTCGGTATTAAAAAACTGAACAACTATTAAAAACAACTTTTTGGTACAGGGTAAACGTCTAATTTGATTGGCCTATAAAATCGCTCTACATAATGAGTCACTCTTTACAATTGTGGGATTCTACTATAACATAGTTCATTTTTGTGCAGCTGACATTGTTTGTTCATTTGTTATAAAACAAAATGTGTCAATTGTATGTTGAGTTGACATGTTTTCGATAAGACAACAGTTTTATTAGATTTAGAAATTAATGAGCTCCCTAATCACCTTAATTTTTTTACAGAAAATTTTTTTAATTATTCAAATGAACAAAAATTATTTTAAATTTTATTTATTATTTCCGCCTAACACTTCAACCTTAAGGAAAAAAACTCGCTGAAATATTTTCACAAATAATAATTAATTAATTAATTCAAAATAATAACTTACTTAATTTCGATAAACTAAATAAAAAGACTTACCAACAATTTTACGTTTGTAGAAAGAACTTACACAAAAAAATGAAACTTGACTGTTCTACGATCAAACCTTGGAACAGATTTCACGATGTTTTTTAAAAATGAGACTAGTTTAAATAAATTAATACTAAATGTGTATTTTTTGTTGCGACGTTGGCGGTGTTGCAGGTTTCATAAGAATTTCCATTACCTCTACACTGCTGTATTACCGATACTTTAATAGTACGGGGTCAAATTTGTAATCAATAATAAATATTATAATTTTTGCTTTAAAGAAGATCAAATGAGCCGGTATTCTTTGCAATAGGCGGATTTTATACACCATAGTTTTCGTCATGTCCCTTCAGAAAACGTTCGCTTTTGTTGCTTCTCGTTAGATTGTTATTCTCGGGTTATAGTTCGTTTATGAAAGTCTACAGACTATGCGTGTATTTGTAGTTCGTGAAGCACATTGTGTTTTACCATATTACCCTTTTTAAGATTGAATTACTCTTAACACATAAAATAGATTGTATACGAATCAATTTTTAACGAACGAGTCCCTACTCGGTAACACAAAGTGCTCGCGAATCACGAAATCGGGCATAATCTGTTGTAGCAAGCTTAAAAACATTTTTTGTTCAATAATTCGCTTCAATAAAAATTTAGAAAACCTTCCTCCTTCCTGATGCTTAATGGGAACACAGTATTTAAAAAATGATATAAAAACACCATTACTAGAGATAAATTACTAATAAAAAGCACACGTCCAACACTTCATCACATCACCAGCGCCACTCCAAGTGCCGATTTAAACCAAATTGGTTACCAATTACATATTCTTAATGTTTTGTATCGGTTAAGAAAACGTATTGGCATTAAAAATAAAAAAAATTAGATCATTAAAGGTTGCTCTTTTTGCCAGTGATAAAAGATAAAATTAATTATTGGTACCAAATATTGTGTGTAATAATTTCACAAATTCTAATTTTATTGAACGAAAACTATTAGTTCATATTATCAGGATATTGTGTGAGTTAAGTAAAAATATTTTCAATAGGAAAAATAATTATTACTTGGTATAAAAGGGGTATGAAACAATGTCAGAGGACGGTAATAGTAATATATATATTATGTCTTAACCCTTACTCTCATAATTATTAACATTTTATATCGTCACTAGATCTAAGAGTTTATCCTACGCAATAGGAAACAGGATAAAAAATGTTAGTGTTGGATGAATGTGTTAAAATATAGATAAATATATTGGCTCATAGGCAGAAAATCACAAAAGATAATAAGTAACAAGAAGCTCTTATGCAAGCAGATTTTAAAACCCATTTTGACAAATGGTTTACAGCTCTGGGGCTGTACCAGATCAACCAACATAGCACCGATCCAAATATTCCAAAACAAAGTACTTCGGCACATCGTGGACGCTCCTTGGTATATCCGAAACACACATGCACAGAAATCAAGAGAATTGCTCAAAAGCACGAAGCGAGGCTTCACAATCATGTTAACACCGAGACTGAAGATGACGAAACCTTCGGACCTTGTGTAACAGTTAAGTGAAAGTGTTTTAAGCAGAGCACAGTGTTAATAAAATTTCACAGCCATGATTTGAGAGACACCAATGGGTAAACAAAATATCAAAAAAATAAAAGTTAGTCACTGACAAATAAAAAAACCATTTTAAAATGTGGAACTTAAATCAACATTTTGAAACACTACACCAAAAAATAATTTTGAAACACGAAACCGGTGAAAAGAGCCATGTTGTAATATTTAATTGTATAACTCTTCTGCAAAACTCATGTAGAAGTCCCTCAGTGAATTGGTTGTAAAAATAACACGTCAGCCCTGGACTTTTTTCTCATATGTTCTTCTTCAGCCAACTCAGTCTCATATTTTTGAGCAAAAAAACCCACTCAACTAAACTAAATTTTAACGTATACATTATTACCCGCAAAAAATTTTGCGCGTACTTCTTTGTAATCGTCGAGCAGGACTGTTCAGGGCAATTGTGTTTTGTAATAGTTCCAATCCCACTCTGTCGAATTTAGCAATTTGAGGTGCCTTTCAATAGTTCAATCATTTCTATAATTTTGTTTGTACACTACATTGATTGTTGATTTTGTTTGTAGGTTGCCTGCATGAAACGATCTTTTGTGTGGTGTTCACGTACGTATTAAAATCATTTTCCAAAAAATATTTTGGAGGTAAAATATTATCGCAAGAGTGCAATTTTTTTAAAATTTAAGGTTTTCATTCATTTGGTGTGCGTTCGATGTGAGTGTGTACGTATGTTTGAAATTTAGATCTATTTTCTTGTAAATAATTTTTATATAAATGAAAGGGAAAATGTTATTTTTTCAGCAGGTAAATTCATTTTCTTTTGTTGTGAACATGTTAATTGAAGTGACTTCTTGGTGGATTGAACTTCTTGAACCTATAAATATTTTGTGTTAACATTTATTTTTTAGGTAGAAAAAAATTAAATTCTTAAAAAAATCAAAAGAAACATTTATGTGAGTATTTTAATTTATTTTGGTTAATGGATTAAATTAAATACTTTCATTAAATTGGAAAGTTATTGGTAAAATAAGCTGTAATTTTGAGTTAGGAGCACCCTATATGTTGAATTCCAGATTATTAGTAGGTGATTAAATTCTGTACATTTAAGAAAAAACAAATTAGTTTGTTGGGATAAACAATTACAGTTTTTAATTTGTTAAGAATCCGTGATAATTTCTTGTTCATGTAGATACCTAATATTATAATGTTATTTTTTTTTAATAAATGGAGATCACAGAAAAAACGTGAGAAAAAAATTAAAAAGTCCAACTCTCAAAGTGCGGTGGTGCAATTTAAAAATTTTAACGAAAAAACGTCTATTTATTATATTTGAAGAGATTTTAAAGATGTGGTGTGAAAAGTGTAACAAGCACATTGCTGGTTTTCAGTAATCCTAAATCAAACAAAAACATTTTTTAAGGATCAGACATTTTTTTTTAATATTGTTTTAAACGCTGCTTGGTCGTGTAAAATATGATCACCACATTATGTAAACAATTTAAAAAAAACATTTTTATAGTACTTAACAAAATTAAAAATCGTTTTCAGATAGTTGTCGTGGTGTAGACTTACCGTCAGAAAATTCTTAATTTTTGTATACCTATTAAGGACATAATACAATTACCCTTAAAATTTAAAGTCAATTGACCTTCTCTAACCCGAGAAAAACTCGATTATAAATTGAATAATTTACACGGAGAGAATACGCTCGCTGTAGTTCTGTACCAGTTGATTAGTTCTAGAAAAAACTAACTGTCAAAAACTTTCAAAAAACCTGCAGCCTTTTAATGTTTTTGTTTTAAGCATAAAAAAATTATTTACCAGCTAGTTGTTAATAAATAACCGTGTAAAGTTCAACTTATAAAAATTCAATTTATAATAAAGAATAGATACTAGCGACCATACATACTTGGCAACGCTGTACGCGTGTATAGATATTACTTGCGCGGTAAATTCAAATGGACTGATGAAGAAATCAACATTCAAAATTATATTTAGTAGAACATATATATTCATTACGGGAAATTTTTTTCAAATTTTGAGTAATACAAAAAATAATATTATTACAATCTTTTTTATTAAATATAAAGTGAACACAGCATAAAGTTTTACAGAATTATCTGAAATTTAAGGTTGTAACTTATAATATTAATAGTAAACAATATACATTTTACGTGACATAAATATTTTCTTCAATCACATTTATTTTCGTATTTTAAGACTTGTAGGTATGCGCATCGATATTAATTCTAGTGACTTCTTATAAACAAAAAAGAATAAATATGTAATAGAATTTTACGTAAAACTAAATATGCAGTCATTGCAGATAGAATATATTTCATATTTGGTAACACAAAAAATAATTTAATCTTTATATTAAATATAAATTAAACACAACATATAATAAAACGAAAATTTTTGAAACTCAGACATATAAATGTAGATAATGAACGATCATTATTGTACATCGATTCTTCTCCAATATATCAACCAGTGGGACAATATTTTACCACCACGTTAAACATTTCCATGATGGAATATAACCACGACATCCTTAGTTATCGCATATTCCTGATATATTTAAAAACTGTATTAAAATTGTAGTATCATCCCAAAATTTAAAGATGATAATAATAACTTTTAGTCTAGCAACAAATTCGGATGTTAAATTATCAAATGTAGCAGTGGTGGTTTCCTAAAAATTTGTACACTCAAACTTGGAAATTACAGTATATGTAAGTGTATTTTCAATATAAATACGTATTTTATTTATTTTTTTGTAATAAAAAAAATTGAAAATTAAAAGTTTTTTTAAAATACTAGATTAAATATTATTCTCCATTGTTACTGTATATCGTTACGGTGTTCTTAAAAAAGTTTATGTGGTTGATGTGCTAGATACAATAGTTAACGTCGTATAGTCACTTTCTATAGAATTGATATCAATCATTTTGCGGTAATATTTTACACTTTTGTAAATAATTAAATGCCATAAGTACATTACTTATTTTACAACATTATTAAGAAAATTTTAAAGTATTGAAATGTATTTGGGTCATTTTCATTTCTTATATTTTGTCTAATAGTCTCCTTCTTAAAATTTATTTTGGTGCTTCATAAATATCAAATACTCACTAATCCAGTGTCTTGGTTGAAAAAAATTATTTGTCATCGTTTATCAATATTTTTTTATTTACTCCATCTTTGAAGTTTATTATTTTTGGTATCTAAATTATGAAGCTAATGTATTCACAATTCCAGTTAGCCTTGAAACTAATCAGCATGTTTTGTCAAAAAACAAGATTTAATAATGGTGTTAATTTTATATCCATAAATTCCTGCTGCTACTTAGAATTTATTTTGGTGCTTTATAAATATTAAATTCTTTGCAATTATGTGCCTTGGTTGAAAATAATTATTTGTTTTCGTTTTTTAATGTTTGTTTCTTTTACTTCATCTTTGAGTATATTTCTTTTGATTTTTAAATTATATAGCTAATGGTTTTCCAATTACAATTAGTCTTGAAAATTGTTTGTCAAAAAACAATATTTCCAACGATTCCTGTTGCTACTTAAAATGTATTTGGGTCATAAATATCAAATTCTCAGTAATAATGTGTCTTGGTTGAAAAAAATTATTCGTCTTCGTTGTTCAATATTTGTTCATTTTAATCCATCTTTGAAGCTTATTATTTTTGGTTTCTAAGTGATGGCTAATTACAGTTAGTCTTGAAACTAATCAACATATTTTGTCAACAAGATTTAATGATCATCCATAAATTCCTAGCAAGTAAAGAAAACATTAAATAACAATAAAAAAGACAAGAGTACAGCCAGTATAATATTTGTAACAGCTTCATCCAGCTTCAAATATAAAAATAAGTGAAATTGATCAAATCGGAATTTCTTGTTAATTTTTGAATTGTCTTTCGACAAAATATAAAGAATAAATTTGATCTTTTACGTTTTTATTCAATTTATTTTATTTTTAAAATTGTTTTTCTCGTAGCTCTCAATTGACTTTTCAAATATTGATTTTTTTAGTTATATTGTATATACATGAAACGTGGCTATAAATATGTTTTTCCATTAATATAATTTGTTGAGTACATAATTTGAGAGCCCTTAATGCAATTAATAATAAGTTTTGAATTATAAAAAAATCACCTAATTTTAAATTTTGTCTACAACAATATATAAACTATTCGTATTTTTTAATTTCGGTTTAATATTGATTTTTAAATATTTTGAGACTTGTATCTACAAAGCGGAACTTTATCTAGTAAAAAAAATGGTATGAAAACTAAATTATGTTATTTATTTTAAATTTTCAGTAAGTACATATAATTTTAAATTAGAGGTGTAATTTTGTTGAACTTTGTATGGAAAAGTTAGCTAATTTTAATAAAACCTTATAAATATGTATATATTTTTAATTTTTTTTAATAGACCATGCACAATTTAAAACAGTAATACATTTTAATTTAAATCTATCGTTACACACTGGATTACAAATTAAAGTAATCGTAAACAAATTAATATTTTCAGATTTGCTAGAATAACACTTGAATCTTCTAGTAAGATTAAAAAAAAAACTAAAAATATATTCATTTAAAAAAATTATATACTTACCAAAAAAATTAAATGTATTGTTAATTTGTGTTGGGAGTCCACACTGTTTCAGCTATTTTACTTGACAGGGTTCACAAAATATATCTTTACTATTCACTTACGTATTATTACTAATTATACGTGCAGTAATATTTTTAAAAACATTCAAATACTAGATAATTTTTTATGTTTTTTTTTATATTTAATTTCTTCTTTTATTTAATTGTGTTAAGAGCTTTGTATGTCAAACTACTTTTACAATAAATTTTTTAAATAAAAATGGGGAAACTGATATTTTTACAAATGCCGAATGTTTACATTAAACGTTTTTATAAGAAATGTCGTTATTGGCTAGGGTGTTTATTACTATTTATTGTTACATAATGTCGTGGAATAAGTTATCGAAAATTAAATAAATTTTTTCCCCTTATGTTGTTGCTTATTTCTCATCCAGTCCTTTTTCAGGTTTAATTGTGTACAATATTTTGTATTGTTGGTACATATATGTTGATAAATTTAAGGAAATGTTAGAAATTTAATATTGGCAGTAACGTTATCTGCTATTGAATGCAACATGCTACAATTTACGTTCAAGTAGCTCTATAGTTTTTCTTATTCTCTAAGAACTTAAATGTTCACCCCAGCTGTTATAATTTGAAATATTGTTACGATATTTACTTCTTGGGTTCTATAATTCTTATTTTTCAGTACATTAACTCAACAATTTTTATTCCAATATTTTTACACAATACATTTTACTTTACAAATCACTTAGATATTCACTTTATAATTACTTTAAATACTTGACTTCAAACTAACTAAAAACTGTCTTCCGCGGCCACTGTCTTTATATTTCTCCGAGAAACCTTCCAGAAAGATTCTAAATATTTTATTGTTTCGCAGCATTCTAGAATTTGCCGGTCTTTTCTTTATTTCTTAACTCCATCGCCGGTGGCAGTTCCCTAATTGTAACCGACGCGCCTCAAGGCGACAACAGGGCCGGTCGTAACATCATCCCCCTCTCAAATTTGATCGTCCCGATCAAATACTTGCGAAACCTCACCATTGTAAGGCTTTAACCTCTCTAAGTGGACGACTTATCTTGGCTCTGGGACTGCGTTGGATTCTATAAACCACATAATTTATATTCTTTATCACCTTCTATGGTCCTTCCCAAACTTGGGAGACAGACCTTTCTTTCGTTGTGGATTATACAGCCATACTAGATCTCCTTCCTTAAATCCATTTGAATTTGCTCTAAGGTCATAGCGAGCCTTCATTTTATTACTTGCCGACCTCAATCCCTTCCTAGCCGTCATGGATTTTGAATAAGCTATCCTCCTCATCTGCATAATCTTGAACTTCTTTCTCTTCAGAAATTGGTGATCCGAACACCAAATCACAGGGCAAACGAAGTTCCCATTTGAAGTCTATGCTGGCTGGAGTGAGCTTTGTAGAATCATGAGCGGCTGCTCTATAGGCCATCAGGAATTATGGAAGACGTTGATCCCAGTCTTTCTGATGCTCGTCTACTACTTTGGACAGATGTTCTTTCATAGTCCGATTAAACCTTTAAACCGACTTGGATGTGTTGGGGTAGTTCTGGTTTTGCTTATTCCCATCAATTCGCAAACTTTCTTAAATAAATTTGATTCGAAATTCCTTCCTTGATCGAAATGTAGCTCCATAGGTACTCCAAATCGTGAAAACATGTTGTCTACCAAGATTCTTGCAATTGTAGGTGCTTCTTGGTTAGGCAGGGTATAAGCTTTAACCCACTTACTAAAATTATCCGTCGCAACCAGTATGTATTTGTTGTCGTCATTTGTCATTGGAAATGGCCCAGCTACGTCGATGGCAATTCGTTCAAAAGGAGCTCCTACGTTGTACTGTTCCATTTTGCCTCTAGATCTTGTTCTAGGACCTTTGCTTACTTCACAAACTGGGCATCTTCTACACAAACTTTCTACGTCGTCACGACATTGGACCCAATAGAACCTTTGTCTTATTTTATCCAGAGTTTTATTAACTCCTAAATGACCACCTGATTTTCCTCCATGGATCTCCTCCAAGACTTCATTAATCCTTGTCTTGGGCACAACCAGATGGGAAGTTGTTTTCTTACCATAAGCCGGCTCACATTTTGCCCACATGGCTTTGAATGTTGGTGCCCGGTCGGAGATGTCCTTTCATGTAGGTCTCTCTGCTTCACTTTCCTTTCAACGTAGAAAGTCCACAATTGGGATCACTCTCTTGATCTTGTCTCAGGTGGACTGCTGTCCATTCGTCTTTAGTTGTTAGTCTAATTTTTCTTATGCAAATGGTAATCGTCTTGGTAGTTGTCGAATCGGATGAGCTTGGCCAGTATCAATCCTGTGTTGGACTAAGTTGGTGCTTCCTGCTGTTGTTGATTCAAAGATGTTACTTTCGGATCTGATGAATTCCCTGGCAGCGTTAAATTTATCTAACGATAGAAATTCTTACCACCATCAAAAGAAAGAAACTGCAATATTTCGGGCATGTTATGAGAGGCGAAAAATACCGATTACTGTAGAACATCATGCAGAGAAAAATTTATGGTAAAAGAAAGCCGGGCCGTAGAAAAGCATCATGGCTCAAGAATCTACGTGACTGGTATTAACTCAACTCAAGCTCTCTGTTCAGACTTGTCGTCGACAGAGTAAGGATAGCCTCGTTGGTGACCAACGTTCTAGAAGGACATGGTACTTAAGAAGAAGAAAGATTAAACAAGAGGGGTGAGAGAATACAGCCCTGTCGTACACCTCTTTGGATTTTTATTATAGATGTGATCAGCATACCGACTCGTGCTTTAGATGTTTGTCCCCAATATATATTTTCGATTATAGAGATGTCCTTATCATCCAATTTGCTGTCCCGCAGCATACTTATCAGTTTAGAATAGCGCACACTGTCGAAGGCCTTTTTATAGTCTTTGAAACAGGCAAATAAATCCTTACGCTGGTCACGGAACTTATGGAGAAGGACATTTATCCCGAACAGGCTTCGCGGGTTCCGAAGGCGCTCCGATTCGGAGGAAAGTTTTTAACTCATCAAGCTAATCAGTCTGTAGTCACTGCATATTTTTTAGCCGGGTTGCTTTAGAAATTGTAATAAAAGTTAACTTGAGCCAGTCCTCTGGGATTATGTCGGTATAATATATCGCATTAAAAAGGCTTGGGATTTTGCCTATATTCCTTTCTTCTATAAGTTTCAGTATTTGTCCGGTCCCTCTGTTACGCTGTTGTTTTCCTGCAGAGGTTGTCTTTCGTCGCTAAAAAGATTTTCTATGTACTGCACCCATGTATTTATAATTGTCTCCTCGTCTATGACGGGGTGGTTTGACGAGTCTAACAAGGCGACCGGGTATCGTTTTTTATAGATTCCCGCTATTTCTTTGATTTTTTTGTGTATTTGAAAAACATCGTGCTTGTCCTCAAGTTCCTCCAATTCCCTACATCTCTCTCTCATCCAAAATTCCTTTGCTTTTTTATTTCTGCCTTTATAGCTTTGTTGAATGATTTATATTTGTCCCTATCGCTCTTCGCCAGCCTCCGTTATTCCATGAAGCTTAAGATAACGTTCGTTCATTCATCTTTTATTTTTGATTTTGTTAAGGGGTCGTAGATTGTCACGGCAGACCGCAGTTAAGGTATTCTTTAATTCTTCCCACGAGGATTGTATTTCTGACTGTTCTATCTGTGCAGCTAGTTCGGTGTTGAGTTGCTGGCGTACTTGTTCTTTTACTTGCGGGTTTTCTAGGATTAATGTATCTATTCGAGAGATTCTTGGAGTGCTTCTAATTAACTTCATCTTAAGTTCTATGTTTGCTACGAGTGGCACGTGGTCGGAGCTAATGTCTGCCCCGTGGTATGTCGTTTCTTATGGGTTCGCGACGTTCTTTTTCGGCGGGTGATATCCAAGTATAAATGCGCCTTTTGGGGAGTTTAAACCACGTATTCATGACCACCATTTTTCCTTTTCCTAAAAGGTAACCTCGTCTTTTCCAAGTTTACTGAGGACTCTGTCAATCAGATCGTACAAACCTTCAACCTCTTCATCAAGTTGTTTCTCTGCCGTGTGGGCATATACTTGTATCAGATTGATATTGAACGGTTGGCCTTGCAATTGAAGAAGCATTATGCGATCCGTGATCGGTGTATAACTGCTGACGTACTTGTTGTAGGCGGCGGAAACAAATATTCCCACGTCGTTCCGATGGTAGCGGTCTTCAGGTGCACTACCAGAGTAATAGAGAGTGCCATGTTCATCATTGCTCGTTCCTGAACCTGGCCAGCGTAATTCGCTGATTCCCAAAATATGAATGTTAAGTCTTTGGGCTTCTTGGATGGTACTGTCTAGATTGCCAGTGGAAAAAAGACTCCTGACATTCCAGGTTGCAAAACGTAGATGTGATTTTACTATGTTGAGCCGGGAGATTCTTCGCACCCCTTGCCCAGTTAAGGGCTGCCCGGGACTGGGGGCCGTACTGTTTTGTTTTCTCTCCATAGTAATATCCTGGGAATTTGTACACTGAGGTGGTTTTGCGTTGCCTTCCACTGTATTGCTTCGGCCGCTGTTGGTAGCCGCCCACTCTGGATCAGACGCTACCTTGCCTGTTGGTGCGCAAGGTATTTGATTTCCCTCCTACCACCCATATCTGGGAGGCATTCCCCTATCCGCCACCTGGTGACGCGCTCCCTAGTGGCGACAAGCTCCCCCGAAGGGAAAGGATTAAAAAAATATGTATATTTTTTGAAAATATGCATGGTTATATTATACATGAAAACCTAATGGTAAAGGAAAGTTAAATACATTTATCTAGTTGTCAAGAAGTTAACCTTTGGTCTAACCTTTTCTAGGTTTGGTATCTGATGCTCACAATCCAAACTTATTCAACAGATTTTTGTGGTTAACACAAAATAAAAATTTAAATTACTGTTTTGCAAAAAATTTAATGGCTAATATTTAATATGATACTGATGGAAGTTATTTTTTTTATGTATATTTTTAAATGAATAAAACCAAGAATGGAAAATAAAAACGAATAGAATGGAGCATATGTTTACTAAGGTAACAAAATTTACAAATCATATTCTGTTTACTGTAAAATAAACACAAGATTTATATTATAACCTTAATGTTTTATTCTAAAAATGCCACAATATAAAAAAATGACCTTTATGATTTAATATTTTCCTGCTTTAAACTGCAAATTAATGTTAACGTCTATAAATTAGAAATGCTGAAAAGTTAAGTAAATAAATTAGTGAAATTCAAAACCCCTTTAACACTAAACCAAATCAATTAATCCAGTAAATTTTAAGATTAGCGATTGGAGTGGTGCTCGAGTGCTTAAAGAAGTCAACATCGTTTATATTTTGCACCGCAGTTCACTTGTTTTATTAGATATTAACCAAGTTAAATTTATAGTTATTCACTGTTACAAAAACCGACGTATGTACTGAACATTTTTATACATACATACATATAGTCACGCCTTTTTCCCGTAGGGGTAGGCAGAGACCACTTCCGCTACGGTTCTTACACACATCCTTCGCCTCCCCTACTTTCATCAGGGCTCTCATGCATGCTCGTCAGTTGTTGGTACTCTTGACCTGGCCTTTCTTCAAAACAATGTTGATCTGATCGAGATATGTTCGCCGAGGTCGACCTGTACCTCTAAATCTAGTTTTTGCCGTCGCGCTTGTTTACATTTTCTTTTTCTTTTCGTTCCTACTTTACTAAAAGAACTGATAACAGCCAAGTCATTAATTGAGTTTTGATATATCTTATTTTCTTTTCCTGTCCCTCTTTACCAGAGGCGTGGGCAGTATATCAATATGGATATATTGCTGCTTACTGAATTAAATTCAACAAGTGAATTTAATAAAGACAACTTAACAGCTTGCTTTTGAGTACAATACAAGGACAACAATAAACAGTTTTACCTCAATCTACAGAAACCAAAATATCGCACAATATGAGCAACAACAATCCAGTCCGTAGTACCAGTTACGTATCAGCCGTCAAGACAACATCTTAACCATATTTTTCAAAAAAGGACCAAGCCATAGTGATGCGCGCAGATGATAACCTAAAGTTATTTGACTATGTTAAGGCTATAGTCGATATTGCAGGTCCCAAACACATCTCTTTTGCATCAAGAATCTCGATAAATAGAATCTGCATCTACTTAGCCACTTTCAAACTCGTTGACGACCTGTTAAAATCCCACCCATCCGTAACTATCAACAATAATGTTATAATAAACATCCGCAGATTCGTTTCTCCGACAAAACGAATAATCATCTCTCATCTTTTTACTGTTTTCGTTTTTTAGAATTTATTTTATTTACAGAGTTCTTTTTTTTTGCTTAAGTTTTTTAAATTATTTTTTTGTTATTTGTCCGTGATAAATTGTTTATTTCAGTGATACTATCGAAATTATAACATGTTCATTCCACACAAACATTCCTTATCCCTTTCCCATGGCGAAGGATAAGCTCTTACTTACCTCCCCGTGATCTGTGCTGGATAGTGACGATATAAAATGTTAATAATTAAGAAAGTAAGAGAGTATTTTTTTATTTTGTCACTGGCGAAAAGAGTAACTAACCCCTTATGATTTCGAAATTATCAATTTATATGTTTTTTTTTAATTTCAATTTTAATACATTTTCTGGTACATAAATATTTGGTAACCGTTACAAAATATTTACGCCACTGGTACCCAATTCGGTATGACTCATCGCTGCACATCTGCTGAATTTTGAAAATGGTGGGGCCACTTGACGTGTCCTTTTCATTAAAAATTCATCTCTATCAGGCGTGACTACAACCTCAGGTAGGTCATCCATACAGGGTGTCCTTGGAAATAGTGCATTCCTTGAAAGGAGGTGTAGAATGAATAATTAGGAACAAAATATTCTTATAAACTTTTTTCCGTCAGTCATCCGTGGTGTACTTTTATTTCAATAAACAGTTAAATTAAAAACTTTAGAATTAAACACAGGACTAAATTCATTAATTCGACGTTTCGGTTTATGTAACCAAAAACCATTTTTAAAAATTGTGCTAATCGGCAATTTGCTTAACAACTTAACAAAGTAATGTTAAAAGTTCATTTTTAATTAGATTTAAGGGCTAGGTTTTATTCTCAACAGACAGTGTCATGACTCATACAAGTAGATTATTTTCGTATGGAGGTGCGGCGTTGCCTGCGTTAACTGAATTTCTGTAGACAATAATATTAAGATATAAATACTAATGTAATTGTTTTTTTGTAAACCTTTGACTTCAGAAAAAAATGTTATAATACTTTTTTACTCTGCATACTGTATTATGTCTTGTGTCTAAAGGAACGCACTATTTTCGGGAACACCCTGTATATCGCCCTCATTCTGTGCCGATGTTTCTAGTGACGTACTTGTATAATAATCTAATAAACGAATAATCAATCATAGTGTTTCATGATTATCACATCAAGCAACCCGGACACATCGCTTCAAATTGTACCTATAATAATCTAATAAACGAATCATCAATCGATTATCCCACATGGCGACAGATAAAAGAAAAACAAAAAGTAATAAAACAAAACGCGAGCTACGTAAATGATACTGGAAACCCAAATCAATCCAAGTAAGAAGTTTATAGGTATTAGTATATTACATGCCTAGAGCAGTAAAGTAAGAAATGCGTTTTATGTCTTCGCGTCGTCCAACAAACATTTATTACTTTACTGCCCGTGGTGTGTATACTACTTTTCTTCATTCCAGAGGCGGAAAGCGGCAACTTCGTTTTGCTTGGCGGGCCGAAAGTTGACGCTTTCTGTCCGGAAGGGAGAAATTAATATATTACATACCTAGAGCATGCAGTGGAACTGTGACGGTTTTTACCCTCTTTTGGAACGATTACAACAGCTCATCTTAGATTCCTCACCAGACTTCATGTGTTTACAAGAAACTAATTTTACTAAGTCTTACAATCCACACTTAAAAAATTATGTTGTCCATCACTTCATTAGAATTACGTGCCAATGACATATCCTTAGTTTTTGTCCCTAGTCATATTTTCCACCAAGAACTACTCTTAAATACAAGATTAGAAGCAGTCACTATCACAGTATGGTGCCCCAATAAAATTATAATTTGCAGTGTATACGTCCCTCCAAATTACACTGTCAGATACACAGAAATAACGGACCTTATAAACCAACTTCCTATACTTTAATGCTCACAACACAATGTGGGGATCAGAACGTACATTTGGCCGTGGCAAAATAATTGAAAAGGTTATCAAAAATTGCAACATATGCACATATTTCCAAGTACAATCGCAAAAGCAAATTGGAAACTTTATAGCCAAACGCTAAAAGAAAATACAGAAAATATCAAATATTTGAATGACATAGATGAAGCTGTTGGCTAACTGACTAACGCCATAATTTCTGCAGTCAATATATTTATAGGACAGTACTCCATTAACCCTTCTAAACGAACCGTTCCCTAGAGGAATGAATCCTGTATCACGACACTGAAGGAGTGCAAAAAGGCGCTTAGCATATACTGAGGAACCAGAAATGTGTCAGACTTGATAAACCTTAAAAAAATGGCAGTAAAATCAAAAATGGTTCCAAAACAAAGTAAACGATAGTCGTGGAACAAATTCTCAAGCAAAATAACCTCTGACACGTTTTCTTCTTTAATATGGATCAAGATATGACAGATGAAAGGAAGAACACCAACTTTAAAATTCCCGGCCTAACCCAACAATTTCAAAACAAAACAATCCAATCCCGAACTTCCAAACCCAACAAAATAATCCACAACCTAAACAAATTCCTTACATTTGTCACTTTCTTATTGCTCCTTTTACTCTTTCCGAATTAAATTCAGTCCTACTCTCTCTGAAAAACATAGCTGCAGGATCTGACGATATACCAATGATCTTCCTAAAATACTTACAGTTAGCAACAAAAACTAAACTGCTTGAACCAACAATTTCCGGCTCTATGGAGAGAATCAATCTAATACCAATCAAAAAGAACGACTCGAATACCAATCTTCCAAATTCTTTCAGGCCAATTTCTCTAACATGCACACTGTGCAAAATTCTTAAGAAAATGGTCAATAGACGCTTAGGCAGGCTTTATATCAAACAGAAGCACATTGGATAACCTAGTCACTCTACATACAGATATATCTCAAGGTATTGGAAGTAAAAATGACATAATCGCCGTGAGTCTTAATATTGACAGTGCCTTCGACACGATTTGTAAAACTACTGTCTTCAAAAAAACTCATAGACTTTAACCTAACTGGAAACATTCTCTCCTTTCTATAAAACTTCTTAACCAACCGTTTTTTTTAATATTTCCACAAATGGGTAGTCATATATACAACATTTTCCAGAAAATGGAGTACCACAATGCTCGGTTCTTAGCTCCACTTTATTTCTGATGAGTATTAATGATATCTGTTCCTCAATAATTCCACCTATCAAATATGCATTATACGCCGACGACCTCATCCTTTACTGTTAGGGCAAAGTTACAGCCAGTACCTGCACCTTACTTCAGAAGGCTCTAGATAGCATTCACAATTGGTCTCTTAAATCCTGTTTTCACTTTTCAACAACCAAATCCTAAGTAATCCAGTGTAGCAAAAGACCCGATCTTTTTCCTCCACAACTAGTTTTTAATGGGGATCAGCTAGAACAACATAGATTCTTGGGAGTAATCTTTGATAAAAGATTCACATGAAGACATCATATTAAGGAGACAAAAGGTAATTGTTTAAATCGGATTAACATTTTAAAATCATTAGCACATCACCAATGGAGAGCAGAGCAGAGCAGCATTAATACGCTCCAAACTTGATTATGGAAGTATTCTTTACATGAGTGCCTGCAAAACATATCTTGACACAATCTAAACCACAGCACTAGGAATATGTCTAGGTGCCCATCCACAAAGTCCGATATTTAAATTAATTGATCCTTTACAACCAGCTTCCGATAACAGACCCAGAACGCCGCTTTCATCTCCACAATTAATAAACCCTATTACAAGAAACATTAACCTCACAGTCACAACTTCTATAAACCTTTCAAAAACTCCTCCATTGACCAAAAAACTGCCGATACTGAACACATGCCTAAGTAACTACAACAAGCGCGACACGCCTACATAGTCTTCTTACAAAAATTCAGAGAACTAATAAATAATCAGCAGTTCGACAAATTCCTTTGCACTGACGCCTCCAAAGAAGTTAATGGTACCGGATATGCTGTTAGTACACTAGTTACAACAATAGTAACTTACAAACTTCCCGACTTATGTAGCATACACATATCCGAACTATATGGAATAATACAAGCTATGAGTACTCCAGTACAGGATAACAGTTAACTTGCCATATGTACAGACTCCCTTTCATCAATACACTCCATCAAAAACAACTTCTCACAACATCCCACGGCTTCCATGCAGAAGATGCCTGTAATGACAAGAAAGGACAAAGAAGACTCATACTAGGTCACTCCTGGCTTACCCATGGTTACCTGATGTCCACACAGAATCCCCCTACCTGTGAATTCTGTAACAGCGTAAGACTTACAATTGAGCACATACTTTTAGATTGCATACACTACAGCCCGACTCGCCGCAAACATAAACTATGTGGAACTCTCAAAAATATTCTCGGTCTTCCTAACCAGTTTAAAGTTGTAATACAGTTCGTCAAAGACTGTCGACTGTTTCATTTAATTTGAATTTTATTATGTAATCAAATGTATGAAAGATCCCGTTTCAGTAGCCATTAGGCCGAGACACGTTAATTTTAATAAAGAAAAAAAAGATAGTGATTAAAATTGCTTCTGTATTTTTTTTTCGAAACTAATTAGATTGGATTGGATAGATTTTAGATTACCGTGAATAATAGAATACCATCAAACCAACAAAATCTGATATCTAAGTTTACGTTAATTACCTTCAAATGCCAAATAATCCAATAAAATTTGACGTACGAACTAACAAGATACAAAACGAAGAATGATTCGGTCGGTTAGTGCATTATGAATTCTTATTATAACTACAAGACGGAAATAATAGTCAGTGACTCATTTAAATTTGAATTTACTGAAATTTTTTTAAAGTCGCGCGGAGGTTAACAGACTGAACGGTCCATTACGTTGTCGAGTCAAGGCTTGTTGCACAGTCGTGCTTGCGGGTGGTTTTATATTAAATAATTATTTCAAATTTGAATTTGTAAAATGGAACAGGAAGAAGCTTAGACAAGTCTTGATTCGTCGGAAACTGCAGTTTTTTTTAGAAACCAAATGCCAACCCTAAATAAAATCAAGGCTGAAGTTAATGCTGATAAAATTATTTACCCAAAATATCCTTTGGAGTTTGAAAGCGAACATTGCGCGATTTAAACTTTCGGTATTTAAAGCGAAATCGCAAAAAATTTTAATCGAAAAAGACGAGATTGTATTGTGGCAAAGAAAATATTTAAAAGAAATACGTGACCACAGGCTTGAAAGAAAAAACATATATTATACTGACGAGACATGGTTAAATGAGGGACACACCTGTTTGAAAGTATGGCAGGACTTTAATGTAACAAGTTTACATCGAGCATTTCTTGACGGGTATTCCACAGGTTTGAAATCACCTTCTCGACTGATTATTACCCACTTGGTGGTAATTTTGTATTTTTTGATGGTGGTCTTAACATGTTTGAATCTAGGAAGACTGGCGACTACCATGAAGACATGAACGCTGAAGTTTTTGAAAAGTGGTTTTCATTCGTATTGGTGCGCGTGGAGCCCGGTTCGGTAATCGTATAGATATTGCGCCGTATCACAGTCGACGAGTAAAAAAAATACCCACGTTTGCTTGGCGAAAATCCAACATAATGGACTGGTTAAAATAAAAAAATATACTGTTTAATGAAAATATGCTTAAAGTAAAATTGCTTAATATTGTTCGTGTATATAAAGGCCGTTATATTAAATATGTTGAGGTTGAAATGGCGCATAAACGTGGGGTTACTCTATTGCGATTACCGCCATACCAATGTGAACTTAATCCCATTGAACTCATATGGGCTCAGATCAAAGGTGAAGTTTCGAGCAAAAACACAACATTTAAATTAAGACGATATTGACATGCCCGCCATATTAAAAAATCTAATAATTCTACTCACGCTGTTAATATACATTACTTAGCAGCAAAATTTTGGGGACAATTTTAATAATTACAGTTAAATGTCGGAAAGTTATTAACTTTTTTCAAATGAAAAAAATAGCTGGGAAATTTTTTTTATTTTGAAAATATTATGATTTTGGTGACTTTTCGACATAATTTACATTAAAAGTAACAAAATATTTCAATTATGTATTACCATAAATTATTTAGTTTTTAAATAAAGTGAAGAACTAACATTAAATTATCGTCCGTCGAACGGTGTAATCAACGACAAATGTTCGCAGAAAGTGCCTAATACAATGTAAGAGAAAGTATATGAGAGATATGTCGTCACTTATTTATTGGATGTGTGGGGAGACTGACAGATCGGTTAATGGCGGGCGTGAGCAATTTCGTCTTAAAAGACGTTAAAGTTTTGTCAAACGAAGCGATTGATGGTGTAACGTCAGATAACTTGTAGAAGTGTATCAAACATGTCAATAAACAAGAACAAAAAATGTGGGACTTGGATACACACGTCGAAATTACAGTTGAACCTCTTATTATCACTTTTGGTTCAGAAAATAGTGATAGGTACTGACGATTCTGGATGAAGTGTAAGATTTTACCAATAATTCTTCTTTATAATAATTTGTGAGTAAGTTGTGATTTTTCTATTTTTTATTTAGTTTGCTTAACTGCAAATCGTTTTTTTAGAAGTCCCGAAGATGGCATTTGTGTCGAAAGCGCTTGACTAATTTTATTAAAATATCAGACAGGAATATCTTAGATATTCCTAAAACTTGCACTCCTTAAATACATTTTTCATTTCTCCTCAACCTTTAATCACCCAGTGTGTACACACCTACTACTTACTTAAATAAACTAAAAATTGTATATCTGATAATTTGGGATTTTTGATGTTAGAAAATCAAATACGATTTATATGCACTAACAAATTTTGTCCGTCATACTAGCATAAAAATTTAAAATAAAAATATGTTTTTTACAATTTCAAAAATCCCTAAATAACAATTTTATTTATGTATAGAAATTGTACCCGCCACTGGAATTTCCTTCTCTTTTCCCTTCCTTACTTGGCCCGAAAAGAAGCTTTTAATGAGTCACTGACTATTATTTCTGTCTTATAGCATTGTATAAGGACAACATAGTAGGACAACCTTATGGGATTTCGATTGGATCCGATGGGAGAAGACATTTAGATGGCGTTATTACTTTGGTCTTCCAGTCAAGTCGTAGATCATTGTTTTCGGAACAATATCCGTTAGTCGTAACTCATTGTAATAAAACTACCAGCTAATAGGTGGTGATAAAATTTTAAGAGTCGATACTGTCGATAAATGACACTGGAAAGAAAATATTTATTCGGAATTTTGACCTTGGACTAGTGCAAAAAACAGGATTGTTTTATACTCAAATTATTACTTTATATGAGATTCAAGACTCTTCAGTTTGTTGGGTTTGTTATTTTAACGCCCATCTTGACTTTGTCAGTGTGGTTATGTTGCAATGTTGCCTATCTGCAGGTAGTTACCCGAATTTTGGATATTTTCCCACTGTGTGTATTTAAATTTTGCGGGTAAAATTCGGGTATTTCCTTTCATCTTCATCTCATTTAAATTATTTACTGTTGTGATGTTTTGTTGAAATAAGGCCACTACCACTAATTAAATAAGTTACGGCTACAGACATCTTATTTTCTTATTTTAAATACTGTGACTTTGTGGACTGAATTGAACTTAGTTTCCTTTGCAAATGCATCAGTAGAAAGAGTTTTTAATTCATTGAATTTAACTGAGGCTGATCATGGGAATAAAATTATAATAAGTACATTTGGAGAAAAAACATAGAGTTGTCAGTAATAGGTTCCTGGAGATTATTTTTGTACGTTTTATTAAGAAATGCTTCTTATGTTTTGACTTTTACATTCCAACCATCGGAGCTGTGTGACCGTCACCCCTAAATTTTTAAATGGCAACATATGGCAAGTGATACCTCATTGGAAAGATATTTTCTTCTTAATATCAACCAACAAAATAAATTAATTCTATAGATACTTTTTCGAGATATGAAACTTGACGTTGGAAAATCACTTTTTAGTCACTCAATCAATAAAAACAATATCTATTGCAATAATTATGATTGTTAATGAACTAAATGTTCAAACTGTCTACCACCCATTTCTATAAAATAGTACAAGTTCTGTTCAAAATAAGACCTCACGTACATTTTGTAGCATTTTCCACACAGGAAAAAGTCAAGTGAGGTTAAATCTAAAAATTTGGCTGACCACTCTTTAGAGCCCCTTCATCCAATCCAACTTCCAGGAAATATTCTATCCAAAAACGCCCGTGAATGAAACACTTCAAAATTTTAAGTGGGTACAATGCGGGTATTTTGAATTTCCATGTGGGTAAAATTCTGCGTCAAATTGCGGGTACTTTGTTGATTTGTGATTGGAAACCAGTGTGACCGTTTCTGGTATTTTCGGTACTAAATTGGTATATTTTGGGATCTGCCACACATGGGTTTGGTATAATTGTAATATTTTCGTTAATTTTAGTATTTTTTGGTATTTTCACATTGATCCCTCATATTCCTATGTTGGTAACGTAGAGCACAAATAAAATACAGAGAGAAGTCTGTGAAAATGCAACATTATCAAAAAGAAGAGGTTATACTAATAAGAATCTTTGACATTATGTTTTTTGCATCAAAAATCAGTTGTGAAACATTTACCAAAACGCGAAAATCCGAAGCAGGAGTTCGAATGATTTTTAGTAGAAGGGTTGGAAATCAAATACGTTTGTGGTTTGAAAAAAAGATTAAATGCACTTTATTCAAGAAAAAACACTTCATATATAGATTGGAAAATCGTCAATAACATGTGTCAGGAACATAAAGCGAAAATACGATCAGCGGTACCGGTTGGAGTGGGAGCTAAACCCGGAATTTGCTGTCTTAAGTTTCGTTAGGTTATTCCAAAGGCTCCATTGTTGCAATTCTTTGAACATTAACTAGTGTTGGGCGCATCGGAATGAAAAATAATCGAAAATCCGATTACACAAACAATCGGCAACATCCGATTATTTTATTCAAACATTCGAATGAAAAATAATGATGAAAAATCGACTCGCTAGAAAACCTGTGCGCAACAACAATTGAATTCACCAAAACACTTGGTTGCTTCATATAGTAAACTTTGCGTCAGCCTGGGACAAGCGAGACGAAAGTTAAGCATTCGTTGCCGAGATCGGATTAGATCGAGAGTCATTGGAGGTAGAATAAGACTAGATAAGTTGTCGACTCATTGTACCGAGGGCCAGCCATCTGTTTTAATTTTAATCTTTATTTTTATTTAATTTGATGAAGAAAGCAGGCAAGTAATACACGAATTTTAATTAAAAAAATTCATTGATATAAAACCTAATAAAACGAGTAAACAAATAAACAAACATAAAACTGAAAACTTAACTTTTTTTTAATAATAAACAAAATAAATAACTTGTAAGGTTTAAAACCCTAAAATTAATAATATACATTCTTCATATAAAAGTAACAGGCAGGAACATCATTTTTGGCATTAAAAATGAACAAAATGAAATATTGAAAGTTTTTAAATCCTAAAACTTATACATTTTACTTAAAGTAACAGGCGCACGAACATAATTTTTTTTCATTTAAAACGAATTTAGTGATAAAACTTAAACCAAGAAAAATCATACAAAAAACATAAAATAACAAGAGAAGTATAATATAACAACATTTTTTGGCAACAAAAGCTTAAAAATCTTTAATAAAAGTATAAATCTAAAGATAAATTCAACAAAAATAAAAGGTATAGGTAGATATATGGTTTTAGGAGCAAGTCTGTTTCTTCTCGAGTTAATTAGTTGTCCCGTTTTTGAAAAAACCCTTTCTATTGGGACCGAAGTACTGGAAACACAAAAATATTTAAAAGCTAATTCGGTCATTTCGGGTAAAATTCGTTTAGACCAGAATGTCAAAGGATCTATTTTTCTATCCAACAGAGGCATTTCCATATAGTGTCTAACCATTAGAGGAACCATACTTGTAGGAGTTGAAAACAATCTTTTTTCTGACAACTTTTGGTCAAAATGAGACCAGATATCATCTAAATTAATGTTGGGGTTTTGAGGTTCAGAAATATCTTCTTGATTTTCTATTTCATCTTGATGTTTGGCAGTCATCAAACTAAGTTCTTCAGTTATCCATTTTTGTGTGTTGGCTGCATTTTCTTCCGCGCCAAAACCAATTTTTTTAAATCGTGGGTCAAGAAAAGTCGCCTCCCCCATTCCTCAGCATCTAAAAATTCGGGACACTTAGGTAAATTGGTTACAACACTTATTGGGTCTTTTAGTTGAACCAATCTTTCTAACATTATAAAACAAGAATTCCACCGCGTAGGAACATTCTGTTTAATTTTTAATTCAGGCAGATTCATCTGTTGTGTGGATTTTCGTTTTTCAGTTGCCACGACACTGTGTTTAAAATGTCCAACTAGCCCTCTACATTTTTTTAAAATGGCACCTAACTTTTCATTGTTAGAAATTGCCTCAGTAACACTTAAATTAAACACTTAAATTAAGCGTATGTGCCACACACAGCTGATGATGTTTTTGCAGATTTTCGGAAATGGCTTTTTTAATATTTACGCAATTGTCTGACACCACCGTCACAATTTTATCACTCACACTCCATTCCGTTAAAAGTACTATTAATGTGTCTGAAATATTTTCACTTGTATGAGCCCCCGACATACATTTTGTGGATAAAACCCGTGCACAGAGTTATATAAGCTATATTGCAGTTTGAAGTGGTTATAAACAACCACCAAGTTTGCATAGAGAACGGACCTCAACTAGTGTGGTACACTAATGGATGCAAGATGGATGAAAGGGTTGGAGTGGGCGTTATAGGGCCGAATTTTAGGCTCTCAAAAACCCTTGGTAACACCCCAACCATCTTTCAAGCAGAATTACATGCCATAGAGATATGTGCCCAGGAGTACATGGAAAGAAACACCCGAAGGGCAGATAGCCAAGCAGCACTAAAAGCTCTGAAGTCCTACACTTGTGAGTCTAAGCTGACTTGGCACTGTAAACTGTCCCTGAGACAACTGGCAGCGAACAATCGGTTTACTCTGATGTGGGTTCCAGATCACAAGGGAGTTAGAGGCACAGCGCTTTTCTGCAAGAGGCTTAAGTTTCTGGAAGGGGCCTCCTTCCTTAATCTTAATACTCCAATCCCGCCTGCCTATCTGAATCTGAATAATGCATTCGTTCAAAATCGGTGCTTTCCGTCAATTCAATCCCTTCGTCGCGAGAACCTATAAAATAACCTTGCCTTTGCGAACCGCATTCGCATTATTTTCGTTGCGACGATTTCTTAGCGATTCAATATAAGTAGAGGATATTTTCAATAAAGTCTTATCATTACCAAATAAATTAAGTAGTGGTCCAAATGGAATCCCTGATTATTTTCTTAAGAACTATATTTACTCTCTAACAAATCCGATTCAGCTTCTCTTTATGTCATCACTGAAATCGACAGTTTTTCCAGCTTTATGGAAACATACTTACATCTGTCCAATTTTAAAATCCGGTAATAAGCAGGATATAAAAAATTATCCCAGTGTATGTAATCAGTCCTCTATACCAAAATTATTTAATAATTTAATCTATGAACAGTTAAAATTTTATTGTAAAAACCGCTTGATAAATAATTAAAATGGATTTTCACAGTACAAATCAACAAATTTGGTACTCAACAGAAAATATTGAATGAGATGGAGAATAAAGGTCAAATGGATGCTATCTATACTGACTTCTCCAAAGCATTTGATAAAGTAGACCACGGTATCCTGTTGAGAAAATTGAGTAACTTTGGTTTCAGTCATCAATCTTAAAAGTTTTTTAAAAGATCGCAAACAGCAGGTGAGAATTGGGTGTTTTAAATCAAATATTATTCATGTAACATCAGGAGTACCTTAAGGAGCTAATTGTTCACCTTTGTTATTTAACATATTTGTTAATAATATATCAATCCTCAAAATCTCTAGGCTTCATTTTTCGGAACTGTTTGAGATTATCTGTTTGGACTTTAAAGACAGTTTTTTATGCTTTAGTGTCACAAAGAGATTATGCATATATTGTGTGGTCTCTTCAGTATCAAATTCATTCTACTACTTTGGAGAGAGTTCAGAACAAATTTCTTAGATACTATGCATATAAGTTGAACCTTCGCATTAGCAATCATGATTACACAATTATTTTAAATACACTGAAGATGAGCTTATGAAGATATTGAGTACAAGACGGGAAAACTGCGAGTTAGTGTTTGTTTTTAATCTAATAAATGGTTTAATTTTGCCCCGAACTTCTCAAAGGTATTAGTTTGAATGTTCCCGTCAGAAATTTAAGACAATCAAATTTATTCTTTTTTTCTTTTCACCATACAAATTATGGTATGCATTCGCCTATTGAACGTAGTTTAAAAATAATTAAAACAAAAGCATACATATTTGGTGGTTCGTTAGCTATGTTCATAGACCTATTATCCTATATTAACCTATCTGATAATAGGTATGGCTATGTTCAAGAATCGGTTAAAGAGAGTTTAAATTGTGAAATTTTTATTTTAATGTTAGTGATTTATTTGTTTAATTTTATCTTAATTAAGTATATAAGTTGATTGATTAATTTTTAATAAAATGTATACACAATTTGTTGTAATGGGGGTGATCCCGTATATTAATAAAATAAATAAATAATCAATTATAAGCAGCCTTTACACATATTTCAATGTATATTTTCGAATCTCTCCGTATATATGTGAAATTATTAAAATTTTGGCAAACTGATTTCGAAAAGCAGAGTCTGTAGGAATTATACTCAAAAAAAAGAAATAAAAAAGGTTACCATTTTTGTCCACCTTAGAAGGGGATGAGAAATATCATTTTTTAAATATTTTACCAGTATGTTCTCTTAGGTTCCGCGTAGAGTGAAAATTCATATGCAGCGAACAATTCCGCATTCAGACCCAGGTAATAATTGACAGTGACAAATTTTGTTCGACTGAAAATTCACAATAAAAAGTTGACAACAAATATATTGCGCAACTCCAACCCTGCTCTTACACTGAACCATCGTTTGCGTTGTTGTCTGGGAATGGAGTTAAAATAGCAGAAAAGAAAACTTTATGACGTGTTTTGTGTAAAAAAGAAACCTGTTGCAGTTTCATGTAGTCCTCTCAATTTCCACATTCTTCAACGAGGGCGCATCAGTACGGGATCAAATTTTCCATGTTTGACAAGTTATAACGCTAGATGGCAGTCACGTAAGGCTCCAATACCGATTACATTGCCATTGACCATCTATTTTTTAAGCGATGCTTGTAGTATATACACTGGTAACGAAAAAGTAGGCAGTAAATTATAAAAAATAAAAATGCGTTAAAACGACGGCGTTGTTGCCAGATTGTAATCTGAAATATTTAATTAGGTGATCTTTTAATCGTTTATACGCAGCCAGATAGTCAAATAGTAACGGACAACGTATTGTATTCGTTAAAGTATAAATACTTGCTAAAAAAATGTATTTAATAACATCATTATTTAATAAAAAAATATAAAGGTACAATAATAATTCGGTTTTTAAAATTTGTACAACGTTGCATACATTTACAGTTGGAAAGTAGATCTTATCCTAAGGTAGAAAGAGATCGCTACCGAACTCCCGACACAATTTAACATTCAGTAGCGTATCATTCACGCTTTAATAGCCAGGAAAATTTCATAAAAGATTGGGTATATTCTAATAATTTAAATTTCAAACAAGTCAAATAATTTTTGAAACACAAAATATTCGAAATTATGAAAATGACCAATGATTATAAAAATGAACTTTATCAAATATATTTAGCTGACAAATACAAGTACATGGTTTTTAATGTGACCTACATACGTACATATAGTCACGCCTCTTTTCCGTAGGGGTAGGTAGAGACCACGTTTTTCCACTTGCTACGGTTCTTGCACACATCTTTTGCTTCATCTACTTACATTAGTGCTTTCATACATGCTCGTCGGTTGTTGGTACTTGTCCATTCACACTCGCCTTATAAATTTGTTTCGTCAATCTTCCTTCATCCATCCTTTCTACGTGTCCAAACCATCTAAGCATTCCTTTATCTATATTTGTAACCACATCTGCTTTTACACCACATCGTTCTCTTATCTCACTATTCTTTACTTTATCCAACCGAGTCACTCCGGCTATACTTCTCAGACTACTCATCTCCGCAGCATTAATCCACTTACGAGCCATTTCGTCGACAGCATATATATTTTGAATTTAGACATACCTACTCATGTCTTCTCGCGTTATTTAATAATTGAATTTTTAACAAATTGTCGTCAAACGATATATTTCTTTGAGTAAGCCAGTTAATTATGTTTCCTTTTCGCCAGGCAGTTGTTGGTGACGGCTCCAATAGTCGACTGTGGTAAGACGCATTGTCCATGACGACAACAGAATTTGGATCAAGTTTTTGTAAAAGCTGTGAAAACCAACCTTCGAATTTTTGTGCGTCCATTTTACTCATGGTAGTCGCTGGTTTTCTTGGATTAGAAGAGCAACAATCCGTTATCTGGTGGTGTTTTTAAGCCCGTTGGTAATTCTTTCATGAATGCTTGTCGACGACTTTTAATTTCAAAATCTTGCCACACCTGTGAGATAGTATGCCCTTAATTTAAGGTTTCACCTAAATAGTAAATTTTTCTGCCTTCACAACGATACTCTCGCATTTTTTCCAAGTAATGTCTCTTCCACAAGATAATCTCTTGTCTTTCTGTAAGAATAATTTTCCTATAGGTAGTCCCTTCATATAGCATTTGCTTTAATGTTTGCAATAAAACAAGTCGTAATATTTTGGATAGCGAATCATCTTTATGCACTTTATAATATTCGGTTCTCAATTGTTGAACATAATAAATCTATATAGTTTCCGAAAATACGTGATAAAAATAAATTACATGAAGGAACAACTCCAAAGCAGGTCGGCCCAATAATTATTAATTTCTTAGTATTTATACTAATCGACTCAGTGAAAGTTTTTAATTGGAAATTCCAATGAGCAGAAATAATTGTGTGTATGTATGTTCATTATTTTAAGAACTTAAAACCCAATTTAAAAAAAGTTATTGCAATATAATATTTAAGTTTTGAATTAAATTAACACATAAAATAATTATAAATTTATTAGAAGTTTCCGTACGCCAGTGGAAAGATCCAGAATACCGATGAACCGTCTTTATCAGTTTTGAGAATTTACTGCCTACTATTTTAAAACCCAACCCAACAATATTTTTTTTATATACCTACACTTTTACAATAAAGTATAAAGTGTACACTAAAATCGTTCTTTTTAACGGTAGTGACGTCAATAAAGCTGTTCGTTTTATAAGTACATCTAAGAAAAGTGTACATTTAATTATAATTTTTTACACTTGATCTCGAGCAAGAGTAAAAGTGTACACTGGAATTATATTCAAAATTTAAAGTAAACAAAATTTAACCTCAAAAAGTTTACAGAGTAATTTTTTTATTTTTATTTTTTAAATATAATTAAACATAATTTGAATAATTATTAGGGTTGTAATATATTTCAACATATAGGTACTTAATTAATTTTACAGAAATATCAGAGATTCCCATCTCCTTGTTATGAAACAACTATTCTGTTCTGAGTATTTTAAGAAATATAAGAAAAGGAATTATCATATTACTACCTCCAAATCATAATCATTATACAAGAAAAAGAGGTAAGACTGTGTAAACACATTGTAATAAAACTATAGGTCAACGAAATGCGACCTATCTAGGACCTGGGTTATACAATATGGTACCAAATTGCATAAGTGATATCAATAACAAGAAAAGGTGCAAGAGAAAGGTTAAAATGTGGATACTGGCAGATCACAATTTCATGACATTGTGATCAAAATATACAAAATTGATTTTGTTATCATTTAAATAAAAAATTTTAATGATGTGTTTGTGTTATGTTAAAATAGTTTTAAACCTATCGTAGATGTGTACTAAACATTTGAACATTTTATTCATTATATTGAGTTAGATTTAGGTTAATGGGAAAGTGATACAACTTTACCTCAGCTGCAGTATCTTAATCTGTATTAATTCTTAGCTTTTCATTATTAGCCAGTCATACACAAATAATGTAACAGTTAAACTGTTATATATTTCTATGACTTATTTAAGTTTATTGCTCATTTTAAAACAAAAAATGTCTTTTATTGTTTTTGTTGCAAATAAAATTATTATTTTTTTATAATATATTTTTATACAGGTATTTTTTATTGGAGACAGTAGTAAAAGTGCAATTTTATTTAGAAACGAGGAAGCTCATCCATTTCCTCATCATCTAAAGAATCAAATGGAATGCAAAGTCCAAAATTTGTGCAATTTTTTCATCATAAATTTGTCAACAAAACACACTAACTAATGGTTCTTATAAATCATCAAAAGCAAAAATGAAAATATTTTGCAAAAATATGTTGATTAATAATATGCTCAATAATTGACCTCTCATTCACGGTCATGCAATGCTGGTTGTAGTGCTAAAGTATTTACTTTTTTAGGGTTAGGTTCGTTTATATTATTTTGATTTAAAATCCGGTTAAATTGTCATAAATAGATAAAGATATGCTGCTGTTGGTGTGCTGTTGCCTTATTGCAAAATAAGGAAACTAAAAAAAGTATCGGTATCCTTTTATTTGAATCGATCAGATGGCGATCAGTTGAATGACGCAACATAACTGGATTTTGACTTTGGATATCTAACTCATCCTGTCGCTCCACATCATCCATTTGGTTTTCCCACTTCCGGTCAGTTTTTGGAGTGACACCGCTCCATTTGGACGTATGGAGCAATAATAAATGGTTGGCTTTTTTAAGATTACTTGGATGTTCACATAGACATGGAAGTATCGTATAAGTCACAGATCATAAGGCTTTTTCGGAAACCTACTCGGGTTAACACGATCTCTAACCTGCTCGTTCGTTTAGCTAACCCGAGTTGCCTACCTGTGTTCGGAAACTTTTGATTTGTTGGTTCGCTTTTCGTAACCAACCTCGAGAGAAGGGTCGTTAAAGACGCTATAGGTATCGCATGCGCATTACTGAAGGTTAGTATAAAAAAAAAGTTCGATATTATTATATTATAACTCAATTCTTTTGTAGTTGTTATTACTGGCTACTCTCTTATATGTCGCCGGACATTACTCTCCTGACTAATGACCATACCTCACATCTCCCCAAATTTTCCTCGACTTGCATGATTTTCAGTTATAAAAAAATCCACTAAAAACATAAAAAATTGAGGTTAGGAGGACGTTAACAGTAAGATCAAAAACGAAACCTTAAAGTTCGTAAACTACAGTTCTAGGATAGGTGATTGAAGTGATCTGTCACGTGATCTCATTGGATCGGGTTGGTGACCCAGAGTAAGTTTCCGAAAAGGCCTATATACGGATAGATTGGACAGTCAATGTCATTCTGTGAATCCAAGTTTGCGCGCCACCTACAGTAAGGAGGAAAGTAGTATAAGGAATGACGTCATGGCGGCTAATTCAAATGCATATTTATCGAGCGACTTCACCCAATTCATAGAAAAGTTGAATGTGAGAGGTGTCCTCATAACTTTCGGTGACGTCACATGTGTGATTGTTTCTGAAAAGTTATGGGGTAACCTCTCCTATTCAATTAACCAAGGAATTGGGTGAGTATCTGTTGAGACAGTTGACTTATCTCTGTTGTTATTCTGTGTATCTCTGATCGAGATATAATTATATAATTTCTTTGGTTGAGAGTCAAATGCCTTATTCCTGCCTAAAAATGAAATTCCCGCCATAGGTTATCTGTGTTCCCGCCCTATTTAATATTTCTATGGTCCCCGTTCCTACCAATGTTTTACAAACCTTGCGCTCATCGTCCTATGTAACTACTACTTAAATAAAACTAAAGGTGAATGCTATTTTAACATAATTTATTTGATTAAAACCAATAGCAAAACTCTACAATTTCATTCACGATTGAATTACACTGGTCAACAATGGTTTTGTTGCCCTTGATGTAAGAGTGGTTTCAAATACCTCCTCTATGCTAACAATTTACGAAGGTTAGGTTAGGTTAGGTATCATGTGAGTGGGGCATGGTCGCCCCTCCACCACGACCCTTAGTTCACCGCACAATCCAGCCCTTTTCACGAAGTTCATGGTTGTATAGGGTGAGATTTTTTTTGAAATCGGTAGGTTCTAGGTTGAACCTTATTCTTTCCAGGCCGGGGCATGAACATAGTATATTTTCAGCAGTTTCGTCTTCCCCGCAGCAAAACCGACAGTCCGTTTGTTGGTTCAGACCTATCTTTCCGAGGTGGTATCTTAGACGACAGTGTCCTGTAAGCAGTCCCGTTAGAATACGCAGGTCATTTCTGCTCCATTCTAGGATCTGCTTAGTTGTGTTTCTCGAGGGTTTAGGTAGAAACGACTTCGAGTGAGTTAACCCTGGTATATCGGACCAGTACGTGAGTATTTTCCTCTCAGCCCAGTCCGAAATAATTGTTTTGGCGGCATTTGTGGTGACTCCAAAAAACGATTCTGGTCCAGTAAACGCAGATTTGGCCCCCTATTTTGAAAAGGTGTCGGATTTTTTGTTTCCCTTCACCACCTGGTGCCACCCACAGTAAGGTCACCCTGTTGTTCGCACCAATGTACTCTAAGGATTCGATGCCATTCCATACAAGTTTAGAATTTATCTTGTTGGAGCTCAGTGCTTTTAAAACAGCCTGGCTGTCTGATATTATACTTATGTTTTTGTTTGCTAGAGGTCTGTTGGTCAATTCTCTTGCACAAAATTCGATAGCCTGAAAGAGGATTTCTCCTCTACCCATTCATCTCTCTTCGGAAAGAGGACTTTGAACGACTTTTCTTTTTTTTTACATCCTTTATTCAGCAATCTATCCGGAGACAATAAGCTTTTGGTTTGACAGTATTGGCATGTGTAGGGGGGATCCAGTGAGACACCTATGTATTTCTTTACCTAGGGTTGTAGATTGTAGGGTGGGTCGTGAAGGCCATGTTGCCTCTCAAGCACTTCGACCTATCAGATCTTTTGTGCATAACCCTTAATCTATTCAAGGCCCGGGATTCCGAGACTTCGAGTAAAGTTTATCAGTTTCCTGGGGGCTAAGTTTCTGATATCGAAGGGCTTTAGGAAGGCCCCCCATGGAAGAATGTGCTTCAACGTCAAATGCCGAAGTCAGCAAAAATTATAATTATTTTATTGCCTTTACTGTTTTAAGATATAGGTACTTAATCATTTTATTAGAAAGAACAACCTATGGAGGTTGGATCTTTAACACAAGATAAGCAGACTCAAACCAATATTTCTCATACAGAATTACTAAATTTCATCATGCCTAGAAAATGTTTGTATTGTATGTGTTGCAAAATATTAAAAAATTAAATAAGCATATATTGTTTTTTCATTAAATTAGAAGGTTCTAAAAATAATTTTTTTAATACCCAATTGAGTAAAATATTCTAGTGACCAAATTGTTTATTTTTCATTTATTTTATTTTAGCAATTTTTTTGAAAAAACAGGTTTACAAACAGTGTATTGAACTTGTATAACATTTAAAAACTACATAGATAAAATTCATTAATAGTACCTAATATAAAATCTTAAGTTACCTAATTATACCTATGTTTTTTATATTTATCCTTTTTTATTATCAAAAAATATTTGTATACATATTATTCCATAATTTAACATTACTTTGATATACAAAAAAAATCACCAGATTTGTAAAAACTAATTAAAATCGGCGCAGGTTTTTGTTTTACATTAACCACAATAAGTGCAAGTGAGACAGAGATCCCTCAGAACAGCGGGTTGTCTACATCAAAATTTGCCTAATTAGCATATTAGTGAAAGTCCGTTCCAGTGTGTTAGTAAAGTTCAATGGCTACACAGCAATACATAACCATAATGAAGGCCTGATGAAAATAATATTGATAATCTAATATAATTCGATTTTCACCACATGGGCACACGAATAATTTGGTTAAAAGTGAGGTTAGAGTTATGTATGCAAGTACTTCTAGTTGCATGTTTACGATACCCCTTGATTATAGCGCCACATACAGGAAGAAAGCTCAAACATGATCTGACCTTGCCTATTAATTAGAGTGACCACCATGTGGTGTGTAAGTGATAAATTGCAGTGGAATGTTTCCCCATATTAGATATGCAGCTGATGAGCAAAATCGAAGAGCCATTTATAGACAATTTCATCTTGATCGACGAGTCATGAGAGATGCAGCTGATCCTTTTTCTTTGACTGATGAATACTTCATTTAACTGTTTAGATTGAATAAGGAATTAGTACTATTCTTGTTTGATGAAATCGATCCATACATAAGAAACTCTAATAAATGTAAAGCTATTCAATCCTTATGAAGCATATTTGCAGCCTTGTCATTGTATGCAACAGTAATGTATCAAAAAATGATTGGACAGTCATAATGCGGTATCACAATTGATCATTGATAAATTTTCTGATAGATACATAAAATTCCCAGAAACTCCTTTGGAAAAAACGATTAAAGAAAAGGTTCATGATTGAAACCCAATTACCAGGAGTTATTGTTGCCCTTTTAAGACCTACAAAATTACTTCAACAGAAAAGGATAACACTTAAAGAACTTTCAATTGGTAATTATAATTACATCATTTTAAATCTCTTGAATACCTTTAAATTTAATTTAATTTTCCAGATATGTGATTATGATTTGAAACTTTTGAACATAAATGCCAGATATCCAGGTTCTTGTCATGATGCTTTTATCTGGAGAAATTCTATCATACATGATGAATTGAGTCAATGTTATGATAATGGAGATCACTCTTCATGGTTATTAGGTGATTCAGGATATCCCCAACAAAACTGGCTCATGACTCCTATATTGAATCCTGTAAGGAGATTACCTCAGGAGCACTATAAAAGAAGACATGCAAGTGCAAGAAATTGCATAGAGAGATGTAATGGTGTTTTGAAGTCGTTTTACATGTTTGGCAAAAAAATTGTAATATAACCCTGAGAAAGTAGGAAATATAGCAGTAGCATGGAGTATTTATTGCATAATTTGTGCTTAATGCAAAATCTCCACCACCCCACACTAAATCAGCCAGAAGAAAATAATGAATATTTCATGCCTGCTGATGCATTGATTGATCTTGATCAATGAAATAGAAATCAAAATAACGAGATTTACTTATACAAAGATATTTTGTTTTGAAATGTTGTCAATGTAAATAAGTATATTTATTAGTTTTTGTAATTTGAAAATTTTGTTCTTGACAATGAAAATAAAAAATAAAATCAAGTAGTGTATTATTTATTATGAGCATGAAAAAATATATGTACAATTTCACAATAAATAAAAAAACTCAAAAAATGTAGTCTATAAAATCACATAAATCTATCACAAATTTTTACTGTTTGGTGGTAGAGATAAGTTGCCTCAAACAAAAATAAACATTTTCTCTGAAAGTAAAATAAATATAAACTCTAAGACCACAACATGAATTATCACATGCTCAAGATTAAAAAAAAGTCAAAGTATCCAAATCTTACTTCTACAATGATTGTTCAATTACAGAAATAGTCAGAACAAAAAAAGTGTCTGAAAAGAAAAGAAAAGAATCAGCAATCCTACCAATGGTATTATTAATATTTTCAAGTGATGTCAAAACATCTTTATGCATGGAATTCTCATCAACTTTGCTGTTTTTTTGAAGTTTTTTTTGTTTTCTCATTATCCTTATTAGAAGCATTTTTTTTAGAATCTACAATTTGTTCATCACTCTCTAATGTAGGGTCCATTGTGTATTTATAATCAAGGATTATTATATCTTGAACTGCACCTTGATCTGACTGATCTCTGCTGGAATCTCTGGATCTGAAAATATTTAAATCAAAGGAGTCACTGAAACCTATAATTATTGAATAGTAGATATACCTTCAATAAAGCTTTTAGTGTAAGCACCAGTTGATCCTGTATTATTTTCTTTTTCCTCTTCAGCCCTTAAATATAAGGTAATTATTAGTGATGATATAATGAGTGTTTTTTTTCATCCAACACCGAGAAGAGTATTTTCATGTACCTACCTCTTTCTACAACACTCTTATCCCCATGAGTTGCTGCAGGTCCCATCAAACTCAATAGTATTTCCTCCAAAGTTGTGAGCGTTATACTAACAGCAGGACCTCCACCAGTGCCATAAATATATTTATATAAATTTTGGCAGATTTAGCTTTAGTCTTAGATTTCCAGTCCGCGAAATTTTTTTTCCCTTCTTCTACAGAACTTTCACCTTTGCTTTGACTATTTAATTTTGTAGCCAACTTTTTCCATATTTCCATATTTTTTTGTTTACCCTTATAATGGGTGCTGAATCTGTTGGTAATTTTTTGTGATTTCGGAAAACTAATAAATAATGTAGCCCGGTGATCATTGGAAACACGCATTTTACTCAGATTTTCTCCTGAAGACATATGCATTTTGCTCGTTTTTATTATACAGTTAATAATAATTAATTTGTTTTGTAATCTTTGGTTAGGTCGTTAGTTAGGTTCTATGAATGGCGCGGAAAACCCCACTTCATCAATGAAGACATCTCTCTCTGTTAATGCATCTCTGTTTAACACATAGAATTAAATGGATTTCTAGAGCTAATATTTTTTGTATCCAAGCGATTCTATCGGGGCTAGCAGGACGAGGGGATTTAAATGAAATTATGAAATATAGTATTCATACATTTTGAATGTAACATGATAATGATACCATAAATTGTTATCAATTATAATCATTTATAATTGAAATATTAATATATATATCACGAATCTTCAGACACCTTTTTTTAAGTTTTACGTTTTACTTATTACTTTTCTATTGATCTCGGTCGATTTTTAATGAAATTAAATAGTAGATAAGAGACACGCGATACGAGTACAGCTCACGATTACTAGTACTCGTATGCTGGTATTCGGATACAACGAGTACTTTAAAGAATCGAATACTATTCGATTCTTGGTATTCGAGTACCACATCACTAATCAAAGTAGCAAATTTTGTACATTTTTATTCATAGAGTCCGCCTGCAGCTGAAATCTAATTATTATCGCCTATAAGTTGTATTTTCCATTTGTGATATTGATAAGATCAATGCAACTTGTCCGATGAAGAAATCTAAATCTAATTTAAACAGTACTTTTCTTAAAGTTGACTCCCCTTTTTCAAAACCTATTTGTGCATCGCGTACTTCTTATAAAACTGTTTTTAAAGTCGACATTTGCTTCTGTAATATATGAAAATCATAACGATCTCTTTAATTCTTTGACCCTTGTCCTTCTGAAATAAAACTCCTGGAGCAACGCCTTCCGTTAGATGTTTTCGGAAATGAAATACAGGGTTGCTTACCTGTCATTACTCTTTCAGCCTCATTGTGGACTCTGTAAAACAAATTTCTTCATATTCCTGTCGCAACCAATACCATTTGACGATAATTTTCAATTGGAACTTGCAAGCCATGTTTTGCCTCATTTTTTATAAATTTAATTACATTAGCAATTACTTTTTTAGTTTCCACAGAGTAGTTCTTCTTATTTTACGGTCTACGCATTTTAAATAGAAAAATATAACTAACAAAAAACACCCGTATACCCACGCACTCTTACAACTACTAACAACTAAAAATAAAACTAAACCACACCTAATAACTCAAATGCATGATTACATATTCTCGCTTTAAAATATTCGCGCGTACTTCTTTGTTTACCTTCAAGAAGGGTTATTTGGCAACCGTCGTGTGTTTTTGACATTTCTTTCTACTCCGACTTATTCCACCGGAAGCTGTCCTTATTAATAACAATACATCTCTAGTAATTGCAAACTTTTGTATGAAGAGTATGCCTAGCCTGTGATAGGAGATTTCAGAATAATTGGTTTTCTGGTAGGAATGGTAAGAATGCAAGGCGGCTCTTTGTCAAGATTCTGAAGTTTTTTAAAGAATTTAAGGAGTTTACTTCCTAAATTCTCAGAAGCTAAAATTATAGCTGGTATTTTCGTCGGTCCACAAATAAAGAAAATAATGGCAAGTGAAGAATTTTCACAATTACTCAACATCCATGAAAAATAAGCGTGGTGCAGCCTTAAAGCAGTAATTGATGGCTTTTTTGGAAATAAAAAAGCTGAGAATTACAAAGAGCTTATTTCCGTTTGATAACTTTAAACTGGTGGGTTGCAGAATGTCACTTAAAGTACATGTTAATTTAGACCAATTTAAAGATAACTTGGCGGCATAATCAGAAGAGCAAGAGAAACGTTTTCACCAGGATGTGATGGACGTTATCAAGGACAATATAATAAGAACTTGATGCGTGATTACATCTAGGGGCTAATACGAGAAAGTACGTACTCTCACAAACTATGTACCAAATGTATTCATTTTCAAAGCTTGTTTGAATTTTTGTTTGTATTTGTAGATTTATTTTAATTGTTTTGTAAATAAAAGTGATGTAAATATATAAATTAAAGTTTGTTTTCTCTTTATACGTAAATAATTAAATTTATAAAAATAAAAAAAAAGTTTCCTTAAAATTTGAAATTTCGTTCTGATACCTACAAAAGCAAACTTCATTAGTTAAAACTATTTTTTCTTTCATTAGTTAGGCATAAGTAATTAAAATCAGACACACTGAACCCAGGCTCAAAATTCGTGTTGACTTGTGTAAATCAAGCGTGTAAGATGGAAGACGTAAAAGTCACATTTTTCGTATTTTTTATTCAAATTCGCATAAAAGTCAACCACTTTTGAGCTTTATTGATCTGCGTGAGGCGCATACGCGTCACAATCGTCCAGCAAAGTTTTGCGAATAGTTTTCTGTTCGAGTACCAATCAACCTTTACGAGATCAAACGTTTTATCCTTAACACCGCGGACCAGATAAATGATCTTAATAATTTAATACTTGTGCAGATGTACAGTACTGGTTCGGTCGGTTTCGCAGCTTCCCAATGGAGCTACTTGGAGATGTGCAAATTTTTAACTGTAGTTAATTAAACATGCAATTTTTATTGTTAATTTTTTATTTGTTATGTGCTATTGATTATATTCTAGGTAAGTAAAAAAGTAAAATTCTATTTTTTTGGTAATAATCTATTTGTCATTTGTAATATTTTATTTCGAACATTTTCAATCACGAAAATGATTCCCCTACAGTTGCAGTTGTTAACACATTTACTAATCCCCTCAAGCATTTGCTTTAATTAAAACTAAAAATATATATTTTATACACCTACGTGTATTTTATTTTAAATTTGTTTATACCACAAATAATAAAATATAGCTTTGGTGAAACTTGAAGAAGATTTCTATTTTGATTCAATATTTTACCTACACATTAAGTGACAAATTCTTAATTTATAGACTCGACTTATTTATTAATTGCAATGCTGCTTTAGCTCATATCTCGTTAACTGCTCATTATAAATTCTATTTATATGTTACGGTAAATGTACACTCTTGGGAAATGTACACTTTTACCGTAAAATGTGTATATTTCCCAAAAAGTTAGGTATATGTGAACTGAATATAATGTATATGTATATTTCCCAGCAAATGTGTACTCTTGCCTTCACGTTTTGGTAAATGTATACTCTTACCTTCATGTTTTAAGAAAAGTTGGAATACAAATAAATTAAAAATTTTGTTGCAGTAAAAACATATTTATTTAAATAAACATAATACAAAAGGCTTTAATAACGAAAATTATTTTAATTAAAAAATGCAAATGACAAAGAAAACATACTTTTCTTTGCATATTATATAATATGAATATAGAAATTTCGTAATGAAAAAAGTTTTATTTATTTGAGCAAGAATTGCTATTGTGGCACTTGGAATTACATAATATTCCAGCATTTTTACAACTGCATTTTTTTGAGGAACATGTTTCTTTACAGATGCATCTTTTAAAACCTTGTCCACCAGTAAGGGACTGCATTCCTATAATTTCTCTTACCGATTTCTCAACATCTTGAGGAACATCTTCGTATGATATAAACTTTTGTTCGCAAATGGCGAATTCATGCCTAGAATAATATTGTTTTAAAACTCCCTGTTAAGTTTCTAATTTATACAAATTTTTATCGTCATCTCTAGACAAAACAACGCAAATCTAATTTTTTGGATCCGTTTTACCACGATCAACGTCTGGAATGGAAACTCGTAACATTGTCACCAATCACAGCAGCAGGAAATTTTTCTTTCGTAAGATTACACATTTTGATAGCTTGATTTTCCAAATTTCTACTGAACTAGCCGAAACGGTAGTTCGCGTACCACTACAAGTGCGCATGCGCACCACATTACCTACTAGCACTTACGATTTCGTATTTTGTATGCTCACATTTACCAAAACGACATGGTCATTGTGAATTCAATGTACATTTCCCTTCTTTGAAATTGTAAATGTTAGTTGAATGCACATTACCCAAACGAGGAGGCAAATGTGCACATTTACCGGAAAATTGTACATTTGCCGCAATATCTACTTTTACCGTAACATATACATTTCAATCTTAAATAAGAATACCGCGCGCTTTTAAACGGTATTTTGGATAAATCTAGACTTTTTTAAATTGTTGCGTTTAGGTACGAAGAATTATTCTTTCAATCGCAAACCTACCGAAGAAGATTATTACCTAAACTATGACTATGAAATCGACAACAACTCAGTAAATCTGGAACCAAACTCGAAACCACTGGTCCTACCTAACCCGCAGAATCTCCAATCCAAATATACAGTAGATGTTCTTCCTAAAGTGGATATACCGGACGATTCTTTAGCGGATCCCGATTTAAAAGACCATGATTTTATCGACAACATAATGTACGTTTATTACGGATCTCATACAAGAAATACAGGCACGTATGGACCGGAGATCATCATCATCGGGTCAGTGCTGAGTTGTGCCGCTCAGTTGCTGACAATTTTTTGTGTTTTGCTCAAGAAAAATCAGAGAGGGGAGAGAATGATGACTTACATTTTTTTCCAAATTTTGGGAACTTTCTGCATATCAAATTTGATATTTATGTTGGGAGTTTACGTAAGTATTATTGACAATTTTTTTTCATGCACGCGTTGGCAACTTTATCATGTAGATTAATTCACTTCATTAACATATCTTAGTTTATTTGTTAATAATTAAAATGCTAAAAGCATATGAGTAATATTAATATATTGCTAGCTTATATCTGAGATAGGGTGAATTCAATACGGTGCTGACGATTTTACTGTTTCATTCAGATCTGTGGGACTATGAGTCTGCATGTAGAGATAAATTACGAATGAAAGGTACACTTGCAACATCCCTACTTCATCACAACACCAGCACAGTAGACGTTAATTGTCACCGGTGAACATCGATGAATACGCATGCGTCACACTCCAGAGTGCGTGTAAAGCTTTTTTACCGCTAAAACTTAACTGCACATAACCTAATTTTTAAATATTCTAGTTAATCTTGAGACCTTACGTATGTCGCTCCATCTCTTGCGGGGTCTTCCAACGCTTTGGCGCCATAAGGGCGACTTGTCTCTAGTTATTTTGACCATTCTGTCGTCATTCATCCGGTCTATGTGTTCGTTCCACTCTCTCTTTCTTCCCAGTATCCATTCATTTACATTGTCTATTTTACATGTTCTTTTAATGTCCTCGCTTTTCTCCCTGTCAAAAAGTGTTTTTCCAGCGATCCTGCGCACTATTTTCATTTCGGTGGTTTCTAATATTCTCTTTGTATTTGATGTATCTGGTCTAGTTTCCGCTGTGTATGTGAATATAGGTCGGATGACCGCCTTGTAGATTCGGGATTTGGTCTCGATTCCGATATATTTGTTTTGGGAGGATTGTATCGTTCAGGTAAGCTGAGGTTCGTGCTGCTTTTGCCGCTTGGTTTCTTACTTCCTCTTTGATGTCACCGTATCTTGATATTTCTATGCGTAGGTATTTAAATTTCATCTCCTGTTGTATAGTTTTATCATCCATAACTAGTTTGCGTCTAATAGGTGTTTTTGAAGTGGTCATGCATTTCGTCTTTGCTGCAGATATCTTCATTTTTAGACTTTTTGCCGTTGTGTTAAATTTGAATAGTAATCTCTGTAGGTCATCTTCGTTTTCTGGAATCAGAACAGCATCATCGGCATAGCATAGGATTTTGACGTCTTTGTTTCCCATTTTATACCCTTTCAGGTTACGAGTGCTTTTTATTATTTCGTCCTTAACGATATTGAACAATAAGGGGCTAAGGGAATCTTATTGTCGAATACCACTATTAAAAAAACACTTTTTTTACTACTAAAAATTTGTTATTTCTAATTAATTTTGTATTTTAATTTAATTTGCCTTGCTCATATATACAGGGTGTTTCTAAATTCATGCGAACAAATTCAGGAGCTGATTGCCCGTATGAAATCATGATGGATCTTTTCTATAACAAAACTTCCTCAGCCCACCCCCTCGCAAAAGACTAACCACCAATATTTTATCAACATTCCTGTTACATTATAAGGGAGTGAAATTAGCATCCCTTACCTTATTTAATATCAAATCCCTTTTTCGAGATTTAGTTTTTTTAAATAAAAATATTACTTAAAATCCCGTTTACTTAAACTTATTTCTTAATCTTTAAGTTTTTTCCTAGAACCAATAGATTCGGTGAAAAAAAAATAAAATACAATATCATGATTTTATTTTTTATTAAATAATAAACCACTTATTGATAGTGGAAAACAGTAAAGATGGAAAATTCAAGAATAAAATACGATTTAAAATAAATGTTGGAAACGACTGCCACCAGCCAAAATCAAAACTTAATTTTACTAACCACCTTTTAGGGGTGATATCTCGGAATAGGATGGACTGAGGAAATTTAGTTATAGGAAACATCCATCATAATTTCATACGGGCAATCACCTCCTAAATATTTTCACATGAATTTAGAAACACCCTGTACATGAAAATGAGTACGTCATATCTATGCATAATAAAAAATTCAACATTTCCAGAGAAGAGTTAACATTTATTGCATTGATTACGTTCGAATTTGAATTTTGTGGGAAGATTCCGAATACGCGCATGCGTAAATCGATATTTACCGGTAACAATTAACGTCTCGTTAGCAGTGAATTTAATCAGAATATATACATATTAGAATTGAAAAACTATCGGTTTATATTATAAACGGATATTGTGTGAGTTTAGTAAAAATATATTTAACATTCGTTGTAGTACGAGAACTATGCAAATATGTTTCATCAGTATAAATGATATCTCTTTCCTCTTCACGATATTATTTTTTTCTATTCAAAAATGTTTTTGCCAAACAGGGCTGTTCGATAATTGAATGTTTTATATTAGTTCCAGTCACAGCACATCCCCACATAGCAGTGCATCTCCCATGTTAACGTTTGCGGAACTTACACGTACTTAAGTAATACTCCTACATAACCAGTCGGGATAGGAAAAAACGTTCCAATATTACGGTGCCGACTATATACAGTGTGTACATAAAGTAACGTAACTTACTAATATTTAGATTACCGTCAAGACCGTAAAATTCTACCTTTAATAGTTCCAAACTTACAGTGGTTTGAAACTAAAATTATAAAAAAATTGTTTATGTCAAAAAAGAACATTAATTGTTTTTAAATGTCATGAATTATTTCTCTTTATCATTAGTGAAAACTGCTTACCTAAAAATCGCCCTAAAACTGGCCGACCAAAGACCGTAACTAATGATAAAAAATCCTTGGACGTTATGCAAAGTGTTGTAAAAAAATCCTTTTACATCCATTCGGAAAACTGCATTAGAACATGATGTTAGTGTAGGATCCGTCTGTAAAATTATTAAAAAGAATTAGTTTTATCCTTATAAAGTAACGCTATTGTAGGTATTATCTGAAGATGATTATGATCGCAGAATGGAATTTTGTGAAACTATAATGCAAAAGGTAGATGAAGACCCTCACTTTACAAGTAAGATAGTCTTTTCCGATAAAGCCACGTTTATGTTAAATGGTGAAGTTAATCTCCACAACTGTAGATATTGGAGTGATAGTAATCCTAGATAGATGCGGGAACATAGAACACAAATGACTTTAAAAGTTAATGTTTGGGAAGGTATTATCGGCACCACTTTGTAGAAGGCAATTTGAACAGACCAAAGTATTCAGATTTGTTAAGAAATCAAATAGTTTCCGCAATAAGAAATGCAGTTGGTAACAATTTTAATGACATTTGGTTTCAGCATTTTGGTTTTGCTGTTCGAAATTACTTAAATGAAGTTTTCCAAGACCGGTGGAGTGGAAGAAGGGGCAGAATTGAGTAGCCAGACAGATCTCCCAATTTATAGCTGCGCGCCGGCGCCGACGACGAGGAGTAGATTGGGTGTGGTAAGCTGTAGAATGCTCTGATGTGTGGGCAGCTTCACCGCCGGAACCTCTGTTGCCTAAACTCACTTGCTCTTCGACGACGTCGTTCACTGCGTAGTTGTTGGATCCTTCGATAACTCAATAAAGCTGGCTCGATTTGTTTTTTACTACTATAGGCTAAAGGGTTTACTGGCTTTTATCGCCGTGAATTATGTTATCACAGTAAATGAAACAACACACTTGTCATTGAGAATATATTGTATAACTTTAATACATGGAACTTACAGTTTAAAGCCTCCTGTATCTGCGGAATAATTTCTCTGGTTGTTAGCTTGAATTTGATGTATTTTATTTAATTATATTGATGTGCATTTTACCACGTGGTGTTTGAAAGCCGTGCTCTTAGCGGCGGGCGTGTGTATTATTAGACGGTCAGAATGGGAAAGAGACTGAGAGAGGCAAGCCCGGTCAGGCGTGGCTTTCTGTTAACCTTTTTTTCATCACGTGATCGTATGCGCGCGACGATTTCGGAATGTTCTGTTTTTTAAAGATACACCACCTTTTCTTTTGTAATTAACAGTTGAAATAACAATGTATAAGGCAGTTTTGCCTCGCAGTAACTAGGCATGAGCGCCGATAAACAAAATAAGAAGAAAAACGTAAAAGACGACGATAAGTTCGAAGTCGAGTGAAATCTTAGTGAAGCTAGGTTTCAGTCTTCGGTGGCTGAAAAGTGCAGCTCACCTGGTTGCCATGTGATCCAAATGACCGAAATGGTACCATTAAAAAACCATTGGCTCACTCTACCGCGTACGCAGGAGTGGCCTTAACAAACAGCACTAGCTGTAAATAATCTGGGGAGTCCAAGAACGAGATCATTAATTGAAGGTTCAGAATTGGAGATCAGCCATTTTGGGCGGTTTTAAAGCCGATTTAAATAGTCGGTGGTCCACCTTTTCCAAAACTGCTGCTGAGATCGTGAGCATTGTTGCCAAAAAGAAACACGATTTTCGGGGACGAAAGTTACGTCCGGATCGGGAAGAGCAGTCAAAGGGGCTCCGATGAGAAAATGCCCTGGAGTTAAGGGGTTTAAGTCAGACGGGTTAGCTGACAGGGTTGAGATGGGGCGTGAATTTAATATTGCTTCGATTTGGGCAAAGACTGTTGTTAGTTGTTCGAAGGTGTAAGCTGAATTTCCTGATCAGATGAAATTTGGTGCTTTTTATCACTGCTTCCCACAGTCCACCCCAATGTGGAGCTCGTGGAGGAATGAATTTCCAGTCTGTTTCTGTTGTGTTTAAAAATGATTGAATTTCAGACGTGAAAATTAGTTGCGTTATTGCTGTAGATAACCTTCGGGCATTCTCGACGGGCAATGAATTTATTCAAGGCTGCTAAGAAAGCATTAGTGGTCAGGTCAGAGACCAGTTCTAAATGGACAGCTTTAGTGGTGAAGTAACGAAAAGTGATAGGTAGCATTTTAGCACAGTAGCTTTCCGTAATTTTGAAGCCTTTAGCATAAAAGAGCCTCCGAAGTCTATGCCCACCGTAAGGAAAGGTCTCGAAACAGTAATGCGAGCTAATGGCAGATCGGCCATGATTTGTTCAGACATTTTTGCATTTAGCCTATGACAAATTAAACATGTGTTTATGATCTTTTTTATCTCTCCCAGACCATTGAGGGGCCAATACCGGAGACGGAGATTGGAAAGCAGGTTTTGCCGCTGTGTCTTAAGCGAATGTGTTCATATGTTAATATCGAAGTTGTGATTTTGCACTTGCTAGGTAAAAGAGTGGGGTGCTTTTAGTCGTATGATAACGAAGAATGTCTAAGTCTGCCTCCGACCCTTACTTGGCCGTCGGAGTTAAGGAAAGGGGACAAGGATAAAATTTGCTTATTTATAATGATCTTGTTCTGTTCTAAAGATTGTATTTCTTTTTCAAAAAACGTGCTTTGGGTTTTCTTTATGATGAACTTAATGGATTGTTGCAATTCTGTAGTGAATAATGGTCCTTGAAGTTTAATGTAGTTTTTAATAGAATTGTTGATGAATCGGAAAATAAATGCAATAGAACGATGCAGTTTAAACCAAGAATTATACTTGTTGAAAATCGTTTCCCAAAAACTAATTGGGCTTTTTGAAACAAACATAGCTGTTTTTTTAAGCTTCTGAAGGGGATTAAATGAGAGCAAAGGTGTCGAAAGAGTCGAATGAAGCAACTGGTTTCTGCAAAAATGACGAGCCATGGAACGATAAATAATATTTGTCACGGGGAATTTGTCTGCGGGATTGAGTCAAGACTTTACATGTCTTTCACCTTTAGGGAATATAATTGAAACGGGAGCTACTTCTTCTTGTAGCTATAATTTTTCTATGGGCTGATAGATTTCAGCATCTGTTTTCGGTGGTTTTATCTGATAACCGAGAGGGTTGATGTTTGGAGTTGAGAGGTTCAAAGTAGTGGCAAAAGAAGTGAAGGCTAAGTCCGTTGGGACAAATGTAGAATAATCGGAGATTTCATCGTATGACCAAGAAGCTTTTTTACGAAATGGGTTTGTATATTCTGACATTTCCGCTTGAATGCTGGTTGTCAGATAACTAGGTAGAAAACTGATAGCGTTTACGTTTAACTTATGCGAGCTAACAGCTTAGAAGATATTTTGCGAATTGAATTTTGCTTTCGTTAAACTAGTACTTGCACATCTGTGTCAGAGCGCAAGATAGATTAAGAATAAGATGGTTCATCGTTTGAACCAGTACTTTGCACATCTGTGTGAGAGCAAGAGATTGTTTGAGAGTAAAATGGTTCTTCTTTTGAACCGGTACTCTGCACATTTGTGTCAGAGCGAAAAAGCGGTTAAGAGTAAAATGGTTCTTCTTTTGAACCGGTACTCTGCACATCTGTGCCAGAGCGAGAGAAAGTTTGAGCGTTATTTGGTTCATATGGCGAACTGACACTTTTCACTTTTGTGTCAGAGCGAGAGAACGTTTGAGATTAAATGGGTTCATATGGAGAACCGGCACTCTGAACTTCTGTGTCAGAGCGAGAGAAAGTTTGAGCGTAAAATTGTTCTTCTGGCAAACCGGCACTCTGCACTTCTGTGTAAGAGCGAGAGAAAGTTTCAGAGTAAATGGGTTCATCTGAAGAACCGGCACTCTGAACTTCTGTGTTAAAACGAGAGAAACTTTGAGAGTAAGATGGTTCTTTTGGCGAACCGGCACTCTGCACATCTGTGTCAACACGAGAGAACGTTTGAGAGTAAATGGGTTCATCTGGAGAACCGGCACTCTGCACTTCTGTGTCAAAGTGAAAGAAAGTTTAAGCGTTATTTGGTTCATATGGCGAACTGGCACTTTTCACTTTTGTGTCAGAACAAGAGAAAATTTGAGAGTAAATGGGTTCATATGGAGAACCGGCACTCTGAACTTTTGTGTCAGAGCTAGAGAAAGTTTAAGCATAAAATGGTTCTTCTGGCGAACCGGCACTCTGCACATGTGTGTCAAAACGAGAGAAAGTTTAAGAGTAAATGGGTTCATCTAGAGAACCGGCACTCTGCACTTCTATGTCAGAGCGAGAGAAAGTTTGAGACACACACACACACACACACACACACACACACACACACACACACACACACACACACACACACATACACACACACAGACACACATACACACACACACATACACACACATACACACACACATACACACACACAACACACCCACAACACACACAAAACACACACAAAACACACATACACACACACACACACCACACACACACCACACACACACACACACCACACACACACCACACACACACCACACACACCACACACACACACCAAACTTGATTCTCGCTTAGTCGCAATCTAGCGTAGGTATGTGACAAGTGTTACATTTCGTATTGCATTCTAGCCTTTCGATTTCAATTCTTTTGTTTTATTCTAGTAGAACAGAACAGAATCGGTAGGTCTGTGGCCGGTTCAATTTTCTCTCTCCTTCGAGGCAAATCTTCCGTGCTGCGTATGCATTTGCCAATTCTTGCATGCACAGAACAGAGTTAGTCGCTAGGAAAAAATAGAGCACCAAACACGATCGTCTCACTTTGTCGGAACGGCTTCCACTTTTTTTCCATAAATTGCAACGTTGCCAAGTTGAAGCGAAAAATATAAAAAATTTATGAAAATTTATAAATGCTGCCTAGTAAACGTTATCAGTAATAAGCAACTAAACTTATTCGGTAAGTACGAAGGTAAAGAATGGCTGAAATGTATGAACAGAGTAGAAGTTTCGTTTGGGGTTTGGGGTATTTTTTGGATAACAATAATCCAGAAGATTTCAATTAGCAAAAACTTCATTTTTTTAAATTAAACACCCAGTATATTATTTAACCATCTTGTAAACTATTTTATCCCTTCAAATTATGTTTGTATAATGTACTCTCTAAAATTGATTGTTTTGAAGAAAATTGCATTTTTAATTTATGACTTAAAAATATTTATGTTTTTAATAAGTTTGCTCTGAATGTGAAGTTTAAAATATTTTTATTTTCGTTAATTTTATGTGATAAAATCAAACCAGTCATTTAATAAATAATAAGGTATCTACAAAACTCAAAATAAACAAATTACACAAATATCTAACAACAAATAAGAAAGAACTAAAAACATCAGATAACTATTTTAAATGTTCAAAATGACCACCCTTTAATTCCATACAATAATATATGCGATCTTCAAAAGTTCTACTAGCACGATGTAACATATCGACATCAACAGTTCGGAAAAACTCTCTAATTCTATTCTTCATGTCTTTCTAGTAGTTGCGGGTGTTTTGTATACTTGTTCTTTGACGCAACCCCACCAGTTCTGGTGAACGAGTTGGCCATTTATGGGGTCCTTTTCTACCTATCCATCATCCGGGTAATTCACTATTTAAATGTGCATTTATCAGTTGGGTATGGTGAACTGGTACCCCGTCATGTAGGTACCACATTTGCCGCCTAACAAGAGCTGGTAACAAGTTTCAGCGCTGCGCAGTTTTTTTCTTCTCCTCTTTTTCTTCTCCTATCCTCTGTGTATGTTAGCAATCACATTGGTCCATATGACTTCGTTGACAGCTGTTCTGAATAAATGTACGGTCGTCATTCCTGTCCACTGTCTAATATTCTTCGGTCATGATGTTCGTCGGCGCCTCTGAGTTCTTTTACCTTCTATCTTGCCTTGCTGGATTAGTTGGAAGTTCTCATTGCGCATCACATGTCCTAAGTATGAAAACTTTCTGGTTTTCACAGTACGCATAATTTCCAGGTCTTTTTTGATACGTTGTATCACGGTGTTGTTTGTGACATGATGGATGTATAAAATGCTGAGCATGCGGCGGTAGCACCACATTTCGAAGGCTTTTAGTCGTTTAGATGTTGCCTCCGTCAAAGTCCAGGCTTCCACTCCATATAAAAGTTTGAAAATACATAGCATCTCAAGACTTGTTTACTTATATTGATGTTGAGGTGCATATTACATAGGATCTTTCTGAGGCGGTTGAAGACAGCTCTCGCCTTCTCTATTCGGCATCTAATCTCCTGTGGGTGGTCCCATTCTTTGTTCAGGTTGCATCCTAGATACGTAACTTTGTCAACTGTGGTGTATTTCGTCGTTACTATAAGGATTTTTGTCTTTCTACAGTTTAATTTCGTACCGTATCTTTCACAGGCTACCACTTCACGGTCTATCAGTGTCTGCAGATCCTCCGCGTTATCGGCTATCAGAACTGTGTCACCCGCATATCTTCAAGTTATTAATGTTTTCACTATTGATTTTTATGTCCTCTTCTATTCTACTGATAGCTTCCCTGAATAGCATTTTCGAGTACGTATTGTATAACGTCGGCGATAAAATGCATCCCTGACAGACTCCCCGCTTTATTGTAAATTCTTCTAAGGCTTCGTTGTCTACAAGTACAGTCGCCTTTGCTGTAAGTAAAGGTTTCTAATTAGGCGTAAATCTTTGTCGTCGATACTAGATTCACTCAATATTTGAAGCAGTTTGTGATGTTGTACTTTGTCAAATGCTTTTTAGAAATCGATAAAGCATGCATAGACGTTGCAGTTTACATCCCGAGCTCTTTGTATTAAAATTTTAATGTTAAATAGTGCTTCTCGGGTTCCAAGTCCGCTTCTAAAGCCAAAAAGCCAAACTGAACTAATGTTTTCATTAAGTTTTCTATACAGAGTGGACCAAAAGTCTGGAAACGGACAATTATCTGAGCACATTTTGAACACTTGATTAAGTAATCATTATGTTAAAAATGTTATCTTTTAAATGTTACTTTTAAGTGTAGTTAAAAATAGTTTGTATTAAAAAAATTATTGAGATAATTAGGCGTTGCCACATTTCTGTTTTATTTATTTAAGACTTTCAAGACTACATAGAATCATAAGTGTTACATATGGCTAAACTCGTATATTGAAGAGGAGATTCTAATAATGACTAAATATACAGGGTGATGTATTTAAAAAACCAAAGTGACTAATAATATCAGAGAAACAGAAAATCTGACAACATTACAAATTTCTGGAATCTCCGTACCTTAAAATAGGCTTATCCCAAATTTTGTACAATTCCGTTTCCAGACTTTTGGTCCACTCTGTATAATCGAGAATGAATAATACCGAGAAGAAGTTTAAGTACATGACTCATTAAGCTTTTAATTTAGTCTAAGCATCTGGTGGCATTTGTTTTTTTTGGAAGAGGAATGAAGGTGGAAACTAGCCAGTCTCCAGGCAATTCACCGGTTTTATAAATTTTATTAAGTTAGACTTGTTAGGAGTTTAAGTTAGTCATCCTCAAACAGTTTTAGTATTTTGGCCTGTATATTCTCCGGCCCAGTGACTTTTTGTTTTTTAGTCATTTTATTGCATACCTATGTTACTTCGCTGAGTGTTATTTCTGGTCCGAAAAATCCAAGGACATCGGTTTCTATATGTTGCTTTTCTTCGAATAGTTCACCCATATATTCCCTTCATCTTTCAATTATTCTTTCATTTACGTACAGCAGATTGTTGACTGCTTTGATTTTCTTATGTAGGTTAAAAATATCATATTTCTGTTCCAAAGATTCGATTTATTTACATTCGTTTTATAGCCATAGCTCTTTTGCTTTTTTGATCTTATTGTTAATGATTCTGTTTATTTCTTTGCATCTTCTTTCATTTTTGTTTTGTAATGCGTGTTACCCAGATAGCCCAAGAAGACAGAGTTCTATTAAATTAAATGTATGTTTGTAAAATAAAAAATATATACAATAAATAAAAGAAAATAAAAATAAGATTCTATCGGAATACTGGCAGTTTAGACCGTTCGTTTCAAACTTTCGTCAATACCGAAAGTTAACGGCGGTCCCGGTGAGTGTGTGCAAGATTGGATCAATACTCCGATTTCGTCCAACACCAGGTAGGTAACAGTGTAAAGCGTTCTATACCAGAGTCAGTACCCCCGGTCTACGCCTCGCACAACAAGGTACTTCTACTGCTCGGTGCATGGTCTTTTATATCCGTCGTGGTGGTCTCCTTCTACCATCAATCCATCCGGAGTGGGAGTTCAACAGGTCTGGTGGTGGATATCGTCATCATGGAATTGGGGACAACTGGTTTCGCGGGTGGAAATTAATAGTAACGTACTTGTGTCGTTACAGTTTCTGTATTTTCTTCGCTCTTCCATGAGTTCTAATATTACTTCTGTCATCCACGGCTGTTTCTTTATACTTTTTCCTGCTTTTAGTTTGCTATCTACTATTGAATTACAGACATTTTTTATTTTATTCCACACTTATGTTTTCCTGGTTAATATCCGTGGCTATGCTGCTTATTTTGATGTTTAGGTTTCTCTTTGACGTCGTCACTTATGGTGTTATCTTTCAGCTTCTGAATGTTCTGAATCGTTTTTGGGGCTTTCCTTGAAATCCTTTGTTTATGATGATATAGTCTATCTAGTTCCTTATCACTTGTTGGGGACAATCAGCTGGAGATTTCTAAGAGTAGATTCTTCGAGTCGGTAATTGAAAAAAGGTGTTCATCATCGCACTGTTCGTTTCTTGGCAGAACTGAATAAGGCGATCTCCTCTGTCATTTCTTATGCCCAGTCCAAATTGGCCTACGGCATTGTCTACTGCTCCCTTGCCCACTTTAGCATTAAAGTGTCCCAGCAACACATTAATTTCTTGTTTTTTGTTGTGTTTTAGGGCTTCTAAAAGCTGTTTATAGAAAATTTATATTTCCTGCTCTGAGCTTTCCGAGGTTGGGGCATATGCTTGAACAATATTCATATTAAATGGTTTGGTATTAATTTTAAGTAATGCAACTCTATCCAATATGCCTATCAAGCTGAGTACACAGCTTCTTTGTTGACTAACTTAGCTACTCCGTTTCTGTTTTTTGTTGTTGTATCTCCGCAATAGTATACCGTGTGGTTGTCTATTTCCAGTGTCCTGAGTTGGGCCAACTAACTTAACTGCATCCAAGAATATCAATGTTGAGTCGTCGCATTTCCTAGATTACATTATTTACCTTGACGGCTTGGAATAAACTTCGTACATTCCACTTACCAATCTTTTTGTCATGTTTTAGTTTAAATTTGTCTGGTGACCGGGGGATTCCTAGCACCCTCTCCCTACTTAAGAAGTGCCCGGGACTGAGGGCCATTTCTAAATAAACTTGATCCATTGTGATTATCTTGAGGATGTAATTAGCTAGGTAGTTTCCCCTTGCTTTCTTAAGCCTTTATGCCAGCCGACTCTAACATGAGTACCGACAGCCGCCCACTCTGGGTCAGACGCTGCTGATGTGGATCTTTTAGCTTCACCTCCATTCATCTAGACCTTACCGGCATGGGTGTCCCTACCAGTAGCTACGCTACCGCCGGCATCGCTCTCTGAATATTGGAGGTTACCTCCCATCAACGACAAGGTGAAGATACCCGAGAGGTTTTTTTTAAAATATTTTATTCTGAATATTGCACTCTACTCACAATCAGACTGGTTTCCCGAGTCCGCGTACTTGCGAAAATGCATACATTTGTACGTTTTTCACAAATATTTGGAGAGAACCAGTCGTAACAATAATAATAATAATTTTATTCTGAAAGAAAAACAAGAAAATAAAAATAAAAGGAAATACTAATATTTGTTAAATATTTAATTTAAGTATTATTTGTTTTTACAGTTTAACTTTGCTGTAGTTACATAATACTAATAAAACAAAAAGTATGTACATGTTACATGATAGAATGTAACATTGAGGTTATATGGTGGCTGTATGGGGTCGGCTTCAGAATAGCCCCAGGGTAAATCCTGCCTGTCGTAAGAGGCGACTAAAAGGATAACCGTAGGTGGAAGATGGTCTCATCGCCCGGTGAAATACCACCATATCGACTTTGTGTGCTGTGAAATGGATCATTCCATGTTTCAGTGTTCGGTCGATACTTTCCGGTCTCCCTCTTTCCTTTTCCCCAATTCCTCCTTTATTTTCAGGTGCATAGTAATAATGATGAAGTCTCCTAGAGTAAAACACTCCGGAAGCAAAATACCTCTCCATTCGGATTTCCGGGCGAGAGGTACTCGAGGGGACTCAACATTAAAGATTAATTTTTGCAACATCCGTGGACTCAACAAGAACATCAATGACGTTCACCATCACCTACAGACGAAAAAACCGGATATTCTGGCTCTAACAGAAACACAAGTAAACTCGTCCACCATATGCTTTGTCCTGGTTACGAACTCCATTCTCGACTCAGGTTCAAAGGTGGAGTCAGCCTTTACGCTAAGGCTAACCTTTCATGCCAGCGTGAAGAGAGTTTGGAACCGAAAGACTTTGATGTGATGTGGTTTAAGCTATCTGATACCAAAGTGACTAAGTTCCTCTGCTGCCTTTACCTATCACCTAATGAACCTTCATATAACAACCTCTTTGAGTTTTTATCACTCAATTTGGACTACATTCAGGAGAACCATCCAACAGCTGAAACCATAATCATGGGGGACTTTAATGTACATAACGCTGCCTGGCTCAAATTCTCTAACAAAACTGATGATGCAGGTCGTCAAGCTCAGGCCTTCGCCATCACTCATGGTCTAGAACAACTGGTCGAGCTACCAACCCGCATCCCTGATGTCAACAACCAGGCTGCCAATACACTAGATCTTTTCCTCACCACCAATCCTGACCCGTATAGAATAGAAGTTTGTGCCCCACTTGGAAACTCTGATCACGCCCTTATCTCCACAACATGCTCTTTCCATTTACCATCGAGCAGCACAATACCACCCCGTCTCATGTGGCATTACAATTCGGCCGACTGGGAGGGTCTTCGTATGTTTTTCTCAGCGTTTCCATGGAAGAGAGTTTGTTTCTCCTCAGTAGATCCAACACGATGTGCTGAGACAATTTCTGAAATCATCATGTTGGGGATGCAAACTTACATACCGAATACCGAAAGAAGAACATCATCTGATAAGACCTGGTTTAACAGGAACTGCTCTAGAGCTGTGGCTTCCAAACAGGCAGCATACCATCGATGGCAAAAAAATCCGGGACCTGAGACCAGAGCAGCATATGTTGAGGCTAGAGGCATATGCAAAGAGACAATAGAATGTTCAAAAGATGCTCATAATGCCAAAATAAGATCAAAACTTGTTGAATGTCCTAACGGATCCAGTTCATTTTGGTCTTTCGCCAAAGCTGTGGGAAGAAACTTCACTTCCAGCTCTTTTCCTCCCCTAACCAATGAAGATGGAACACTAGCAACGACTGCCCAGGAAAAAGCCAATATCTTTGCGCACCTATTTGCTGGAAATTCCACTCTGGATTCTTCGGGAAAACAACCCTCGAGCATTACACCTATTGACAGTCACATGCCCGAGATCACCTTTCGCCAACGTACTATCAGAAAGATTTTGCTGGGTCTCAACACCAACAAAGCCTGTGGATCTGACGGAATCCCGCCGATTGTTCTCAAGAAATGTGCCCCCGAACTAACACCTGTTCTCTGCAAGTTGTTCAACCACTCTTACAATTTGGGAGTATTTCCGTCCAATTGGAAAATTGCAAGAGTACAGCCAGTCCCTAAAAAAGGCAAAAAGACCCTACCTAGCAACTACAGACCTATCGCACTGCTATCTAATATTTCAAAGGTCATGGAAAAAGCCATCAACATCGAGCTCATGAAATATCTGGAAGACTCAGGAATTATCAATGATAGGCAATATGGCTTCCGCCATCAGAGATCAACTGGTGACCTGCTCGCATACGTCTCACATATATGGCAGCTATCTATTGAAAAGTATGGAGAAACTTTAGCTGTGGCATTAGATATCTCCAAGGCGTTCGATCGAGTTTGGCACCAGGGACTCCTCGCCAAGCTTCCATCTTATGGCTTGCCCCCTCAGCTGTGTTCTCTGCTTGCTAGTTTTCTCTCAAACAGGTCTCTCCATGTAGTGGTCGATGGAGTTTCATCTGACACCCTACTCATAAATGCTGGTGTTCCGCAAGGATCCATTCTAGCACCAACACTATTTTTACTTCACATCAACGACCTATTGAAAGCAACTTCATGTCCCGTACACAGCTTTGCCGATGATAGTACCCTCCATACCGCATTCTCTTCCAGGGCCCCTATATCAGCCCGTGAAACCAGAAATGAACGAGGAAGAAATGTTAACAATATAAATATGGACTTAGTAACAATTCTCGAATGGGGATCCAATAACTTGGTAGAATTCAATGCAAACAAAACACAAGCATGTCTTTTCTCTAGAAAAGCCGATCTCACTGTGCCTAACATAACTTTGTCAGGAGTAACCATACCACTGAAGTCATCCATATCGATGCTTGGTATTACTATCAGCAATAACCTTTCATGGGAAAATCACGTGAGGTCCATTGCCAAAAGTGCATCCCAAAAACTTGGTTTTTTGTTTCGTGCCAAGAGCTATTTCACCTCCAGTCAGATGCTTATGATCTATAAGGCACAGATCCGACCTGTACTGGAGTACTGTTCCCATATTTGGAGTGCAGCACCTAAACATATCCTGAAGCTACTGGATTCTGTCCAAAAAAGGGCAATTCGTCTCGTTGGTGATGCCTCGCTTACAAACTCGCTCACTTGTCTGGAACACCGTAGAAAAGTTGGCGATTTGTCTCTATTTTATAGATATTTTCATGGGCGATGCTCTTCTGAAATATCAACAATCGTTCCTCCTTTGGCAGTCTCTTCGAGATTAACCCGTCAAGTTCAGTCTTCACACCCATTCGTGGTCACTTTGGAGACTTGCAGAACATCACTTTTCAAAGACTCATTCATCCAACGAATTGCGAGGCTTTGGAACTCATTGCCTAGGGAGGTGTTCCCCGAGGCATACAACCTCCAGAAATTTAAGAAGAACACCAACTCCTACCTTCTTTCCCTTGGTTCCCACGATGTTCTCTGAACATTACAGGATATCCCTTTTCGTGGGAACCAGAACATAAAAAAAAAAAAAAAAAATTTTTACTAATGTATTTTATTATTAATTTATTTGTATACCAGATCACATCAAACATTACAAAATAAACTAAATATAAATAACGATACAATGGGCAAACAGGCCTAAGTGTCACCGGAGGCAACAGCCTGACGGACCTACATAGGGGTGGAGTTTTTAGTGAGTAGACCTGATACAGTCAGTGGAGTCTCACAGCAGACCTTGAGCTTTCAGGCTCATAACCTCTTCATGAAGGATATTCTCCACCACAGCAAAACAAATATAAATAATAAACTGAAACTCTTCATTTCACACAGATTATATCCACAGAACGGATAGCTATAGCTGTTTTGTTCTGTGTTATAACCAACGTTCCACGTCTAATCAAAAACTATTCAGTTGAAAGATCATGGAAGACAAGAAATAAGAACGTTTTTTAGAATGTATTGCGTTTTATAGAAATCGAAATCTGTCTGATCTATCTCTTATAGTGATTACCTTCAGTTGTTGCAATTGGAATGAGGAATAACATTTTCCCTCTCTAATAACATATTACAGTTACCTGTTATAACGCGCTTGCCCAGCCACCTCGTAACATATTTCCCATGTTTGCTATACCAGTTGCAATGCTATGTGGGTTGTGATTCCAATCCTACTGAGGGTTTATACAGCAAATAAGATAAAGATAAGAAACTTAAACATACGTAAATCAATGGGAACGTTTATACACCTACTGAAATAAAATAAGAAATAAAAAATAAGACAAGAGTTGACCAACCTTTAACACTTATCTTATTTTATTAAAAAATGAATGTGCGCATGACTAGACAAATTGTTTTGTGTTAGAAACACTCTGTGCTGTTCTATTTTATACTAACCTCCATCTTTCTCTTAAATTTTGTTCTAACCTAAAAGTTTTTGTATTTTGTGGCGATATTTTAAAAAGAATTTCAATACAACTTATTTTAATTGAGTCTGTCGGCTGCTCTACACTTTCGGGAGGATCGTGAGTAAGGAAAAATTATTGAATTTCTTTATTTTAAGAGAAAACACAAATGTTCATCAAAATTTGGGCACCATGTATTTTATTCAGGGTAAAATACAAAAACCTTGAAACTATGCAAATATTTTAACAGTAAAACTATTTGTTACCAATTTCTAAGTATAATTCAATGACAAATTTACAAAATCAATGCATTAACAAACATCTCCAAAACCGTTTATTATTTTAATTAAATTAAAGAAGTCAGTTTGTCAAAAACATACAAAAGTTATAAATGAGTTAGGTTAAAAAAAAACTACCAGATAAATTATTATAACTTTAAATCTAGAAGAAAATAAAACGTGATAAATTAAATGTTGATTTACCAGTCTGTTAGATAAAAGAACTATTACTTTGGCAAGTGAACGACCTTGCATCAAATTTGACTTAACGTCTACAATATTAACATTCGTCACTTACTGCAGAGTATAATCTTTCCTGGTATTTGACTGAAAATAACCTTTCTCAGACTAACAATCCTTTATAAATTGGACATCAATAATCTTCTGATTTCTTAATGACCTCAAAATTTGGTTAACATCTAAAAATATAAATATCCAACCGAAGATTGTTTGAATAGATCTCAATATTCCTCAAAATATGTCATTTTTAAGTTAGGATGATGTAAATTTATAAAGATTTTTCCAAAATAAATCTTGAGAACATCATGGCTTCTCAGACATTTGAAAGAATAAAAAAAAACAATTTTAAAGTATCTTAAACTTCACTGTGAAAAATAATTTTTTTCATACAGTTGTACTCTAATATCTCTTTATTAAAATATCAAAACGTAATATCTTTATTCACAAGAAATTTACTTATCTTCTTACACACTTTAAAGAAGAACTCAGGAACGCTATCAAAAATTAACGTCTTCTCTCCAGGAAAGACCAACGACGAAAGAGAGCGAGTACCTGTTCTTTTATCCCTTCTCATCAAAGTTCTATTTATCGATAGATCTGGGCTAGTAGGTTAACGGTTGTTGCCAGATCCAATTAAATGTATTTAATTTCGCAACAATAGATTAGAATTCTCATAAATCGAATTCTATGATATTCCTGATAACTTTTTCAATATAATTTACCTCTCGTATACCTTGTCACAATGCTGAATTACTTTATTTATGCAAAAAAAAATATAAAACGATTTAATTAGTTATATGAAAATAAGCCAAAATAATCTTGGTTCTGAAATGAAACCATGTAGTATCTACAATACCTATTTTCATAGAACATATTTAGCTGTCAATATTCAACTAATCAACCAATTAATGAGCTTTAATAATTGAAATAACTAAAACAAAATATACGAGAAAAATAAAAAGTTTTATCAAAAAGGAACGAAATTCACAAGTGTGAGATATACAATTTTCATTAGTTGTTTTGATTAAATAATAGTTTCGAATTAAAATCTTAATACAGTGTAATTGTTTTACATATTTTCGAAGTACAGAAAACAAATTAAAAAATGAAATAGGCAACAAAAACGAACGTCATTGTCAAAAAAGGCGTGATTTCATTGGTCGATTCTTAATCCTTATTTAATTTAGTTTATCTGTATAAACAGGGGTCTATTTTCGTCTTATTTCTTAGCTTATTTTTTATTTTACCTTATTTGCTGTATAAACCCAGGGCTACTCCGTTGAATTAAGCCTTTTCATATTAATTCATTTCTACTCTGTTTACCGCGCCTGCGTACAATGGGCCAAATACTCTAGCAGGAGCCCTTTTACCTACAGGTACCAGCAATATAGTAATATTACATTTATGGCTAAAAACATATTGTTTAGAAATTACCTATTAATCTTGTGTGTTTTACTGTTTTAGGCAACAAAAAGTGCAACAAAATGCCTAATAATATCGCTTATACTTTACTTTTTACATCTCATGACATCAGTCTGGCTGTGCTTGTACTGCTTCTATATCTACAAAAGATTTTCATCCGGAGGCTTGATAAAAGAACGTCATTTAAAAGTAAAATACTTTAATATTGCTGCTTACGATATACCTACATTTCTGACTTTGGTAAGACTTTTTAAATTGTTTAGACTATGGTAAGACTTTTTAAATTGCTTAGAAAACATCTCTTAATATATTTCAACGTCAGGGCGTATCTGGAAAAAAAATGGGGAGGTTAGAGCAGTTGCTGATAATAGTTTTTTAACACTGCAGCGGTCGCGCCCGTAAAATAACACGAGAGGTCGCGCCTAGTCTGTCAGGCCCATTATTTATTTGGTGACTTTTTCGAAAAGATTTTGAAATTTAATTTTTGATCAATCAAATTTGTTTGTAAGAACTATAATGATTTCATAATTTTTTATGAAAAGAAAAATAATTGAGTATTTTATTACATAAAATAGAATAAATGTTTTATTAAAACTGAAAAAAATAAAAGAAATACAACACACTAAATCTTAAAATATAATATAACATAAAATATGAATATAAAAAATATAATAATATTTATTATGTTCCTTGGTATTAAAATTTGATTATATACAATTATTGCAGACGTAGAACGAGTGTTTGAGACGAATGAATTTTTTGCAAGTTTCACAATAAAATCTTGTTTTGCTTTGTTTTTTACAAAGGGAACATATTTTTCTCTGGTTAGATCTATCGGGATCTCCTCTAGGTAGATCAGTAGAAGTACCTGCTATCTCTTCTCTTTGTTTGCGTCCTTCGACCGGTATAATAAGAACTTTTAATTTTTTTTTGGTATTTCTATTTCATCGCTAGAATCACCTTCTTGTTCTGGATCAGAGTCGTCTTTACATACTTCAATTTCATCTTCTTTATTCTACGACTTCTCATCTTCATATTGTACATCACTTTATACTTCTTCAAACAATCGCTGTAAATGTTTGCACTATTTTTTATAATTCATTTTTACTCACTATAAAATAATTTTAACGTCACACAACTTAAAAACAAGCACCTTGCCTTCAAGACTGAACTTGTATACTTACACCGTCGGTTGCGCGTAGTCTGCCAGGCCTCTACCCCCCTTATCTTAAAGGCCAGTGGTTAAATCTCGTTGCTATTGATCAGGGCTATAGATAATATTGTTTTAGGAAGGTACTATGAACAGCAACGGTCTAATTCCGCCGATGTTTAAATTATAGAAAAAAGTATAGACGAAGGGTCTGCCAGACTAGGCGCGACCGCTGCAGGTTTAAGGAATAAAAAATTAACTATAATTATTAAACAGCTTTCAATGAAAAACAAACGTTGAAAATGATATTTCTGACGGAACTGTTGATATAGATAATGTTTCAAGAATGTTCAAAAGGGTGTTGGGAAACAAATATTGAATTATTAAACTTAACAGCCTCCCATGTGGCTGGTGCTTTGGTCATTACTGATTGCTGATTTGGTAATTTTTTATCATAAATGTGTTTTTTTTGCTAAGGATTTCATTCAGGGAAGAGGTTGAACCCCATACCCCCCTAAGATGGGGCTCCCTTCATAAATACGGCTCTGTTCATCGTAGTACATAAAATTGTCTTTATTACTTACATTGTACTCCTTTTTGCAATTCTTTTGTGATTAATACAGAAAAAGCACTGTAAAATATTTTCATATCCAGTTATAGGGTGGACTTGAATTTTTTAAGTCAACGGTCCCACTATATTCCCAAAGTCAGCAGATGTGCAGTGCCGATTCATACCGAATTGGGTACCAGTGGCGTATCGTAATTATTTTGTAACGGTTATCAAATATTTATGTAGCAGAAAATGTATTAAAATTGAAAGTAAAAAAAAACTTTTAAATTAATGGTTACGAGATCATAAGGGGTCTTTTTACTGAATAAAAAAATACTCTCTTAGTTATTAACATTTTATATCGTCACTGTCCAGTGAAGTAAGAGCTTATCCTTCGCCATGGGAACGGGATAAGGAATGTTAGTGTGGGATGAACGTGTTAAATAAGTTTCGTTGGTTTAAATGATATCTCCTCCTTTCTCACGATACCGTTTTATTTTGTTCAAAAACTCTATACACTCTAATCTTACACCATAACTTTCCATTTATACATCTCCATTATCAGGTGTTTTTTGCCACCGAAAACCTAATTAAAATAGTACTTTTCTTTAAGTTGACTGCCCACATTCAAAACCTACATGTGCATCGCGTACTTTTTGTAAAACTGCTTTTACAGTAAGCAGTTGCTTCTGTTTTGTATGAAAATTATTAACGATTTCTTTAATTCTTTGTCCCTGTCCTTCTGAAATGAAACTTCCAGAGCAACGCCTTTCGTTAGATGTTTTCGAAGATAAAATACAAGGTTGCTTACTTGTTTTACTTTCTCAGCCTCATTGTGGACACTGTAAAACACCTTTCTCGATATTCCTGTCGCAACCAATACCCTGTGACGGTAATTATCAATTGGAACTTGCAAGCCATGTTTTGCCCCGTTTTTCATAAATTTAATTACAATAGCAATTATCTCTTTTGTTACCGCAAAGTAGTTCTTCTTATTTTTTGGTCTACTCATTTTAAATAGAAATATATGACAGTAACAAAGAACACCCGCATACCCACGCACTCATACAACTATTAAAGCTAAACCACACCTATAACCCCCTTCTACATTACATATTCGCGCTTGAAAATTTCGCGCGTACTTCTTTGTTTAACTTTGGCAACCGTCGTGTGTTTTTGTCGTTTCATCCCACTCTGACTGATTTCACCGGAACAATAATGTAACATATCTGGATCGCCATGTATTTGTTAGGTCCCTTGCTCGTAGGTACGTTGAAGTTTCGGAAAAACTCTTGTTAAGTAAAAGAACGTTGAACTTAAAATACGTTTTATTTAGTTTGTGCGATTCAACATTTCTGTCGTGAACTTGACCGACCGCTGCCTAAAGTAGGACAGCGTATCGACCAATGAAAACAAAACATCAACACCGAATCTCTTTTCTAGACGCTTGGTTGTGAAATAAATACGAATGATTAATAAATAATACGTGCGTCTAGCGGCACGTTCCAAGTGCGTTCAAAGTAATTCCCGTGAACGGTCAACTGAGTTCATTGGGCCTTTATTAAATCTTTTTTACATGTTTTCCTGGCTAAGGGCACTACAATAATATAAATCTACCAATAATTGTATTTTAAAAACTTTTTAAACTAATAATTAAGGCTTAGAACCCCAAAATGAGTGCTAATTTTACGAAACATTATATCTTTGAGTATTGATTCGAGGGAGACCTTGTTGTATTCACTTATTGTTAAACTGATTTAATTTTGGTGCATAATATATAAATGATGTGTTATTGTTTTAGGCTACTTATTTTATCGCTCCCCATAGTTATGAATCAAGAAGATTCTGCTTCATCTCCGTTCAAAAAGGAATGATCCTAAATTATATGTTTCCCGTTTCTTTACTTATCTTTCTCACAACCATTCATTCGTTAAGCGGAATAAGAAAAATTAACATGGAATTGTGTAAATTGGAATTAAACAGTTCTGCTGAGTCGTTGAACGCGTTGAGAAACGAATTAGAAATGTTGAAGGATAGAAAGGACGATTGTATGGACGAAGAGATTACAAGTTTGAGGGAATCGAAAGCTTGCTTGAAATTGCTGTGTATTATACAAACTGGATATGACATCGTATGGTTTGTAGTCGTTTTGGCATTAGAGAATGTCAATGAAAGCAGTGGAATGGCTATCATTTATGCCATATTATCTTGCATGCTGGTAGGTACTTACCATAAAAAAATTACTAATTATACTGGGTGATTCATTAAGAATGTCCAATCTCTGAATTGTAGATTCTAGACCTCAAAATATGATAATTCTGCCCAACATGCTTTATACAAATATTGTTATTTTCCGATATACCGGGTGTTTAAATATGTATTTTGATTTTCGCAATCATTTTTCACGTTTTTACAATTTCTAATTGAAAATTGGCAATTTTATGTTTTTTGGCATGAGGATTGCCAATTTGGACTCCAATTTAGCATTGCTTATAAAGGGCGCTAGTTACACCTGGTTGGTTACATCCGTGATTTAATGTTCGTTTTTTCAAATAGTCTTGTGTCACTCTTGGACAGTTTTGTAGAAATTAAACTGGCCGTTAATATTTTTTTGATATTTTAATAAGAGTAAGTGTTACATTAGTATACCATTTTTTAACAATTTAGTAATTAACAAGGGTAATACTTATTTATCAAATAAGGCCTAGGCATAACGATTTTCCCAACAATGGTATGCGCAATATGATTTGTGTTTTTGCTCAATCAAATTACAGTGGAACAGCTGCGGTTCGAAGATACTCACAATTACACCCAAATCGAAGGCAACCCAACTAGAAAATCTTTACAACCGCTTAGGTGAGACGGGGTCTTTACGTCCTAAAAGTCAACACAAAAACTATTTCTGTCGATGAAGAAGATGAAATTTTAATATACTAATGTAACACTTACTCTTATTAATATCAAATAATATTAAAGGCAAGTTTTATTTCTACAAAACTGTCTAAGAGTGACACAAGCCTATTTAAAAATATGAACATTAAACCACGGCTAAATTCATAATGCATTGATGACACAAGCCTACTTGAAAAAGAAAAATTAAACTACGGCTAAATTCGCCAATGTGAATAAAAATAATACACAAGGGCTATTTAATAAATAATAAAGTATATTAAAGTAAATGGTGGGAATTTTGAACATTTACTTTGAAGTTTTCTAATTTTTGTTTTGTAATTTTTATCGTTACACATTTAGAGAATAATTTTTTTTATAAAAGTAAAGTTCATTGAATTTTTTAGAAGCAAATAACTCGATAACCGATCGAGTTACATAAATCAAATAATAGTAACTTTTTCTGTGGAATTTAACGCTTTTTAATATTTTTTTATTAGTTTACTCATAGTTCAGCCGAAAAAAAAATGTGCTTTGATTTACTAAACACAACCAGATGTAACTAGCGCCCTCTATTAGCAATGCTAAATTAGAGTCCAAATTGGCAATTCTCATGCCAAAAAACATTAAATTGCCAATTTTCATAAAGAAATTGTAAATATCAGTGGTCTGGGTGCGACCCAAAGGCTCACACGACTAACTTCCCAGTGGAAAGAATGGAAAAATACCATATGTTTTGTTGTTATAATTATTATTATTATTAAAATTATTATAAAAAACGATTTCAAATTGTTTATAACAAGTTATAATTGTCATTAACAATATTCCATTTATGTCAACCGTATTCTTTCAAACTTTTTCTTATCATTTCATAAGCGGGAGCTATTTTCAATTGTTTATAACAATTGAAATTTTTTTTTAATTACTATGATCAATAATCATTTGTAAGTAACAATATTCGATTGTTATAAACAATGCTTGATTATTACTAACAATAATTTTTCACTGTTATAGCGTCTTCAATGCTATTCTCTCAATACTGACACAGGTTTAAAATTCTACAATTCTTATTTTTGTTTTCTAAAACTATCTCTTTTTATGAAATATTGTCATAATATTTTTTATACAAATATGGGATCCGCCTGCCCAGTGTCCTGTTATGGCTGCGATCGCATTTCCAATGGACTCCCTGGTTAAAGTTAAGACATCCTTGGTTCGACGTAGATCTAGTTTAGGCCAGATCTGTTTCGATGATGTGCATGTGGGTTCATTTTGTCACCTTAAGTTGGCTTTTTGAACCACTTTGCTATGCAAAAGGAGTCGGCAGTTTGCAATTGGTTCTCCTTGTTGGGATGAGATAAATACAGCTGGGAGGGTGGTGCCCTCTCTTGCTAGCTTGTCCGCCTTACAGTTGCCTGGTATGTCCCTGTGTCCAGGTACCCAGACAATATGAACTCTAAACTTAGTTCCCAACTCATTCAGGGTGGTACAGCATTGCACCGCTGCCATAGAGGTCAAGTATACTGAGTTTAGTGATTTGATAGCAGCCTGGCTGTCGCAAAGAATGGATATCTCGCTGAGTATTCAGACAGCTGCCTCGGCTATAGCTGTCATTTCAGCTTGATACACACTACATTAATCAGGCAAACGAAAAGACAGGCTAAGTGAGGGGTCTTTTGAGAAGATACCGCAACCTACTCTCCCCTCTAGTTTAGAGCCATCCGTATAAAATACTGCGCCCTGAGGTTTCACTAAATTCTCGGCCCAATCTTCTCTGGATGGGATTTCCAGGGATAAGTCGCCTTCGAACATAGGGGTAGGTTTAGTGTAATCAGTGTTTTTTATGCACAGGTCGTGTTCTCTTAGAATTCTAGAGTGACCATAGTGCGTTTCAGTCCATGGGGTCACAGCATTGAGTCTGAGAGCCGCACTAGCTGCGCATTATTTCCCAAACAGATCTACTGGTAGTAGATGTAGAATCGTTTCAAGTGCTATTGTTGGGGTGGTCCGTAGACAGCCTGTGATCAGCAGACATGCCAATCTCTGGACTTTTCCTACTTTTGTATGGTTGACTCCCTTCTCTAGGGCTGGCCACCATACTAACGATCCATACATTAGAATCGGTCTTATGACTGTGATAAAAAGCCAATGAACGGCATGGGGTTGTAACCCCCATTGTCTGCCGATGGCCCTTCTGCAGGTATAGGTCGCCACAGTGGCTTTTCTTACCCTTTCCTTCATATTCTCCCTCCACAGCAGCTTTTGGTCTAGGATAAGGCCCAGGTACCTAGCTCGCTCCGAGAGGTTAATAGTTTGTCCTTCAATTTCTGGAAGGGGAAAGATGGGAATTTTGTTCTTTCTCGTAAAAAGTACTAGTTCTGTTTTTTCTGGGTTTACGCCCAGACCGCACCCTGTGCTCCAATGAGCTAGTTCATGGAGTGCATTTTGCATAATCTGAGATAGGATCTCCGGGAATTTCCCTGAGACTAGTAAAACTAGATCATTAGCGTAGGCTACGATTTTGCAGCCGTAGTTTTCCATTCGTAGCAGAAACTCATTGAGTGTGAGATTCCACAGTAGGGGTGAGAGTACCTCACCCTGTGGGGTCCCTCTGGTGACAAATCTCTTCATAAAGCATCCAGATATTTCAGCCTTGATTTTTCTAGTGCATAGCATGTGGCTTATGAATTTTACAGTCGGATCGTCCAACTGTAGATTCAATAATGCCCGTGTTATTGCACTGGAAGTTAGGTTGTTAAATGCCCCTTCAATGTCGAGAAAGGCTGCTAATGAGTACTCCTTCAGGTGGAGAGATTTCTCTACCTTCTGTACTAAACTGTGAAGGGCTGTCTCCTGATTTCCCTTTACAGTACGCGTGCTGGGAGTGGGAAAATTTTCCTTCGTCCAGGAGGCCTCTTATGTGAATTTTAAGTAGCCTTTCTAGTGTCTTTAGCAAGAAAGACGAAAGGCTTATTGGCCTGTAGTCTTTTGGGGTACTGTGTGAGGGCTTTCCTCCTTTAGGGATGAAAAGGACTTTCACTTCACTCCACTTGAGTGGTACATATGCTAGGCTTAGACATGCCTTGTATATGGCCTCTAGCCACGGAATAATTAGGTCCAATACCGCTTGCAATTCCACTGGTATTATGTCATCCATGCCTGGTGACTTATACGGTTTAAAGCCCGTGATGGCCCATTTAATCTTTCGTTGTGTAATGATCGATGGGCCGATTCTGAGCGCATTCCTGTTTGTCTCTGGCTCCTGGTACATTTCCTGTTGTTGTCCAGGAAAGTGGGTATCCACCACGGTCTCCAGTGTTTCCTCTACCGTAACTGTCCAGGTGCCATCAGATTTTTTCAGATGACCCGGTGTCACTTGGTTGGTGGACATGATTCTCCTTAATCTGTTACCTTCTGTCGCAATCTCAATGCTAGAGCAGAATTCAGACCAGGATCATCTTTTAGCAAGCCTTACGCTTTTCTTGAACGAGTTCAACTCGGTCTTATAAGTTCCCCACTCATTGGTTCGCTTAGCCTCGTTGAACGCCCGTCTACAGCGCCTCCTGAGGTCAGCTTTTTCAGCTGACCACCATGGTGGCTTAGGTTTACCTCTGGGATCAGACCCATTACTAACTGGGAAATTAAAAACATGAAAAATTATTGCGAAAAAAAAGGTATTTAAACACTGCATATCATTGTTGGAAATATCGTTATGCCTAGGCCTTATTTGATAAATAACTATCACCCTTGTTAGTTACTAAATGTTAAAAAATGGTACACTAATGTAACACTCTTACTAAAATATCAAATAAATATTAACGGCCAGTTTAATTTCTACAAAACTGTCCAAGAGTGACACCAGACTACCTAAAAAACGAATATTAAACCACGGATGTAACCAACCAGGTGTAACTAGGGCCCTTTATTAGCAATGCTTAATTAGAGTCCAAATTGGCAATCCTTATGCCAAAAACGTAAAATTGCCAATTTTCAAATAGAAATTGTAAAAACATGAAAAAATTTTTCGAAAATCAAAATACATATTTAATCACCCAGTTTATCGGAAACTAGCAATATTTGTATAAGGCATGTTTGGCAGAATTATCATATTTTGAGGTACATAATTTACAATTCAGAGATTGAAAATTCTTAATGAATCGCCCTGTATAGTTTATATATTTCTTTCGGTTATATATTCAATATTTTTTTAATGCTTACCCACTTGTATGTTCGTGCAGAATTGGTACATTTTCATTAAGAGGAAAAGTTTAATGCCAACCCTTAGCGACCTCCCAGACGATATGGAAGAGCTCAATGTTCAAAAGGATCAAACACACATCGTTACAGCATCCGCAAATGTATCAAGACGAGGTTCCTCGGACAGTATTCCTTTGCTTAATTCGGATACATGCACCGAAATGAGGGAACTGCGATTAGATCATATAAGTACAATAACTACATGAATATAGATATATATATATATATATATATATATATATATATATATCGATAAATTATAAAAGAAATTAAAATACGGTACGGCTGTTTTGTAAAAACATAAGAAATATTTTATTTACCAACCAAATGGCAGACGCTTTTCAATGAGCAACGCTCTTTATCCTTTTTTAAAATTGCCCAAACAGGAACCGTTGCAATTTATACTTCCAAAACATATCTTCTTACCCGCACAAAAACCCTCGACCATTTTTTGTTAAACATAAACGATTAGACCGTGGATTTGTTCCTACAGAGAATCAGCAACAAGTTATAGTGCCGACGATGGATTTAAACGTTAAATGCGGTCACATGAATACCATTTCGAAAAAATGAAGTGTCAAACGTTACCGTTTTATGAAGTGCGCAAGCGTCTTACAATCGAAGGCTAAAAAATCCATAGGCTGTTTTGATAGCTAACAAAGTATCAGCAAAATGTGTGGAAACAGTGTACTACATGTCTGGAAACAGTTGTTGAAACGCTACTGAATATACTGCGCACAATCTGGGCTATCATGGACTGTTTCTTAGTGCTGTTGGAACAACAAATGTGTTAATTTGCTAGGCGTTGCTTTCACACAGAACCTAGGTTGGGTCTAGAGCCAGCAAATTTATAGGCATCACCGTAAAAAGTTTCAAAATTGACACCCTACATAGTTGCATGTATCGTAGCAAATATTATCGAACAGTTTAGGTGGTTTTTCTGAGATTTAAAATATGTTATTGCGAATTTTGTTTAATGTTTGTTTTTCATTTGGCAAATCTTCTTTATTTTCAATTTCTATTGTAAATACTTTACTACTACCTTTATAAACTGTCGCTAAGTTTGAAACTAATCTTTGAAAATTCTAAAATAAATCGCTGCTGCTCATTATTTTTATAAACTTTTAATAATTTTTTTATTCTTACAATATTATCAACAAGAATGGAAGACGACAATAAGAACCATAATCCATGGACATTTTAAGCATAAACTTCCATTTTTGTCCATTTCTAAGCTATTATATAGAGTTAAATAGTAAATAAACCCACATTAACATTAAATATGTACCCATATTATAGAAAAACTAATATTTACTTATTAAAGACACTTATCTACTTATCTGTAATATTAAATTAAGATTAACATAAAACATTACAACGAGACTGTGTACTGTCGTGTACTGTCCACAATATTTTTTCTTGGTAGTTTGGAATTATTTCATTTCTTACTAAAAACTATAATTCTGTTAAAAAAGCCAGTTGGTAAAAGTACAAAAAACATGTATTGCCGGAGCCCCTAAAATAATAGAGGTTGCATCAAAATCTAAAAGGTTTACAAAGCTGGCTACAGACCAGGCGTGTATCCCATAGACATATAAAGGATAGACCACGGGTCCCATTGTGGAGAGTTGGCTCCCGATGAGAGAAAGATAGTTGGCCCGAGTGTTGTTTCGCTCTCTCTCTCTCTGATGGGCAGGGCTTACGCCCGAGAGGTATGCGGCTAGCTGAGTGGAGGGGTCGGCCGGCGCGACTCCTCTATCCGGGAGCGCGGGTTCGAGACTCGCGTGGACATTTTTTTCTCTTTTCCCCCGAACAGATATGGACTAAAATACGATTGAATATTTCGAATTTTTTAAATTACTATTAGGTTTCTACATACTGCGTGGTCTACTGTTGAACGCTTGATAATTTGGTCGCTTTCATTGCAATAACTATCATTAGGCAAAGTTTCAAAATGTTCTTCGAATAATTTTGATATAAAAAACATAACTTAGCTCGAGTAGAAACTGGACTAATCAAAACATAATTATGGTTTAAAAAATTCAAAAAGATTCAAACGTGTTAAATGATCAAACATCTGTGCGCTTAGCATTGCTCGAAGAAAAGAGAAAAAAAGATTGTATAAATCATGGCCTGCAAGTTGCGCCGAAATACTCTATTACCGGCCAACGCCCATTAGAGAGAGAGCGAAACAATACTCGGGGCAACAATCTCTCTCATCGGGGGTCAACTCTCCGCACTGGGACCTGCGGTCTATCCTTTATATGTCTCTGGTGTATTCTCAATTCGTGATGCGCGATGCGTGATTTGTCCAGTTCGTTGTAGTTCGTCAATGAAAGCCTACAGACTATGCGTGTAGCATGCATAAATTGAACTTGCGTGTCGTTTGGTGTTCGCCAACTTACCGCCTTCAAAAGCGAATCACGTGAATACACGAACTAGAGCTGATTTATTAAAATAAGAGACCTGTCAAAGGTCCCCTTTATTCTCAACGAATTGGATGTTGGGTGCCGATTTAAACCGAATTGGTTACCACCCAACCACACTTTTACTTCTTTAACATGATTACATATTCCCGCTTAAAAATATTCGCTCGAACTTGTTTATCCGACTGATTTAACCGGAAATGGTCCTTAACAATAATAATTAATCTCTACGTTGTTTACGAATGAATTTTTATCGCTATGCACTAACATAAATTGCCAGCGAAAAACGCATAGTCTGTAGCCACCCTAACGATGACAACATTTTAGTGGAGAGTGATAATTTTAAAATTAAACACATCCAATTTTTTTTATTACATGAAGTAACGTCCAGTCTTAATGTAAGCAAAACAGAAAGCACGAATATTATTTGTCAGGCTTTGTAAGGTTCTTATTGATATGGCAACAAGGTGACAAGCAATTTAAAATTAGAGTTTTTTGTTTGTTTGGTAGGAAGCGGTCGGGTTAGAGGAGCCTCCACTGCAGCTTTTAGACTTATTGTGTTCCACAGCTACCACCTTCTAGCCCAGTTGGTATTGAGCCAGCTAGTTTTCTGGCTAAACTTGATCAATATTAAACCTTACACTGAAATGTAATCAAGTTTCTAGCCCGTGCCGCATCAGTTTGAGTCGTATCATACCCATATTGGCTGCGCCACTTGGTGAGGGCGTCACAGTCAAATATAACATGGCATGATATTTCCTTTCCATCCCCACATAATCTGCGTACTGGGTTCTCCAAAAAGATGCCCATGTTATTCAGATGCTTCATGCCCCATTATCAGTCTGAGCTTTTTCCTATCCAGCTCCAAGGCCTGAATGGCAAGTGCAAGGTTTGGTTAGCTCATGATTCTCCTGCTGTACCTTAGGCTACTGGTTTCTAGCAGCTTCGGTTTTACTACCAGGTTAGCTTTTCAAAATTAGAGTAAAAGTTTCATGAAAAAATTTTACCCGATATCTATTTATATTATTTGAAACGTATTTTAATAATTTCATTTTTTTTATTAAATCAAATACCTATTGTTAGGTTGTTAGGTTGCTATGCAGGGAAGCAGTTCATACATAACACTTAAAATGATTGTGATTTTTTTTATTCGTAACTTATTTTAAAAATATATTTTTAAAAATTATTTGGCAGTGGGATCCACCATTTTTTTGGCCAAAATACATCGACACATCGTAAACATGACCAGCCGAGGCTGGTAAATGTTCTCTCGCTTTAAAAAATGTTACTTTCGTCACTCGTAAAACAATATACTATTTTCTTTGCTGGGGAATAGAAACTTGCGCTTTGTTTCGGGGGGAGGGGAGTTTTAGTCCTTAGCCCCCCTTAAATACGGCTCTGCACCGGATAGTTTTACCTGCATTGTTTTTTTTATTTTGCAATTATATTCCTGCGACAATTTATTAACTATTATCGATCTACAATAATAATAATATACATTTATGTATTATTATTCTAAGAAAATTCTCTTGTTAACAAACAGTCATGTGTGATGAAAAACATCAGGAAAATATTATTGAAGTATTCACCCTATTTCGATTTGTTTAAAATATTACAATAACAAATAGACGAGACAATACAATTTTTTTCATAGCTTTATTTAAAATTAATAAACTTGCATCACAGATTGTCCTCAAAGTATTGTTTAGATTATAATATTATGCTCTTTCACTTGGGATTTTTTTCTAAATAAAATAAGTGACGCTGTATTTTTTATGTCGCTGGGAAGTTTGTTATAGATTTTAACTCCGTTGTATACCAATGATTCCTTAACAAAGTTTATCGTGGAGATAGGCAGCCACAGTTGGTTCGATTGTCGTGTGCAGTATGGTATGGTTGGGACTTCATAGTCAATTCTCTTTTTGTGTATAATGGACGCTGGTTACATTATGAATATTGAGATTAACATGAAGATTTCATGTTAAATAAATTATGGTTTGTCTCGCCATTTTACTTTACTTATATATCTTTTGCAGGACGAATTCCGACCTCATGATTTGATTGCTGCAAACTCCCCAGAAGAGTTTATCAAAGCATAATAGACCTCCTTTACGGTAAAGAACTCAAGTTCCTTTGCAACATTTCTCAATGCGAAGCAGCCTTTAGCTAGTTTTTTGTTGACGTGCCTAATATGATCAGTAAATTTAGGATTCTTATCCAGATGGAATTTTGAAGCAGGGGTATTTTGCATAGAGTTTTCTCGTAGCGGGATATCTGAAATAGTCCATTTGAATGTCGTTGGTTTTGGTTGTGTTGAGTATCAGATAATTGGAGTCACACAAGTGTTTCACCTTGTTCATGTCTGCAGACTTCCTGAATTGGAGCCTGTCTTTGTCTTAGTCGTGCCAAAATATCGTGGTATCGTCTGCAGAAAGAGTGAATCTTCCCGAGATTGGTATAAAAGATAAATCATTATTATAGGTATAATAAGAACAGGAGTGGTCTCAGCACAGATTCCTGGGATCCGCCACATCTTTGGTCTTGGAGTCCGATGACATTCTTACAAACGGTTTTCTTCCATTGAGATTTGAGCCAAATATGGCTATTGCAATTGAAACCATACCTATCAAGTTTTGAGAGCAATATATTACGCTCGACACAGTCAAATGCTTTCGACAAGTCACATAGTACTGTTGCAGTTGTTTCTCCATTGTTGATTTCATTATAAACTGATTGCAACAATGTTGATATTGCATCAGAGGTGTTTTTCTTCTGTTGAAAGCCAAATTAACTCAGTATTTTGTTGTTGTCCAAGAATTCCACAATTCTCCGTTTTACCAATTTCTCGATAATTTTGGCTAGTGTGGGGATCAAGGATATAGGCCTGAAGTTGGTAGGGTCTTCTTTATTGCCACTCTTGTGGATTGGGATCACTACAGAGGTTTTGAGGAAGTCTGGGAATAGCCCTTGAGTAAAAGATCTGTTAATCAATTCTACGGGAGTATTTAGAGCACTATCAGGAAGCGTTTTAAAGATGTTTATTGCAGTCTTTTTGTTCTTGATGCCGTTTATCGTTTCTTACAGTTCGTTTAGATTTGTGTAATAAAGGACTATACAGGGCTTTTCACGATGAGCGTTAATTAGACGTTTTTGGTAAACCAGACAACGGATCAACCTTAAAAATTTTACAGTGTGCATAAGTTAATATGATCTATACACCTAAAATATTATAGACGATGCGGCGTTGCCGCTTCTACTATAAGGTAGTTGCTACTTTCATTTTTCAAATAAAACACCCTGTATATAATATCATATTATGATTTCTTATCACTTCATGTACTATTTCCCTACACCTATCTGTTACCGTATAGAGATATAAATTAATTTTTTTTCAAACATGTACTTTTATAAACGCCGATAATCTTGACTTCCCTGGCACTAAGACGATTAAATTCGAAATGGAGTGGAGTGATACCTTGAGGATCTTCACTTCGAGTCATATTTTTATTTGCCTCATACAGGGTCTTTCAATTATTATTTTTATTTTATATATAATATAAAATATATTTTATTTAATATATTTTATAAATAATTATTTCAATTATTTTGGTAATAAAAACGTTCCCATAAATTATTTATCTCAATAACTGTAGAATGAATATGGTTAGAATTATGCAGTTGTATTTGTAATTTAATAGATTATGAAAAACTGAAAATATATACAGGGTGTACCATTTAAAAAAGTACGTCAATAAGTTATTTTGGAGTAACGGTATACTTCTAATCGACTTATGAAGATGGCCTAAATGAATTATTTGGAAAAACTTTTATTCAACATTATCATTGCCGGCTTAGTTTTGACAGAAAATTATTGTGTTCATTACAGTCTTCATCTTCAGTACTGTATTTATCCTGGCTTTTAGTATTAAGTTTTAAATTATTGTTGATGGTAGTTGTTTCTTCAGGATGATCTTTTGATCTTGGTATCCCATGAGGAAGAAACACTTACCTATGTTGGTGATTCGAAAGCCATCACTTGTGTAGTTAGTTTTTCTTAGGATATTGTTGCATTCCAAGATCTTGATGTGGCCGATCTTTTTTTTGTGTAATTCTTTATACAGGGCTAGATTGTTTTTGTAAATTTTATAATGTTTATATTTGTGGTCATATCTATATGGTGCAGTGATTAGAACTATATTAGTGTTCTTTAGAGTTGTGAGTTTATCAATCATTCTAGAATTCATTGTATTTGCCTAGATTATTATTAGGTCATTTATTCTTAAATTTTTCACATTTCTGTGAGCAGTATTTATTAATATGTCATCATGTCTTTATAATGGATTCTATTTTTTGGTTTTCTTTTTTTTTGTTTTGATAGGTGCTCGTGTGCGGTAGTGATCAGTAATATGCGAATTTTATAATCCGTGTTGGAGTTCTTTTTATTTATTATCTCTTGCTGCTTCCGAGTTTTTTTGCTGTCCTCAGTTTGAACTGATTTTTCGTGATTCCTACTATAAGAATCCAGTTCTTTAGCTTGAGTTCCAATATTTCTTATATTGCTTTTTGTTTTTAGCAGTTGAGTCTGTTCCATTATGCATTTCTGTTTCATATAGCAGTCCTTTTCTTCTGAGAGTATTTTGATTGTTGATGTCACCTTTTTTATAATGTGATTCAGGTCTTCAGCATCCGATTATAATTTATATAATATATAATTTTTTTGTCGTTTGCTTAGATCTGTAGTAGCAAATTATTGTTTTGTTCTCTTAGTTTTGCGAGTTGTGTGTTCATGTTATCTATGATTTTCTCTTGTTCTTTTACTTGTAATACAAATTTTTATTCAGCTTCGATAGCTTCGTCTTCAAAGTCTTTTGTTGTTTTACTAATCCTATTGATTAAGTCGTTTTTTTCTTGGTTATCTTTGTGTACTCTTTCTAGATCTTGTAGAATTGTGTTTATTTTTTCATCTTCTTCCTTTTCTTTATTTTCTATTGCTAACGTCAGTCTGTCTTATTTCCCTGCAGCTTCTGAAATGTTTCTTCGGTTGCTGTCTCCTGCGCCAGGCATTGTTTTAAGCAGATAATTTTATGTCTTCCAAGATGAGTCGTTTGCTTCCTCCTTTCTAGACAGCTTCTATGGAAGGTATTGTGACACACTGTACATAAGTAGTGTATGGATTCTTTCTTGCAGCATTTGAAAACACTTTCCATAATTCCGTAATATTTAATATTTTTAAATATAGTCTGGCCTGTAGTGAAGATCTCCTGCTCTGGTATCCAAAACAAAACATTATTTTTTTATGGTTCGAACTTTTATCATTTCACACGTTTTTTTCAGTTTTTAGTCAGAAATGAGGTTTACTTTGTTGCCTTCATATGTAATTTCTGATTACAGTAATCTTCTAATTAAAGAATGAAGCACAATAAAATTTGTAGCAGACTATTCTGCAGAGTTTAATTATACTTTTATTATTTAGTGAAATATGACCTTCATGTTTGTAGCTAAGTACTTGCATTCAAAGAAGTGAATTAGTATTACAAAACGCATACACTTGAATTGACCAAAGATTTTAGATTTTGTTTGATCAAAGACAATGCTATCGGAGAAATTTTATTTTTGTGACAAAAATACGCGAATTCAAAAATTCATACATATACATACACGGATTTCTACGGCAGTCGCCGCCTCTCCGTCCCCAGTTTACATATTCTTCATCAAGAGATTGTTTCTCGGTTAGGTTTCTTGATTTCATGGCTTATCTATTTTATCCCTCCAGCTTCTTCTAGGTCTTCCTCTCTTTCTCCTCTCCGATGGTATTCATTCCAACACTTTCCTAGGCCATCTATTCTCATCCATTCTTTTCGTGTGACCAAACCAAGTCAGTTGTTTTTTCTCAACTTCGTCCGAAATATTCTTTTCCATGCCCATTTCATTCTGGATCTCCTCGTTTCTCACTCTATCCCTCCGTGACACTCCACAGCTTTTTCTTAAAAAATCCATTTTAGTTGCAAGTAGTTTTCTCTTCACTGTTTTTGTTATATCCCATACTTCTGCTCCATACGTTATCACACTTTGAACAATACTTTCATATACCTAGTCGCTTTTTTGTTGATCTTATATTCTTTTCCCAAAGGATTGAATTTAGGACTACTATGATTTTTCTACCTTTATTATTCCTTTCTGTTATCTCATCTCTGCTATTGCCCTCTTTGTTAAATACAACCCCTAGGTATTTGGACTATTGTCAAGTATTCGCATTTACTCTTGTTCGTGCGAATTCAAATGAAATACGAAATCGAATCATACTCCCCGTATTAAAATAAAAAATAAAATGTGAGTCAATTAATATTATTACTTTTACTAATCACGCCGAACACTCTATTACTGATCCCAATTCCAAGTTTCTTTCAAGAATCTTTTCGTCTTAGAAACGTCTAGATAAGAATCGGAACAGAGGTGCTTGAGATGTAGTATGTTTTGCAATAATATTTAAACGTTAAATAAAGGTCTATCTACACAGGTCCATCGCGTTTCAGTTTAGTGACAGTTCAGTGATTTGTATTCCCACACATCAGTGTCGTGTCAGTCCAGTACTCCTTCAGTCTTTGAAGAACATCCTCTACATATTGCCTAGTTTGTTTTAAAACGAGATATCCATATATTTTGGGTTGGATAGATCGTACAAAACCGGATACTTTCTCACAAACTCAATTAGTCGTCCATTGTAACTCACAAAAATAATGTCCGTGAAATATTAAAAATATCGTTGGCAACTGATACTGATGCCGCACTGATAACACTGACACTGAACTGCAACGCACGATATTTCATATAAGAATATTATTTTTCACTGATACAGAAGCACTGAACTGACACGCGACGGATGTGTGTAGATAGGCAAGTAGGCAAGTAATATACTATATGTTTCAAGTGGTGCCAAATTACCTAAAAGATATTGTATAGGTAAGTATATATAATACATATATGCGTATATTCAACTAACTATTCTTAACTCTTGCTATACTCGAGAGTACAAATAAGTATTATTTTTTTATATTAGATAAAACGTTTTCAAAAATTATAAAATCTTGTTTCTTCCATTAAAAATGTTCGCATATAATCGACGTATGTATAAATGATATCATAATTATTATAGAATTTGATAAAATTTGAAGTGTAAACTTGTAACGTAAGTACTTAAGTTTATGCTTTATTGTCACCGATAGTTCTTTTAACAATAATGTAAACATCCAGGTTTTGAATTATACAACGCATTTTATCAAGCAAAATCTCGCGAATAAATTTAATAGAGATCGAAAAACTTCTCGAACGCATCATATAGAAAGATTTTACTTTTGACCGCTCTGAAACATTAGAGAGATATCGCAAGCGATAACGGTATATATATATATATATATATATATATATATATATATATATATATATATATATATTGGAAATATTTCTGATTTATGTACTATTTTTCATAGATAAAGTATGTATATCTGAAATATTTCGTTATATATACTTTAAGCTATGCTATTTTTAATTTCAAAAATTTCTGTTCTATGAATTATCTATAGGTTCCATCCCAAATGTCAAACTATTGTATTACGTTAATACCGTCCCTTATTGCTGCGATCCACTAAGCGTTCACAACGCCTAAAATACTCTTTTGACCGTTCCTCATGGTGACTACGATCGTTGCGGTCGCGGTGAAAACGTCATTAATGACGTCATGACGTACGCTCACGTAAAGCTCACGACAACCCATTTCAAGAGGTAGGTCGAAGTGAGCGTTGAGAGAATTAGCGGGATTTTTAAAAACTCAAAGCAATAAAGATTGCGACCGTGAAAATTTCATTGTTTGATGCAACAAGAGATATTTTAGTCGAAGTAAATGTTTCAGCGGCAGATGCTCAACGAACTGCCATTGATTAGATACTCCACTTATATTAAGTATAAAAATTGAATTGAATTTTCTTTTCAATATAAATCAATTTAATAATAATAATTATTAGAATTTACTGTTAATATTTACGCATTGTAAAGCTTAAAGTTTTGCTATATTTTTTCTAGCTCGCCATTTGTTATTCTTTACTTCAACGCTCTGAACGCTCCATAATCCATTCCACTTGCGTTTACGATTTCAACGCTCGGGACTAAGTGAAACGGGAAAATCCGTGGTCGTGAGCGTGATCGTTGTGAACGCTTAGTGGAACGCACCCTATATATCAACCCAAATAGCGGAAGCCCTTATCCACTATTATTGTAGCATTCAATTTGCGCTTGCGTACTTGTCAAAATTAATCATTGCGCTTTTAGCGTGTGCCAAAAATGCACTAGCGATATCTCTCTATTCTAATTTCTCTTGATATTAAATAGGTAAGCATTACTTCATTACTGTCCTCTAGCTCTTTTTGCGTCACTTTAATTGTCAGAATCCTCCCCACTTGTGGTACGATTTAAAGTGTAGAAAGGAATGCGTTGTTATAAGATTAAATCTGGACTATATTTTAGATCTATAAATTACGGCATTTTCGCAATATTATGTATATGTGATTAAAACACACGTCTTCAATTTATTTGACTTGATTTATTTTTACACATAAAACGGAAATTGAACGTGTATAAAAAAATTCAGCCAAAACAAAAAAGAATTTACAAATTGTAAAAGGCTTTCGCGGCCATCGTTTATTGGTAAATGATTTTTCGGGTTTATTGGCAGTCGTAGGTATGAGTTAATACTCGACGTTTCGCCATCTCGAGTGGATGACATCTTCTGGAGATATAATGTCTGCTTTTTAAGGCTGACGGTTTGTGACATTTGTATGTCACGATCGCAGGTTATATACGTTTTGGTGGACGGGGTATATTTGAGGGCTGTATTTTTCGTCCGCAAACACTTTTTGTCCGCTGTGGTTGCTATTGCTATGATACGGCACGGTGCGAGAGCGGCGATTGGGTCATTTTCGTAAATCCACGATTTAGTAAAAACATGGGTGCCAGTGACAATAAATGTCATTTGCTGTCTTCTTCTTAAGTTGCCGTGATCGCTTGTCGATCGTAGGCTCTCATATTGCACAGCGTATTAACAATCATAGTCTTATTTACAGCTGCGCGGAATAATTCACTGGTAGTTTTTCCAAACCACTGGCGTAGATTTTTAAGCCAGTAGTACGGCGGCCAACACTCCTTTTTTCCATGATTTTGCCTTGTATAACAAGGTTAATTGATTAATCCGCTAAATTTTATGTGTGAATTAGACCGTGGTGTGAATTTTATGTGTTCATAATAATCAAAAATGGATAGTAATAGCGATATGGATATCAGTCCGCAATCACGAATTTTATACGAAAAACCATACAACACATTCATTACTTTCATAAAGGTATGTAGAGGTCGACAAAAAAATGTAATATGCACCTCGGCGAAAAGCTTACTAATGTCTAGCCTGCTTGCTAGACTTGGCTGCGCCTCGGCTATCAATTTGCAGACTTGATTATAATATACAGTTTTTCGTCCTTGATATGTAAATAACTATTTCAATAATAAAATATTTTATCACGAACCACAAAGTTTTAAAAATGTGTTATTATAATTAAGTCAAATAAGTTGAGGTCAACCCAATACATAGTCAATACAAAACAAAATCCGATGCACGTCACACAATTTAATAGCGTCACACACAAACACCAAATTGTTACAACTATTAAATTATTAAAATCTTGTCATTTTAAATATAAAACTAATTTTTTCTGAAAAGAACAGTTTTTTAATAATAATAGACAAATTAAAATTGAATCTGTAGAACAAATAGCTTGTGAACATTATCAAAACTTAACAGATACCAGTAGAAGCAGCAACAATTCTTTTTGATCGACTAGGCCGCCCAAGTTCCTTAATTTATTCTACAAATATATGCGCACGCCGATGGACGTTGAGTAAAATTAATATTTCAATAGATGGATCACTGCTTTGAAATATCTATGATGTGCATTGAATTTTATCTTGTATTTACTGTAATCGTTATGTTTGTACATAATCCGGAACGTCAAATCGTTGTGATTTTTATATTTAAGCATACATATATTTTTGCAAATATTATACTTTTTTAAAAAGGTACATAAATTCTAAATAACTAATTCATCGCATATGGAATTAGGTTTGATATTGTAATGATGTACTCGTATTTGTTAATTGCAAGAAAATATAAGTATAAAATGTATTAGAATGAATTAAGGCTTTCACTGCCAGAGTTATTGGTACATAGAATATCCGGGATTATACAGAATAACAAAGAAATAATGACTCAACTTTTCGCCAAGATTATTGTTTTATAGTGTACAATGCACGAAGACAACGTCTAAGGTGACACATCGTATTTGCCCACCATTATATAGAAACAGTTCCCATGGGAATCGATTGGACATGGATTGGGCAGTGCATACATGTACACGGTTTCCCTTGTTAAGTCTAGAAGAAAAAAATTGCTTCTCTTATTTTTACCTAACCCAACCCGTCTATCATTTGGGTAGTCCAGTATGCTTCTTAAGAGGCCATTGTTTCAATTAACCATTTAACTGTGTCATCTTGAATAATTTTAATCAGCTGAAATAAATTCATGTAAGTGTAGGAAAAGAATAGGGGAACTCTGAGTTAAGGTCCTTAGGAGATAAATCTGAATGAATTTTGTCTCCAGCAGGATTCGAACCCTGGTGTGCCACTATGGAAGAGCAGATACCTTAACCACTGATCTATAGACTTGTTTGGGTTCGAAACTACCTTTTAATGCCCTAGAATTATAGACCATCAACTAAGAAAGGGGGCATTTCCAGGCAAACCATGTACATATATGTCTATAGACAGTCTTTATCATAATGCCATAGGAAGCGTCTCATAATTTTGATGGACAAATACCTATTGTTACGTCCAATTGTAAGTGCAAAAAAATGCCGAAAATTTTTATATGAAATTGAGTATTGGTTGGTAAATAAAGGTCTTTAATAGTTGGAGGTTGGAAGAAGGAAAATCTCACATAGAAATGAGTTCCTCATTTTAAATGACCGCTCCAATCGGTAAGTCCTAGAAGTCTGGGGCATGCTCCGACTTCTTTACGCCGTCCTGCGAATGATCAAAGCTCTTTATATTGTCCTCATTGGCATGGTATGAAATAACTGCTCAGAAATTAGTACATAAAAGTATCTGTACAATTGGCCAATGAAGAAATATTCTACCAGGCTAAAGTCGTTGAACAGGCGAATAACCTTCTGCCATTCTCATTCTAGTACGCTTTAAAAAGAGTTTCGTCTCAGGTGCTGTAGTTGATATACAGGGTGGACAACCGAAAACGAAACAGAGCCATTTGCAGGAACCTCGTCAATATTTTAGAAAAACGCTCAGACCCGTCGATTTTTAATTAAATGGGGATACTCTTTTCCGGTATTTTTTACTCCACTACTTTCAACCCCAAGCGAGGGTAAGAATTACCCCAAAATTTTTAAATGGCATTGGGGGACAAATAAGATGTCTTTTGAAAGCTCTGACAATTCTCTTTACAATAGTCTTTAAATTTTACATTTCCTCCCAATACTTTGAAAAATATCAGTGGTCTAGGTGCGAACCGAGAGGTCCACACGACTAACTTTTCAGTGGAAAGAATGAAAAAATAAAAATATTCCTAACATGCAATAATCATATAATCAGTTCCCGCAGTCAAAAATAAATCATATTATTTAAAAGATCTTAAAATTCTGTTTTAAAAATAGTATAATTAATAAATTGCAAAATTCAGGTAGTTTAATTTTTTTCAGTTTTTTTATTCTCCATAAAAAACAGCTTAACCGATTTTGCTGAAAATCTAAGTAGTTCTAAGTTGCGTAATTATGCGTCGAATGCAATTGGTCCCACGTCGATATCATTTTTTGTTCTAGAGATAATTGAAACGAAAAATAATTCCGAACGCACATACGAACATACGTACATGCACACACACAGACGTCCACTTAAAAACTATTGTATTCGACTCTGGGAAACTTGAAATATGGAGATATGTCAAATTCGGGATACGCAAAATCGGACCCATTACTATAACTTCCACTGGAAAGTTAAATTTTACATGGTAAAATTTCAATTATTTTAGTTGCTTACTTACTACTAAATTGATTAAATGTTTAAACTGATGACCGCCTGATTCCATGTAATAATAAATATTTTGTTCAAAACATTCACGCATATTCCGAAAAATTTCCGGAGTAATTCGACGGCACCCGTCAACGATTCTTTGACGCAAATCTTGGTCTAAATACTGACGAGCAATCGCCGCATAATGCGGAGGAGCACCGTCCTGTTGAAAAAAAAAATGATCTTCGTCATACTGTGGATTATTTTCAAAAATATATCAGTCGAGGCAGGGTCAATAGCGTCTTCCAGTAATTGCAAATACATTTCGCCAGTCAAATTGCCCAGTAGAAAAAAAGGACCCACCATTCGGTCACCGCAAATGCCAGCTCAAACATTTTTTAATTTTTCCGGTTGCTGTGTATGCATCTTGTGAAAAACTCTTGGGTTTGAATCGGATGAATAGCGGCAATTGTAGCAATTTTCTGTATCCATCGGAAAACAGATATTAAAAAAGAACTGTGGATTGTTCCCTGCTCTCGCACTCATTATTTCGCAAAACTGTAAACGGCGGTCATAATCATCCTCATTAAGTTCATGAATTAAACTTATTTTATATGGATGGAATTTATTCTTTTTTAAAATGGTTTAGATGCTAGTTCGATTGATCCCAGACACAGATGCCAGCTGGCTTGTACTCAACATAGGATCAAGATGAACATGTCCCAAAACTGCAACTTCGTTAGCTTCATTAACTACAGGCTTTTCTATTTCTCGTTTTTTATTAGCTACATTTCCTGTCTCTTGAAATTTTTTTACTAACTCTAGTACATATTTTCTACTATGTCGATCTTGACGTTGTGCATTGAATAGCTGAGCAGATAAATTTCAGATTTAAAATCTACTTTCTCAATAAGACGGAATTTTCAAATTTAAAGACTATTGTATAGACTATAGAGAATTTTAAGAGCTTTTGAAAGACATCTTATTCGACCCCCAATGCCATTTAACAATTTTGGGGTAGGTAATTCTTACCCTCGCTTGGGGTTGTCCCCCTTTAATCACAAATCGACGGGTCTGAGCGTTTTTCTAAAATGTTGAGGTTCCTGCAAATGGCCGTTTCGTTTTCAGTTGTCCACCCTGTATATACTTACTGTTAACTGTGTCTTCTTTCACCTTACTCCTAAAGAAACCTGGTATAATCTGCACGAAAGATTGAGTAATCACATCATTTGTTTGTTTTATTCTCAACACGTTTATTTTACAACAAATATCTTGCAAAGTAGACACCAAACAAACATCCTTACATTAATTTGTGGTTTCTTAAAGTGATTTTATTAACGTATTCTCTTGCGATCAACTTTTTATATTCTACTGGCATCGGCCTACATCAGTATTACCCTAGATTAAGATTTATTCCAAAGTACACAATGAACGTTTCTAAAAACAATGTAAGTACATGTTGATTCCAGTATATGTCTGGCATTTAAATAAATGTTGTTGAGCTCTTACACAGTTTTTTAGTCTTCGTAGCAATATATTTAAAAAAAATTGTTTTTTGAGGTTCTCGCTAAATGATCTCAATAATTAGATACCTAGTCATAAAAATCCCCTAATTATATAACAATATTACCATTGTCTAAAGAAATAATTACAGTAAATAGAAATATATATCAATTTTTTTTAAGTTACGTGTTACCAACATACACTCACATTTAGTTTTGTGTGGCAACTACAAGTAAATTGAGGTTAATAGGTTCTGCCATGTGTTGATAGCGGTTGCGATGGTTTCACACTTTAGTGAAGATGGAAAATATTTTGCCAAATTGTCCACGGACGGTAAATTAAAAATATGGAATGCATTGTCTAATACGTTTGAACAAGAATTTACTCCTGATTATCATTTAACTTCACCTTGTACCTGTTTACATTTCATTCAAACTGATGCTCTGAAATATAAGGTATTCTAACCTGTGTAATAAATACAATTTTAATTTATTAATTTATTTGTATTCGTAGAGAGGTTCACCAAAAAAGAAAAAACGTAAAGATTTGAAAGGTTATATTTCTCCAAATGTGGTTTTGGGAACAACCTCAGGTGTTTTATTAATATATTCAATAACAAATGCAAGTTTAGAATATACTATAAGTAGTGAGACAAATCAAACAGTTAATTGTTTGTCAACAGTAGATTACAACATTATATATTCAGGTTCAGATCAAGATGTATTTGTATGGAACATTGAAAAGAAGAAATTCATTAAGTAAGGGTGGTGTTCGTTTTTAAATTAAAGTTAATAGATTACTACTTAAAATTAAAATGTTTTAGTAACTAAATTAGATATTACTATATAACTGTGTCTAAATATTTTCAATTACCTACATCAAAATATTAAACCAAATAAAAACCCGAAAATAATTCTTAAAATACATATTTTAAATAAAAATTTTCTATGGAAGGAATATATGTTTATTGTTTTAAAGTAAATGGAAAGTAGGCAATGAAAAAGTAACAGCCATATTAGCAATCCCAGAATGTAGTCAATTAATTACAGCTGCAAAAAACATAAAATTATGGGACATTGAAGCAAAAGAAGTACTAAGGACTTTTACAGGACACAAATCAGATGTAATATTTCTTCAATACTTAAGCCCACAATTGAAAGATTGTTATTTTATTTCAGGATCAAAGGTAAAATTTATTTATGAATTGTCAACTGTTGCAAATAAATTTTAGTATACATAGTGAAAATTAAATACAAATTGTACAATTTTATGACATAATTTTTCATTTTATTTTAAGGGGGATAGGACATTAAGTTGTTGGAGTTTAAATAGCAATTCATCTGAGAAAAATGCCGTTGCCAATTTTCTCATGGAAGACATTGTTCAGAATATTTCAGTAAATGTTGCCTGTGATGGAGTAATTCAAATGGCAGCTACTGTGAGAAGTGGAGTAGTGCATATTTATAAACACACCTTAAATGGGTAATTATTAATTGTGTTAAAAATGACCAACATTAAATCATTTCTAAAACAAAACAGAAAAATTAACTTATAAAAATTATTTAATTATTTTTAGCAAATCTGGGAAACCTTTAAAACCAGAATCAACTGTACAAGTGGTATCTGATACTGGTCAAACAGAACTCGCAGTTAGGCCTATTAGAATTGCAGGTGCATTTTATAGAGATAATGAAACATTATGCATAGGACATGGATTAGAATTTTTGCTGACCTTTGAAAACATTGTGAGTAGACTTAATTAAATTTAAATACTATAATTAAACCTTGTTTATATGATTGTTCTGATTTCTGCTTGCTGTAATTAATGTTGGTTATATTCAAATATAGATTATATATTTCAGTACTCAACTGTATCAATATAAAAGAAAGATTAATTTACGATAATTTAGGTTTGATTATTTTTCTAGATATTTTTTTAATAATACATACATACTTATAGCCACGCCTTTTTACCTTGAGGGTAGGCAGAGACCACTTTCTTCCACTTGCTACGGTTCTTACACACATCTTTTGTTTCCTCTACTTTCATCAGTGCTCTTATACATGCTCATCGGTTGTTGGTACTCTTGACCTGGCCTTTTTTCAAAACAATGTTGATCTGTTTGAGATATGTTCGCTGAGGTCGACCTCTACCGACTTGTCCATTCACACTCGCCTTATAAATTTGTTTCGTCAATTTTCCTTCATTCATCCTTTCTACGTGTCCAAACCATCTAAACATTCCTTTATCTATCTTTGTAACCACATCTTCTATTACACCACAGCGTTCTCTTATCTCACTATTCTTTACTTTATCCAACCGAGTCACTCCGGCTATACTTCTCAGACTACTCATCTCCGCAGCATTAATCCACTTACGAGCCATTTCGTCGACAGCATATATATTTTGAATTTAGACATACCTACTCATGTCTTCTCGCGTTATTTAATAATTGAATTTTTAACAAATTGTCGTCAAACGATATATTTCTTTGAGTAAGCCAGTTAATAATGTCTCCTTTTCGCCAGGCAGTTGTTGGTGACGGCTCCAATAGTCGACTGTGGTAAGACGCATTGTCCATGACGACAACAGAATTTGGATCAAGTTTTTGTAAAAGCTGTGAAAACCAACCTTCGAATTTTTGTGCGTCCATTTTACTCATGGTAGTCGCTGGTTTTCTTGGATTAGAAGAGCAACAATCCGTTATCTGGTGGTGTTTTTAAGCCCGTTGGTAATTCTTTCATGAATGCTTGTCGACGACTTTTAATTTCAAAATCTTGCCACACCTGTGAGATAGTATGCCCTTAATTTAACCAGGTTTCACCTAAATAGTAAATTTTTCTGCCTTCACAACGATACTCTCGCATTTTTTCCAAGTAATGTCTCTTTCACAAGATAATTTCTTGTCTTTCTGTAAGAATACTATAATAATTATCGCTGCAGCATTAATTCTATTTTCATACTTCTCCTGCCAAACCCAACATTCACTACCATACATAAAATTAGGAACCAACACTCTTCTATGCACAGCCAGTCGTGCCTCTTTTGACAATTTGAACTTTGAACCCAAGTATACAATCTCATTTACTTGTTCCACTCTTTCTCCATTAATCAGAACTTTACAGTTTGTCATACTTTCTTTTCTTTCAAAAACCCTGACTTTTGTTTTACGTACATTTATTTTCATTCCTTTGATTTTCAGGGCATTATGCATAACATTATCCATCGCCTGCAACTCCTCTTCAGATGACGCTAATATGAGTTGATCATCAGCGTAAAGAAGGCATTTGACAATCAAATCATTCATTTTCAATCCGTACCCACTCTCTTTTAAGTCTTTTAAACCATCGTCTATGTATAAGTTAAACAGCCACACATCCTTGTCTCACACCTTTATCGATGTTAAACCAAGCCGTGTAAACTTCGTTTATCCTGACTAAAGCAGTGGAATCCTTGTAAAGTGATTTTAGTGCTCGTATTAAACTACCGCTCACCCCATACAGAGACCACAATTCACTTCTCACCACTCTTTCATTGGCTTTTTCCAAGTCTGTAAAAGCGCAATAGACCTTCTGACTTCTAGCCAAGAATTTTTTGACTACACCTCGTATTGAAAAGACCTGATCCATACATCTCCTTCCTCTTCTAAATCCTGCTTGCACATCCCATATCATCTCAGTTTTATTCGTCACTCTTTTAATAAATATCTTTGCATACAGTTTGCTGACTATGTTGAGTAAACTAATACCTCGGTAGTTCTTACAGTCCTGCTGCGAACCTTTTTCCTTGTATAGTGGCACGATAACAGCCTTGCACCAGTTGTCTGGTACGCTACCACTCCTCCAATAAAGGTTAAAAAGACGGTAAGGAGACTAGTTACCATGCTTTGTCCAGCCTTCAGCATTTCAACTGTTATCTTGTTGTACCCAGCAGCTTTACCCAATTTCATACTGTTCAATGCTTCCATAATTTCTGTCGTGCTAATTTCACTTTTATTGCAACTTCACCCATGTCTACAAATGGGGCCTGTACTTGTGTATTCTCTTTCTCAAATAAACTTTCGCAGTATTCCTTTTATCTCTTTAAAACGCATTCCTCTTCTTTTACCATACAACTATCTTGGTTTCTGATTTTTTTCTAGTTGCGAGGTAGTATTTTTACCTCTGGCTGTTCTTATGGACTTTCAGAAGAGTTTAATATTGTTTTGGAAATCGTCAGATAACCCATCAAATTAATCTTTATCACCAATCCAGCCAGGCTATCTTCTTCTCTGAGACTGCTTTTTGAACCTCTACGAACATTTTCTGTAACCTGCATCCTTTCCTTTTTTTACTTACACCACACTCTTCAATAGCAATATCCACGATTCCTTCCTTGAATGACTTTCACAATTCTTCAACCTCACATGCTTCATCTAAGCTGTCAAATTTAAAAATCAATCATTATTTTGTTGATAGCCGCTCGGAAAAGTTGTATAGTGGTGAGACCAAACCACTGTCTGAGACAGCTCATGGTCTGTGTCAATACCTGCACCGCGGTATGCCCGAGTGTTTATTACTTTCTTTTTCAATCTTTCATCCACAATTACGAAATCAATTATACTTTTCTGGTTTCCTTCTTGTCCTGTGTGCAAGTGGATCCTTTTATGGTTTAACATTGTGTTTGTTACCACAAGATTCCACTCCAAACATACTCAAGTAGACTTTCTCCATTTTCATTTATTCTGCCGTCACCGTAAATTTCCAGAACATATCCATCACGCTTTACTCTTACCCAACTATTAAAATCACCCAACATTACAATTCTTTCATTCTGGTTACACTTATTCAGAATATCTGTCACACTTTCCTAAAACTCCCGCCTCTCTTTTTGGGCTTTTAAAGATTGGTTGCATTGCTCATCTTGTGGGGCATAAACCACTAGCAAAAAGATACGAGTAAGACCAACCTTCAGCCTCACCCAGAGGAGTCTTGGGCTCACAAATTCAAAGTCAGTCACACATTCATTCATTCTAGCAGAGAGTATCACACCAACGCCCTGAGAACCTCTGCTGGTTTCCGGAACTCCTGACCAGTAGGCTGTATAAGATCCCTGTGTTGTGGTTTTACATCCTTTTCCCTGGTTTCATTTAGACAAAGAATATTAATCCGTCTTTCTTCTATCATTGTGTAAATTTCATCAATTTTATCATTCAATCCTTCCCTCACAGGAAGCAAGACATGACAGAGCCCCATCGCTGCCGTTTTGCCATAGTCAATACAACTATCACTCATAGCTTTCCATGAGATAAATATAATTCATAATAAATATATTATTATATTATATTAATAAATATATATTAATAATAAATATAAATAATGCTAATTTCAGGTCATTAACAGTTCAAGAAAACTTCAATGCATTGTAAGACAAGATCCCACCCTAAATGATTCTAAACAAGATCAAATCAACAAAACCATAACACCAATAATAAATGATGGTGTGCAATATTTAACTCCTCAATTATTAACTTTGTCCAAAATTAAAAGAAAGGGTGATGGTACTTTGGAATTACCAATGGAAAAAAGGTTAGAAAATCTTACACTTGATAAAGAAGAAAGAAAAGTACACAAATCCAATAACGTAGCTCATCTTTTAATTCAAGGATTGCATAGTAAAGATAAAAAAATACTAAGAACTGTTTTATGTCAAAAAGATGAAGAAATAATACGCAATTCTATCAAGAGGTTACCTGTTACATCGTTTGTGCCATTAATTCAAGAACTTACCACTTACTTACAAGGAAAAACTTTGTCGTGAGTTATTTGCTTTTTTATTCCACACTCAATAACTTCTAAAACTGACATTGGTTTAAATAATATTTTTTAAGATGCTCTAAGTATATGTGAGAACAATATTATTATTTTAAACCACTAGTAATACACAAAATAATTAAAATTTTGTTGCAGGAGTCAAATTGGTTCGATTTGGTTAAAATATATTATTCAAACACATGCAGGTGTGCTAATGTCTAATCCAGGATTACCTGAACTTTTAAATTCTACTTTAGGAAGTATACATAATCGATTAAATATGTCATCACCTTTAAATAGACTAAAAGGTAGACTAGACTTGCTACTACCTCAAGTTAACGGTAATTTTCAGCAGGAAAATACTGAAAATGAGAAACCACTACTGGTATATAATGATAGAGGTAAATAAGATTAAATTGTTGGTATTTAGTATTTATGTGCTGTTGTAAGACTATTCTAATATATCATATGAAGCATTTTTTTTGCTGCTGTTTTCGTGGCGACCATCATTCTTCCGTCCGACCCAAAATACCTTGACCCTAGTAACTAAAAAGTGAGATCTTATGATCTTCCCTAAGGGAAACACTCGTCACATAGGTGGTTGTGCGTCGACTAAAAATTAAATTCTTTCCCTGTATATTTTTTCTATACATTTTTGATAATTTAATTTTGATGATTGACCTATTTATTTACAGATTATGATGAAGAAGAGCAAGGTGACGACTTTGAAGAGGGAATTCTAATTATAGAAGACAGTTCTGGTGATAATTCGTCCCAAAACTATGAAGATTTTACTGGTACTAATAACAATGAATAATTTTTGTTGACGTAAAGAAACAACATTAAATGTTGCTAATTTTTACAGTGCAATATTATTTTTGACACATTTCCTTTATATTTATAAATAAATTGTCACAACGCAGGTCGAAATTTACGAAAATTATCACTCGGCAAGTACCTGACAAGGAGCTGAAGAGTTTTCTGCTGCACTAAGCACAGCTGATTTTTATACTTTATTTATGTAAACAATCGAATAGCCTAGTTCAGTTACATCCTACTTAAAATAACTTTAGGTACTTGTTTTTGAAGTAAAACATTTAATGCCGCGGGTGAAAGTTACAGCGGCTGTTGGCGTGCGACCGTCAGTCTTCAAACCCATTTAAAATACCTTGGCTATAGTTACTAAAAAATAAGGTCATAACGATAAAAATGAAAAAAATTACTGATAAAAAATGACATTTGTCAAAAACATTTTTTATATTTTTATAGGTAGTTGTTTGAAATTGTTAGTTACAAATTTACAATACTTAACATTTATCATTTAAAATACCAAAGAAAAGTATAAATAAAATGTTGGAAAAGAATTGATTATGGTTGTTGTTTACATTTTATCTAATAAAAAATGAACGATATCATTTTATTTTTACACGAGAGATTAGTTCCATACAGTCGCAGATTTTTAAAAACAATTAACATGAACTACCGTTAAGTTTAGCTGCGGACTTCAATGTAAATTTTGCAAAAGATGAATCAATGCCATTGATGTTTCAAGAAGATTTCAACTGCAAATTAATAACAATCCAACAGATTATACACCAGACATGGAACAACGATAGATGCAGTATAATAAGATATCTTGTTTATGTTAGGTCCAATACTTTTGTAACATATTACAGTTATCATCGACCAATTGTCACAGATAGCATCGAATATTAACTGAAAGGATTGAGTCGTCTCAGTTTTTAGTTTTTTTTTTTAATTTTATTTGAGTATTTTGTTTTTGATTATTCTATATTTATTTCCTTTAATGAACCATCCTTTCATGCATAAAGTAACTTCAATGTGTCACATCTGCTAGGCGTCCCGCGACGGCTCATTTTTTTTCACAAGTTCTTACGTGCAGGTAACGGTTAACCTTTCTTTCATAATGCAGATGACTATTTTATCGATGTCTTAAAACTAACAGTTATTTAAAAATAAATTATTTTATCACGTTCTTATTGCTTTGTACATTCACCACTTCTCGGCCATCTATTCAGTTCACTTATTAATGTTTCTTTGAAATTAATTATCTAACTCGATACAGATTATGCGTATATTCGTAATTCGTAAGTCAAATTGTGAATGGGGTATGGAGGATTGTTCGTTAAAAGTCGATTCGTCCACAACATAGTTCGTCTATTTACGGGATCCGCTCTTGGAGGCGGTAAATTTGCGAATATAAAGGGAATGTTTAACTCAGTAATATACATCATATTTAAAATTTTGAATACATACAGTCAATAAAAAAGTGATAAAATAACATAAAATGCATAAAATCATACCTTATATATACATACAGTCACGCCTTTTTCCCGTAGGGGTAGGCAGAGACCAATTCCTTCCACTTGCTACGGTTCTTACACACATCTTTTGCTTCCTCTACTTTCATCAGGGCTCTCATGCATGCTCGTCGGTTGTTGGTACTCTTGACCTGGCCTTTCTTCAAAACAATGTTGATCTGATCGAGATATGTTCGCCGAGGTCGACCTCTATCGACTTGTCCATTCACACTCGCCTTATAAATTTGTTTCGTCAATCTTCCTTCATCCATCCTTTCTACGTGTCCAAAACATCTAAGCATTCCTTTATCTATCTTTGTTAACACATCTTCTTTTACACCACAGCGTTCTCTTATCTCACTATTTTTTACTGTATCCAACCGAGTCACTCCGGATATACTTCTCAAACTACTCATCTCCGCAGCATTAATCCTATTTTCATGTTTCTTGTGACAAAAATATATTATTTGTGCGTGACTAACTAAGGATGAACAATTGAGAATTAATACAGATTAAGATATTGTAGCTGAGGTAAAGTTGAATCACATTTCAATAACATATTAAACCTAAAACTAACTCAATATAATGAATAAAATATTTAAATTTTTAATACACATCCACGATGGGTTTACAACTATTTCAAGATAACACTTAAAAACATCATTATTAAAATTTTTAATTTAAATAACACAATCAATATTTTGATTTTTGATTCACATTGTCATGAAATTGTGAGCGATTCAATTTTTATCAACAATCTAGCTTCACTTGCTTCAATTGAATTCTTTAGTTCCCTTCCGTTTTTCACTACTCGTATAATTGTTTAAGTGTAACATTTTCGTCTTCCAATTTTTGATTTTTTAGTTGAAACCGGTACTGGACTTCCGTTTCGTTGAGAATAAAGTGTCTCTCTCTTTTAATAAATCATGTCTAGCTTTCTAAGTGGTTTTAAGGGAAGCAAGGGCGATCTAAGTGTAAGTGAGAGAAATAATGCGCTGTTGCCAATACATTTGTCCAAGTTGCAATGTATTTTTATGCCTATGGGTTGTTTAATAAGTGGTACACACTTAAAAATAACAGACTTTATTTATTAGTCACAAATTACACTTCACTTCTATTTTCCACTAATTAACTATTTATCTTTATTTTCAACTCACTATATCTAACTTATTACTTCTCAACTACTATTTACCAATACTCTTCGCAGGCCGATCCAGCCAGGCTATCTTCTTCTCTGACACTGCTTTTTGAACCTCTACGCACATTTTCTCTAACTTGCATCCTTTCCTTCTTTTACTTACACCACACACTTCAATAGCAATATTCACGATTCCTTCTTTGAATGGCTTCCACAATTCTTCAACCTCGCATGCTTCACCTAAACTGTCAAATTTCTCGATCAATTTACTAAAGAACTCCTCTTTTATACTTTCTTGCAAATTCTCAACTTTTATACGCTCTAGTACACTACTTGATTTCTGCACACGATGCCGCTTCGCTTAAAGAGACCTCTTATTCGGCTCATTACTAAGAAGTGGTCTGTGTCAATACCTGCACCGCGGTATGCCCGAGTGTTTATTACTTTCTTTTTCAATCTTTCATCCACAATTACAAAATTAATTATATTTCTCTGGTGTCCTTCTTGTCTTATGTACAAGTGGATCCTTTTATGGTTAAACATTGTGTTTGTTACCACAAGTTTCCACTTCAAATATACTTCAAGTAGTCTTTCTCCATTTTCATTTACTCTGCCGTCACCTTATATTCCCAGAACATATATCATATATCCATCACGCTTTACTCCTACCCAACTATTAAAATCACCCAACATTACAATTCTTTCATTCTGGTTACACTTATTCAGAATATCTGTCACACTTTTCCAAAACTCCCGCCTCTCTTTTTGGACTTTTAAAGATTGGTTGCATTGCTTATCTTGTGGGGCATACACCCCTAGCAAAAAAATACGAGTAAGACCAACCTCACCCAGAGGAGTCTTGGGCCTACACATTGAAAGTTAGTCACACATTCATTCATTCAAGCAGAGAGCATCACACCAACGCCCTGAGAACATCTGCTGGTTTCCGGAACTCCTGACAAGTAAGCTGTATAAGATCCATGTGTTGTGGTTTCACATCCTTTCCGCTTGGTTTCATTTACACAAAGAACATCAATCCTCCCCTCACATTCAAAGTAGCAAAGTGACTGTCCGCAGTCCACGTTTCGCCTCCACAGGAAGCATGACATGACAGGTGGCGACACCTATTGCTATCGTTTTAGTTATAGTCAATACAATTATTACTCATAGCTTCCCATGAGATAAATACAATTTTTACTAAAATAAATACATAACAAATTAACAGTTAAATAAATGTCAAAGAAAATCTTAATCTGACGGAACAAATAAAATTTTAAATATTTAAGGAAATATATTAAGCGCACTTACGGAAAACTCCAGCAAACAAATTTATACTAAAAATAAATGAATGGTAGATTTAACCAAGCCAGATTTAAATTAAATGTCAAAAAAATTTAAGTCGACAGACAATAGAAAATTGGTGAATAGGCAATTAAATTATTGGTCTTAGGGATAAAACCGATCTATTGAATGCTTCTATTTGCTGTAATTGAGAACTTCCCGCGAATGCACAATATATAACAATTTTTGGTTTCCTTCTTTTTTTTATAAATTATAAGTCCGAAAAATATAATTGATAGTAAAACGGAATAAATAAAACTTATCAATTAAAACAATTTAAGTCACTTATCTGTCAGATGCTCTTTTGGACTCTGGCAACCCAGTCGTTTTATTCGAAGCCTTTCTGATATTTATTTATTTGCCAGCTTAACTTCTACTGGGAATATTCTCGAAGCCCTAGCGGCTCTTACTTTCTTTTCTTTGGATTTGATGTTGTTTTTATATGTTTTGGCTGTTTGGTTCTAGTAACTTATCGGAACAATTAAATTGTGTTTACTATCGAAAATATTATTAACTTTCTACAGAGCGACTTAAACACGACTAGCGTATTTGACGTTTCTTTACGTATCCATAAAAATACTTTTAAAATATTCCTGATTCTTTTTGTATTGTCTAATAATAACGTAATGTACACTTTTAATGGAAAATATTATTTTTTTTACATTTTTACGATAAAATACGTCCCTGATCTATTTATCCGGCCGAAGCGGTCACACAAAGACGAATATCTTTTTTGCGGCATAAAAAGACTCGCCACTTCTAGAGAATGATTTATGGCCGCGATGTGCATCTAGAAAGGTCGATTAATTTCGAGAGAAACCCCGCTCTATCTAGGAATTTCCAGAAATATTGTTTAGATTTATATAAAAGGGATTATATCTAAGTGGTTTGTCAAGTAAAATTTATTGTGTAGAAATATTAGAATAAAAATTGTTTACTTATTGTACTGAATGTTTAAAATCATCGAACCTAGAGTAAATATCGTAACAATATAAAAACAAAAAATGGATTCCTTTGGTATTTCTAAAGTAAATATATCGAATTTATTTCTAATTCAAAGATACATACTTAGTTCAATAATGACAGATTCATGCCCGCAAATTTTTTAAAATTTAACCACAGATGATTAAATATTTAGATAAACTTACTAGTTTCCGAAATTTATTTAACTTTATATTAAGTTGACAACATATTTTTAATGGGAAAGAAACTTTCAATAATTTATTATTACATTTAAAAATATATTTAAATTATTTGAACGTTTAGAAAGGAAAGGGTATGTGTATCAATGAAAATCAATTAATAAAAAAATTATTGTTTATTCATTCAATTCATCCCATTCACTACCACTGCAATCTGATGATTGAATCGAGTGGCTTTCTTCCTCATCTGATTCGCTAGAATCTAAAATTTAAAATAATAACAGAATAGTAATGCATACATAAAAGTTTTTCTATATGAATAAAAGTAATTAAGTTGTAGCTGGAATGAATAACTAATCCACACCAATAACAATTAAATATTACTAATAGTTTAATTAACCCAAATCTGAATTGCAAAGATACTAAATACCAACAAATAATCCTATTTACCTCTATCATTATATACCAGTAGTGGTTTTTCATCATCAGTATTTTCCTGCTGAAAACTACCACTAACTTGAGGTAAAAGTAAGTCTAATCTACCTTTTAGCCTATTTAAAGGTGATAGCAGACTTAATCGATTATGTATACTTCCTAAAGTAGAGTTTAAAAGTTCAGGTAATTCCGGATTGGACATTAGAATACCTGCATGTGTTTGAAGAATGTATTTTAACCAAATTGAACCAATTTGACTCCTACAACAAAAATAATAAATATAAAAAATAAAAAATAATACTCAATATGTAAATATACTCAACACTGGTTTAATATTCCATCACAGCAAAGAAGGATGTGAATGAAATAAAAAAGAAATAATTTCCTGATGTGTCAATGATGGACATTAACGTAATTTTTGGAAATTTGGTGGATAGTAGAGATATAAACTAGATGGAACACAAAGGAATAATGCAATCAAGCTCCTGTTTAACGTTTACTCGGAAGCCATTTTCAGACACTCTAGTGGAAGATATGGGAGGTATTAAGTGAATGGAGTCGGCATCACTAATATAAGATACGCAGACGACACCGTGGTCCTAGCAGATAACAAATCAGATTTGCAAGAAATGATGTACCAGATTACACAACACAGTGAACAATTCAACTACACATGAACACTTCCAAGACTAAATTGATCGTTTTCTCCAAGGAACATATCACTGAAACGCTTTTGATCAATGGCAGAAATATCGAATAGGTATCATCATTCAAATATCTAGGCACTATAATCAACTTGCTGTGCGACCCCCGAAGCAGGAAATACGTTCTAAAATAGAGCAAACCAGGAAAATGTTCACCAGAATGAAGCAGTTTTCCACCAGTCTTGATTTGAGCTTTGAGTTCAAAAAGCGCATGGTCAGGTGCTATATCTTCGATGTATTAGTGTACAGTTGTGAAGGCTAGACTCTCCATCTGATAACTGAGAGAAGGATTGAGGCTTTTTAGATCTATGTATATCGCCACATGCTTCGTATCTTATGGATTCACCATGTTACAAACGAAGAGTTATTAAGAACAATGAAAAAGTCAAAAGAGTTATTAAACATCATTAAAGATAGAAAAACAAGATACATGGGCCATATCATGAGAGGCGAAAAATACGAATGACCGAGGCTGATAATTGAAGGAAAGATTCAGGAAAGAAAATTGGTAGGAAAACATCAGAACTCCTGGTTAAAAGACCTTAGAAGATGTTTCGGGAGCACTTCGACTGAGATATTTAGAGCTGCTGTATTCAGGACAATGTTAGCCATATGGATTGCCAACCTTCACGAGGAGAGGGCGTGATAAGAAGAAGAAAGAGCAAATTGGGTTTTTTTACTTGCAAGGAACATTGACCTCACATAATCATTTTAAAAACCATTACTTTGTCAATGTCAGTTTTAAAAATTATTGAGTGTGGCATAAAAAAGCAAATAACTCACGACAAAGTTTTTCCTTGCATGTAAGTTGTAAGTTCTTGAACTAATGGCACAAACGATGTAACAGGTAACCTCTTGATAGAATTGCGTATTATTTCTTCATCTTTTTGACATAAAACAGTTCTTAGTATCTTTTTATCTTTACTATGCAATCCTTGAATTAAAAGATGAGCTACATTATTGGACTTGTGTACTTTTCTTTCTTCTTTATCAAGTGTAAGATTTTCTAACCTTTTTTCCATTGGTAATTCCAAAGTACCATCACCCTTTCTTTTAATTTTGGACAAAGTTAATGATTGAGGAGTTAAATATTGCACACCATCATTTATTATTGGTGTTATGGTTTTGTTGATTTGATCTTGTTTAGAATCCTTTAGGGTGGGATCTTGTCTTACAATGCATTGAAGTTTTCTTGAACTGTTAATGACCTGAAATTAGCATTATTTATATTTATTAAAAAAAATATCTAGAAAAATAAGTAAACCTAAATTATTGTAAATTAATCTTTCTTTTATATTGATACAGTTTAGTACTGAAATATATAATCTATATTTGAATATAATTAACATTTATTACACTAAGTAGAAATCAGAACAATCATATAAACAAAGTTTAATATGGTATTTAAATTTAAATAAGTCTACTCACAATATTTTCAAAGGTCAGCAAAATTTCTGATCCATGTCCTATGCATAATGTTTCATTATCTCTGTAAAATGCTCCTGCAATTCTAATAGGTTTAACTGTGAGTTCTGTTTGACCAGTATCAGATACCACTTGTACAGTTGATTTTGGCTTGAGAGGTTTTCCAGATTTGCTAAAAATAATAAAATAATTTTTTTAGTTTATTTTCCTGTTTTGTTTTAGACATGATTTAATGTTGGTCATTTTTAACACAATTAATAATTACCCATTTAAAGTGTGTTTATAAATATGCACTACTCCACTTCTCACAGTAGCTGCCATTTGAGTAACTCCATCACTAGCAACATTTACTGAAATATTCTGAACAATGTCTTCCATGAGAAAATTGGCAACGGCATTTTTCTCAGATGAATTGCTATTTAAACTCCAACAACTTAATGTCCTATCCCCCTTAAAATAAAATGAAAAATTAGGTCATGTACAAGTTGTATTTTATTTTTATTGCTTGTATAATACACATTTATTTGCAATAGTTACCAATTCATAAATAAATTTTACCTTTGATCCAGAAATGAAATAACAATCTTTTAATTGTGGACTTAAATAATAAAGAAATATTACATCTGATTTGTGCCCTGTAAAAGTCCTTAGTACTTCTTTTGCTTCAGTGTCCCATAATTTTATGTTTTTGGCAGCTGTAAGTAATTGACTACTTTCTGGGATCGCTAATATAGCTGTTACTTTTTCATTGCCAACTTTCCATTTACTTAAAACAATCATATATTATAAGTCTATTATTAGTATAAAAAATTTAAAATATGTATTTCAAGAAATATTTAACTTTTTATTTCGCTTGATTTATGTAATTGAAAATCTTCAGGCACAGTTGTTTCAAAACCAACGAGATACACTGTTTCAACAAGAACTGATTTAAAAGAAATTCAATGTGGGTTTTCTATTATCACAGATCATGACGTTATTGGCACAGGGGTCAACTGGAAAACGGAACAACATGGGGATACTTTTTTAAAAAGAGATCTTAGTCCCAAAAACATATTGGAAATTAAAAGAGAGTTATTGGGAAAATACATCTACTAACACTAATATTCTATATAAAAACTTTATAACTAACATTACAGAAGTTGTAAATAAAATATCACCTCTAAGAGAAATCAAAAATTAAGTGGATCGACAATGAAGTACTACAGTTACAAAAAGAAAGAGACAGACAATATAAAAGGTTTAAATTATACAAAGAAAAAAGAAATAAATTAAGTTACACAATAAAAAAAAGGAAAAACAATATTTTGAACATAACATAGATAACAATAAACATGACAGCAAAAAAATGTGGCAAACTGTAAAAGAATTGGTAGTCAGTAATAAAAAAGGTATAATTTGTACCAGTTTTGAAAATTTAGATAATACTCAAACACAGCAGGAGGTCTTAAACACATTTTTTGTCGAAAGTATACAGGACATTGTCTCCAGTATTGAACCACCAGATGAATACTTTGAAGAAGCAAATGGTACATTTTACATATTGTAAAAAGCCTAAGTGATCTGAAAGTCAGGGTTTCGAAGCAGACACTCATGTGAAACTGCAAGTCAGTATGTTCTAGCAAAGTGGAAAAAAGAAATCGATGAGGGTAATACTATTATAAGTGTATTTGTTGATCTCATGAGAGCGTTTGAAACGGTTGATAGGGGAAAATTAATTGAAAAATGTAAATCATATGAAATAACAGGTTTAGCTCTCCAGTGGTTAAATAATTATTTATGTTGTCGCTATCAACAAACAAAAATTGGCAGAAATATATCTAAAAAGGTTGAAGTATTTTACAGAGTGCCCCAAGGGAGTGTACTAGGTCCGTTGCTCTTTTTGCTATACATTAATGATGTTAATGAATAATTCACAAATAGCTTTGTAAAATTATATGCAGACGATACTATGTTATCAGTAATTGGCTCTAACCATCAAGCATTAGTTAATACCATAAATGGTGAATTAAAAGTTTTGGCAAACTGGCTTAAGCTACAGAAGTAAAAATTAAATTCATCCAAAACAAAATGCATAATCATAGGTAGTCGAAAAAATTATAAGTTGTTTAAAGGACAAAATCTAAATATTATTATGGATAATTAAAATATTGAAATCATGCATAATATTAAATATCTTGGGATATAACTCGATCCACACTTAAACTTAAGCCAACACATTGATTAAACTTGTAGGAAATTAGGTAAGAAAATTGGTTTCCTTCATAGAATATCTGCAAAACTATCTACTTGGGCAAAAAGAACGGTGTATAATACTATTATTTACCCACACTTTATATATTGGGCGTCATTGTTATTCTCATGTTCTAAAGAAGATATAAATAGGTTGCAGATCTTACAGAAAAAAGTTATGAGAATTCTATTAAGGTGTAATAGATATACAAGTGTTAAAGAAATGTTGCAAATGCTAAAATTTTTAAAAGTCACTCAAATAATAAAGGAAGCCTGTCTAACATGTATATACAAAATAAAAAACAACCTTCTACCTATGTATCTGTCTAAATTTTTAATAAAAAGAGCTGATATGATGGAATACAATCTGAGAAGTAAGGATAATTACTTTGTGGATAAATTTTATACAGCTGTAATGCAAAAATCTCTCATTGTAGAAGGCTTAAAAAGGTACAATAACTTGCCAATCCAAGCTAAAGAAGCAACAAGTTTGAGAGTATTTAAAAAAATACTTGGAAATGTGTACGTTAAAGTTTAAGATATTGTAAACAATTATTAACATTTATTGTTATCATTATGAGTATGTCTAGAACCACTTCTAACTATGTAAAATTGAATCTGTTTGTACTAGCAATTTTTTGGCTAAATAAATACTATTATTATTATTATAGTTAAGTATTAATGTTTAATATAACTGCAAACACATTTTAAGTAGTAACCAATTTCTGACCACTAACATGTACATTAAATAGTAATTAATCTGTTAACTTAAATTAAAGAGGAAATACACCATGCTTACTTAATTAATTTCTTCTTTTCAATGTTCCATACAAATACATCTTGATCTGAACCTGAATATAAAATGTTGCGATCTACTGTTGACAAACAATTAACTGTTTGATTTGTCTCGCTACTTATAGTATATTCTAAACTTGCATTTGTTATTGAATATATTAATAAAACACCTGATGTTGTTCCCAAAACCACATTTGGAGGAAACGAACCTTCCGAATCTTTACGTTTTTTCTTTTTTGGTGAACCTCTCTACAAATATAAATAAATTATTAAATAAAAATTACATTAACTACACATGTTACCTTATATTTCAAAGCATCAGTTTGAATAAAATGTAAACAGGTACAAGGTGAAGTCAAATGAAAATCGGGGGTAAACTCTTGTTCAAATGTATTAGACAATACATTCCATATTTTTAATTTACCGTCCGTGGATAATTTGGCAAAATATTGTCCATCTTCACTAAAGTGTGAAACCATCTCAAACGCCATTAACACATGTAATAACCTCAAAAACCGAACAGTTCCCACACAAAACTAAATATGAGACGTGACAATGTGAGTACCCGTTTATTATAGTAGCAGAGACAACCTATTAGTAGTTATGTTTAAAATGATCTCTATGGTGTTGAACTGATCCCCTTGCGGCTGCGCTAACGTATCAATTCAACACATACATCCCCGTTAAATCCCATAAAACATACTCTGAATTATTGTTTTTTGGTTGAAAGGACTGCCAAAAAGACAGAAGAATGAGGTTAGAATTTATAGATACAAATTGTGGAATAGTTCAATAATTTCAAATGGAGGACGATTGGGACATTGAATGCTCGGATGACGAATTAAAAGATTGTAAAGGTCCTTGGGAACCTAAAGCTGAAGAAATAGATCGTTTATATACCAAGTTAGAAAATGAAGAAATGCAAGAATTGACTTGGAAGTGTCCTGGATACAGATCACCATCACCGGAAATAACAGAGGAACCTGACCAAGAAGATGAAAATAAAGAGTTCGTAGAAGTTATATTAACATAAGTAAATTATGGACTTGAATTAGAAATTTGATTTCTTTTTAGATCCGATGAACCCACAGATTTTGATTTTATGGATGAAGTATCATCTCCAAAATTAAAAATTAGAAATAAAGGAGAAGAAACTCTGAAAGGAAGTGCTAAAAAGAAAACCACTTCTTTGGATAGTGTATTAAATAACATGAGGAGACACAATTTATTACCAAACAAAAATAAAAATTAAATATATTTATATTGCTTTGAACATACATCTTGTTTTTATTAATAAAATGTTAAAAATATACATGTTCCTATTGGCTTATAAATTTTAAAAAAATTTCATTAATTTTACAATAATTGAAATATGGTGATTTAAAAAGAAGTTGTGTTCTCACTTTATTTCTTATGAAAGAATGCATATTACTGCATATTATTTTACTTTTAGGAGTTGGATAGTTATTTTTTTCTTATTGATATATTTTCTTTTAGTAAAGTATATTAATATGCTTTAGTGATTGAAAATTTTATTTACACTGTCACTAAATACAATATTATGCAATTGTCTGTTTTCTATATTTTACATATTTTATGTGATCTGTTTAAATTTGTTAGTGTGGGTATAGATAAAATTGGTTTTTCTTCATGCAATGCATATAAAATAAAATTTTAAATAAAACCCAGAATAATCCCAATTTTGGTATATTTTACTTGGCTAACAATACATTTGCTTTTTAAAATGAACATAAATTTTAGGAAAGTACAGGCTTTATGTCCATAATTTCCATGGCAGATGCTCCAGAGAAATAAAAACTCTTGTACCACCATTGGCCACATTCGGCCGAAGAACCCGGCACGCTGATCAGTCTCACCCATTTACTCTCAAGATTGACACTACAAGGACCAATCTTCATCAAGAATCCTTCTTTTACAGGGCTGCTACGGAATGGAATAAGCTTCTAAAATCAGTTTTTCCAGAGAACTATGATCTGCAACTTTTTAAAAAGCGTGTCCACAATCATTTCTATAATCCTTTCCCCTTCTAATAGTCGCAGTAATAGTCCGCGGCCCACACGATAGGTCTACCCTTTTTGCGACTATTTTCATAAAAAAAAAAATTACTTTTAAAAAATATTTACTATTTGAAATTGGCTTTAAATACAAAGTTATAATCCGCATAATTTATTACTTAGAAGTTTTAAAGTATTTTTGTGATTCATTCATTTTCAAAAATAATAAAATCCCTAAAAATAAAAGATTATTTGCTATATAAAAAAACCGTATTTAGTTTATTCCATGGAATGATAGGCTTTTAACAACTGGTAATGCAGATTTTTAAATGCTCCGATAGTTTAAATATTAATATTGGTTTTACCTAAAAATTTGTTGGACCTTTATTACTAATACATAAAACTTTTGATTTTATCCCAAACCCAACAAAATATTGACTTAATTTTTCCTTAGTACATCTTGTAGCTTTGACATATTTTTATAATAAATTTTATTTTCTAATCAATCACCTACAACTCAATTATCTGTATGTATTAATTATCAATAACATTCTTTTTGTAAAAATTAAAACAAAACTAATAATTGGACTGTATGAGAAATTTTGTTAACTACTTAACTACATTGTCACCGTAAACCTATTACATGTAAAAAATGGACAGAGAATGGGAACAGCCTTAAAAATTTTTTTTAGTTTATTGTGTCCACCTAAAGTGATGCCATTTTGTAGTGAAATCTTCCAGAGAAAACACTATAGTCAAGATATTACAGAATGATCAAATCTTGGTCCATTATTTAAGATAGGTATTGTGTTGATTAACATAACTGCTTATTCCTGCAATCATTAGTTAAATTTTGTTTTTTAAAGAGAATAATCAACTAATCAAAATGTGCAGTTCATCATTAAGGGGTATGGGAGAGACTACAAATATGAAACCAACGGCTAAGGCATAGGAGTACTTTACGAACTTGTTTTATGCATACATAAATACATATAATTATGTCTTTTTTCCGTAGGCGTATGCAGAGACCACTTCCCAAGTTTCTTACACATTTCTTTCACTTCTTCTACTTTCATCTGCGCTTTCATACATACTTGTCGGTTGCTGGTAACGTTGACCTGACCTTTCTTCAAAATAATTTCGATCTGATCGAAATACGTTTGCCTAGGTTGACCTCTACTGACTTGCCCATTCACACTCACCTTATAAAACTGTTTTGTAAATATCCTCTCTACGTGTCCAAACCATCTAAGCATTCCTGTACCCTATCTTTTTTACTACATCTTCTTTCACACCACAGCGTTTCCTTATCTCACTATTCCTCACTTTATCCATCAGAGTCATTCCGGCTATACTTCTCAGACGTCTCATCTCTGCAGCACTGATCCTACTTTCATTCTTCTTGTGTCAAACCCAACATTCACTAACATACATAAGTGTAGGGGCCAGTACTCCTCCATGCACAGCCAGTAGTACTTTTTTTAACTTCTGGCTGCTCATACAGTTATCCATTTGTTTCCCTATCAACACCCTTCACTCAATGTCAGTTATACTTTTTATCTCTCATAAACTTAGAACCCAAGTATACAAACTCTTTCAAATGTTCCACTTTTCATCCTTTAATCAGCACCTCTTAGTTTGTTATGCTTTCTTCTCTTTCAAAAACCATTACTTTCGTCTTGCTTACATTCACTTTCATCCCTTTGATTTTTAGCGAATCGCGCATAATATTAACCATCGCCTGCAACTCCTCCTCAGATGATGCTAATATGACTTGATCATCGGCGAAAAGAAGGCATTTGACAGTCAAATTTTTCATTTTCAATACAAACTCACTCTCTTTTAAATTTTTTAAACAGCCATGGTGAAGCCACATATCCCTGTCGAACACCTTTTTTTGTTAAATCAGTCTGTGTGAGCTCCGTATATCCCTACACAAGCAGTGGAATTCTCGTAAAGTGATTTCAGTGCTTGTATCAAACTACCACACCGCATACATAAATAATGTTGACCACAATTTTATTCCTCACCACTCTATCATAGTTCTTTTCCAAGTCTACAAAAGCGCAGTACACCTTTTGATTTTTGTTGGATGAAAAATAATTGAAATCATCCTATTGGTGGAGGTCATTACTTATAACTTTTTGACAAAAATCAGAAAAATACGAATTCTAATTTAAATTGTAATATTAAAATAAGAGACAAAAAATTCTGTAAAAATGCGTTCTTTCTAGATAAGATTAAGAATAAAAGGTAAACACACAAAAATTATTTATTTGGAGACAAAAGAACTTGTTTTAAGGTTTGTAAGTGATAAGATAAAAAACTATTGTAAAATTTTCAAAATGCAACAAATAGAGTTCTCCCACTGCCCTCTTCAAATTATTTGTTTTATCTTTGAGGAGCTGGTTTTGGTTTGGGCATTTTTGCTAACAGTCCTTGAATTTCTTTTTTTTCATCATATGTTTTCCATAATTCAAATAAATTAATTATAAACCGAGCTATTTCTTGAATTTTTTCTATATCTACATTTAGTTCAGCAAACCAAGATTTGTGATCTTTTTGTAAAATTACACAAGCTATTTGTAAACAACCTATTGCTATTTGATAAGGTGGATAAAGAAGACATAAATCTGTCCTAAGAGAGTCATTTACTATTCGCCATGCTAAAGTAAGCAGTTGTTCTTCATGGCCCATATCTTGCACTAGTTGCAAGAGGGGTCTATATGGTTGGTACACTATTAGACAACAATCCAAATTTTCCAAAAGATAGAATTCACATTCCAAAATATGATTAGTGCGATAAGGAAATTCTTGAGTATATGCATAACCAAACTTGTTTTTAACTGAAAAGTAAAACTGCTATTTAATATTTATTAAATTACTAAAATAACTTTTAGCAAAAATTATTGTGCACAAGCATCAAAATAAAAAATAATATCAATAAAAATTAAAAAAAAACCAATCTTTAAAAAATCATTTTTAAGAGATATTAATAAAATAACTAGTTTTACCAGTGTTACCTTAGATGTGCTAATGATAATATAAGTAATTTGTTCTGAAACACAAATTTCTGTGACCAAAAAAAACTTGCAAGATAAAATTTTAGACCCCAGTGTGTGCATTTAAATTCTCAATATTTATACATATCGCTTTGCATTAAAACAAACTGTACTTATACTTACTGACTGTTTGACAAGTTGTAATCAGTCTTGTATTAGATATTACTCCAAATTCTTCTACTTTAGATGCTAGAAATAAACAAGTTGGAGCTAACAAAAGAGGATCAATACATTTAAGAGAATTTCTAGCATAAAATCTTTTGAAGTATACTGTAGCTGTTGCTATTACTTGCTGCCTCAATTTTAATTGTTCGCCTAACGTTTGAATAACTAAAAAGAGAAATTTATTATATAAAAAAAGACAAGTATTTTTCAGAATCTTACCACTTGAAAAAAAAATAAATATTTTTTGGTATTCATCCTCTGGTAAAATTGCTAAATCCAGTTGCCTTTCCCTTATCAAATCTTGTTTATCTAACAGCCATTGTTGACTAAAAAATACAATATAACTTATTTGTTCAACCGAAGATTAAAACTTAGACTTACTAGTGAGAGCTTTGCCAAAAATTTCCAGCCATTTTTTTAGTTAATAATTAATTTTAAAATTATAAATTTACAAGTAAAAGAACTATTTTGCTGACAGGACAGAACATTTGAACTACCATTACTAAATGTCAAATGTCTTTGTCAATAGGAACATTTTTAAAAATGATACATTTCTAACAAATTCACAACAATTTTAAATCTACAATTTCAAATGGGGTAGGATACTTTAAACAATTTACAAAATAAAAATTAAAGGAAATACTTCTATATGTATTAGTCTAATTTATTTATGAGTTTAGTATGGGGTTAGAGAGACAGGAGAATAAAGGTGCGGTCTCATGTAGTCGATACTCGCTCGTTTTTGCGATAAAGTAAGCCACGCGACTTATTTCCCGCAGCTTGAAAAAATCTGGCGACAAAGCTTAACATGTTGAGCTTTGATCGCTGATACAGGAGAACGACAAATCATTACGAAACGAAAAAAATCGATACTTAATTATCGATAAATTACTTTTAATTAATTACATTAACGTAATTTATTAAAATTGAAAATTACCAATACGACTTTATATTTACAATTTTTTAGTTATTATAAGAAAAGAAGGTTAGGAATAAACCGCATTCGAAGATATCGATAAATAAATTTTCGATTATGATATTTTTACAGACTCTAATTTCTGCAACCGACCGTAAAGTCGCTGCTATTGTTGTAGCGATTTGTCGCCAGATTTTTTCGAACCGCGGGAAATTTAAAATATTGAGAATTTTATTCTTTAATGATTGATGAAATGACCGATGTTCCCACAAAAAAGTCCTTGGTAATAGTGCTAAAGTTTTACAATGAAGTAGTCCAACATAGATTCCTTGGTTTGGTGGAAGTAAAATCTGCCAATGCAGAATCTCTTTTTGATGCCATTCTGAATTTATTGAGGAAATATAAATTACCACTTGACAATATGCTGGGTTTTGGTGCAGATAATGCATCCACAATGATTCGGAGGTTAACAGAAATTCAGACAATGAACACATCACAATATTAGGATGTGTGTGTCATTCCTTACATCTTTGTTGGAGGAATTTGTCAGAAGCCTTTATAATTATTTTTTAAATTCATCCAAACGCATTCAGAAATTTCAAGAGTTTCAACAATTTGTTAATATAAAGCCACACAAAATGCTAAAACCTGCACAAACGAGATGGTTATCCTTGCAGGTAGTATTCCTCATATCTCGTCTTATATTAATCTAGGATTTTTTTAGGATGTCGTTGATTGGGTCCTTTTATTGTGGAATCCATTAAATTTATATTGCACAAATCTTGTTTATGAGGATCCCATAGATTGTTTCCAAGTTTTATTCTATATTTATATGAGAGTCTATTGTTGAGTTTTCATTTTTAACAAAAAAAAATATATACAAATGCATAGATAAATTTTGTTCCTTAATATGGAGAATTCAAAATGCTCGCGCTTTGTTCCGATATGTCATTCCACATGAACTTTTAGGGTGCTATCCACTAAGCGTTCACGACGCCTAAAATAGACTTGGCCGTTCCACATGGCGACTAGGATCGTTGTGGTCGCGGTGAAAACGTCACTAGTGACATCATGACATACGCTCACGTGAAGCTCACGACAACCCAGTACTGCCAAAAAATATTATATTTTCTGAATGTTATTTTATCTTTTACTCACATACTGTATTTTTTTAAAAAAATTATCCATTATTATACTATATATTTTTAAAGTAACTGAAGAAGAAATAAATTAATTTCGAAAGCTTTTACAAAAAGTAAAAAGAGTTTCATTAAAACATAGCTGCATCCCCACAAATTTTTACATTGTATAATTGTATTCAGCTACAAACAAGAATTCTTATATATATATATATAATCAAATAATTAAAATTTTAATTAATATTTTATGTTATTTTTGTTAAAATCATAGAGGTTAAAGAAACGACGAACGATCACTGTAAGTAGTGCAGTATTGCCAGGACTTTATTTGCAGTTGTACCAGAATTACTGAACAAAAAGTAGTTGTGATTCATTTATTAACAGTGATTAATAAATCGACAATTGTAATTAAGAAAAAATAAATAAAATAAGTAAAACCAATGTTAAAAAATAGATTTTATTTGTAGTACTTTTTGTTCAGTAGTTGTGGTACAACTGCAAAAAAAGTCCGGAAATACTCCACTTCTTACAGTGATCGTTCGTCGTTTCTTTAACCTCTATGATTTTAACAAAAATAATATTAAATTTTAATTATGTGAATATATATACACATACAAATGCATAAATCTAATATTAATTTTAGATAGTAGACAAGGAGCCTATAAAGGCCTGTTCGTTTGTTATAAGCAATTGATTAGAGACTGTTCGTTTGACAGGAGCAAGTTGCTATATAGCAGATAAAGCAGGATTTATTTGCTCCACCAATTTAGGTAGAGCAGAAAAATCATATCAGTTTTATCTAGCAGAATTTAAAAAATCGGACATTATAAATGAATAGAAAATTCAGTATAATTAATGGTGAAGTGACTGATGCAAATTCTGAGTTGGAAAATTATTTAATCAACGAAATAAAAATTTGATGGGCAATTTGGTTATTTTTGTTGGGATCAAATTGTTTTGGTGGGGGTTTTTGTGTTCCGTGAAACTTAGCAGTTGGTAAATGCTCTTCGTGGATTTGTATCACGAAAATCATACCAATCTGCTTATTTAGGCTTGTTCGTTTGTCATGCTCACACTGCTCAATAAATTACACAAATAAATAAAGCAGGATTTAATCCTGCTTTATCTGGTGTATAGCAACTTGCTCCTGTCATACGAACAGTCTCTGATTAATTGCTTATAACAAACGAACAGTCGAATACTGCTCTAATAAGTTTTGAGCATCGCGAGCATGACAAACGAACAGGACTTTTATGTAATTTATTGAGCAGCGTGAGCATGACAAACGAAGTCTTAAAGAGTGTTATATATATACCATAGCGATTAGTTGTGATTCATCTATTAACAGTGATTAATAATAAATCGACAATTGTAATTAAGAAAAAATTAATAAAATAATTAAAACCAATGTTAAAAAATAGATTTTATTTGTTGGGTATAGCTTTACTAGTTGTAATACCTTGGAAAATACTTTATAAAAAATATTATAGGTATAAACAAACATTGGAAGATCACTTACTTTTTAAAAAAAGACACAACAGTGTAATAATGTACAGAGCAAATAAAGGAATAATTGGTTGGCCTCCAAATACTAAACAAATTGTAAGCAATTTTAAAATTAAAGATGGATTAGATCCCTTATACCAACCAATAATTTACTTTTTAAAAACCACAAAAAAGAGTCTGGATATAGCTTGTATGATGATAACTGTGCAAAAAGTTTATGATGGTTTAATAGAAACAAAAAAGAAGGGAGTTAATATTCGATTATTGATGAATTACGATCATTGTAAAAATTTATCAACTCCAATAAAAAAATGTATAAAGGAAGGTTATTATAATTTTTTATAACATATTGAACAAAAAATTCTTAAGTGATATTTTATTAAATAAATTAATAAAATATTGGTAATATTAAATAAAAAAAAGTTATTCCCATTACTGTAGTAGCATTACCAAAACAATGAAATAAGATACTAAAATAATATCCTAGATTAAAATTGACTTGTTTCATTGGTTTGACTTATAAAAATAATAATTAATTTAAGAAGTTAGTTGGAAAAACTATTGTTTTTGCTAAAAAACAATAGTTTTTTCTTTATTACACCATCCAAATCCCAACTAACCTCTTCACCAAAACTATTGAATTTTAAAGATAATTGTTTTAGGCATTAATGTACAACTTTACATTTCACATACTTCAGGTATGGAGAGTATAATGCATTTCAAATATATGATAAAAGATTACGAAGAAAGAAATGGTGGATATGTTTTATACGGATCCATGAATTTGACAAACACAGCTTTTTTAGGAAATTATGAAAACATGGTTTTTAGTACTGATCCATATCTTGTAAAGTCGATTCATGATAATTTTGAAGAGTGTTGGAACTATGTTAAATTAGAAAATCAGAGTTTCATTAATAAAACCATTATAAGTGATTTTTAAGTACTTTATTAATATTATTTTGCCATGATTTATATATTACTTTCTACAACTTCTTGTACATTTGTAGTAAAAATAAATTGTATATAATTTTTTTGGTGTTTTAAAGTAACTGTTAACAATTAACAGATTTGTATTTCTTTGACCTAGATACTTAGGTGCTTCTAAATGGGCAATATTTTTTACTGCAATATGTTGCTACAAAATTGGCAACTATAGTCCAGCTATCATGATATTTAATGCAGCATATGGTTTGGAAATATATAGGTATCTTGACAATATTGTCTGCAACAGTATAGACTATAAATTTGTTCCGTAGACAGGAATAATATTTAATAGATCTTTATTTATATAAATTCTTCGCATATGACTACGTTCATAATTAATATTAGCTAAAAAAAATAATCCTGAAGAACATAATCCATGAGATAATAACATTAAAAATGAACCTCATAACCCCAATAATTTAAAGTTAAAATACCAGATAAAGCCATTCCCATATGAGAAACTGAAGAATAGGCAATTAATGATTTTATATCACACAACAACAGCTGACGAAATTATACGCGTGGCAACGGCTTGTATTGTTTTAAAAAAAAGAGACAGTGGATTTGATCTTACTTTAATAAGCGTGAAACTTTAGGTAACAAAAGTTTAGAAGTAAGTCTTGATGGTAACTTTTTTTAAAAGAGTGGCTTCCAATTTCAATTGAACAAAAAAAAAATATTGGTACAAATGAGAAAATCATTACCTGTTACCATAGTATTAGCAATAATTCTACGATTTTTAAGGACTGGAATTTTCAAAACAACATATAAAGACCAAAAGCAAACAATATTGCAAAATATTTTCGCTCGCCAAACAATCGTCTTTCAACCTGCCTGCAACAAATAAAGCGCGTGGCACGGTGCGATCTGGCGAACGGTACGCTGCATGCACCATTTGCCTGTCAGTTATCAAGGTTTGCAACACGATGAACATGTTACAGACGAAATTATTAAAAAAGTGCGGGAGCAATCCATTCTGTAGGATTTGTCTCGCACTGAATATAAAAAGTATAAATATGGGACGAAATTGCAATGTCCATTGGTAGTATTTAAAAAAAAAACGAGTGTGCTTTAGACCACACGACTGAAGTAAAACTTCTTTAGCGTCAAGACTTTCAATTTCCTTGGCACGAAAATGACCAATAATGGTAACGTCCAAGATGAAATAAGAAATAAGAATCCTAAAAGAAAATAAATGCTATTATGCCTATCTAAAACTAATAAGGCAGTATACTAAACATAAAATCTAAGATCACAATCTATAAAACACTTATAAGACCAGTAGTAACCTATGGATGTGTAACATGGACACTAACAAACAACGATGAAAATCAATTGAGAATATTTGAAAGAAAGATCCTTAGAAGAATATACGGCCCAATACATGAAAACGGTATGTGGAGAATAAAATTGAATCACGAAATTGATGCACTTGTAGAAGGAGGATATAGCAAGATACATAAAAAGTCAAAGGATAAGATGGTTAGGACATGTATACAGGATGGAGGAAGAGAGAATTGTGAAAAAAATCCTCGAATGGAAACTTCAAAACACAAGACCGAAAGGGCGACCCAAGAAAAGGTGGATAGACGATGTGGAGGAAGACCTAAAAACTCTGAGAATAGGAAAATAGTGGTAGATAGAACCAGATGAAGTAACATAGTTGAGCAGCCAAAACCCACAAAGGGTTATGAGCCAAAAGAAGAAGAAGAATATAAAAATTGTAGGTTAAAAATGAATAGAAAACTGGAGAAGAATAGCGGTAGATAGAACCAGATGGAGGAACATAGTTGAGCAAGCCAAAAGCCACCAAAAGTTATGAGCCAAAAGAAGAAGATTTAAATATATTATGGGTTTTCATTGATAATTAATATTTTTGAATAGATTTTTTATTTTTATTCATTATTTTAACTATCGGATACATCAGCAATTACTGTTGTTGATTGTAAGACCGAGACAACAGGCTTATGGTATGAGAAATAAGATACGTATATTTTTGGAATGAAAATTAAAATGAGAGAAAGAATATGTGTGCTCGCACCTCTCTCTCTTGCTCCTACAGTAATATACGAAATGTAACTCTCTCTCTTTCCATCTTCACTAACTTATATCTCCCTCTCAACTTCTGTTCGCCTCGCCCGATCACACTTCGTAACGCTCTCGTCGCGCATTTACCAGCTTACTCCCCAAGTCAAGGCGTGCGTAAAGAATTTTACTTAAAAAATAAGTACTTTTCAATAAATAATATTCACTCACCACTCATCTTCGTCCACTAATAAGGCGAGGAGTAAAGCTGTTTCCTCATCATTCATTGTTGTTAATAAAACTAATTTTTATAAGCGGTAGGTAACTCTCACTGAACGCGTGTGTGCGTATGTGTTTGTTCACCTTGTCACCGCACCGTTATCGCTATTGCTCTGGTTTGCGCGCCGCTTTAAAATGCATCGGTGATACTAAAAATATTATCCTATATTACACAGTCTGGCTATTATTGCTGGCAATGTTGTCGGCCACTATGTTGCAGCCACATATTGCAGTAGCACTTTTAAAAGTTTGTTATAAATTATTAACTGGGTCATTTGAAATAAGACATAGTACCACTATTTGATAAAATATATTTTAAACACAACATGTAAGACTACAATGTAAAAACAGATTTATTCTGTTAATGTTTATAAAATTTTAACAAAATCAACTCAATATAAAAGTATCTTATGTGTATAAAATTGCATTTTAAAATATTGCCTATTGAAATGGGGACCGTGCGTGAAATATAGAGGTTAACATCATAGTAAATAATAACATATTTTTTTAAATGGAAAAAATTATTAAATATGGGTTCCGACCAGTAATAAATAATTATGTATGTACATAGAGTAATTTCAAAGGTGAGAAATTATTTAAATCTGGTTATGTATGGGGTATGCATGGAAAAAGATTTAATTAACAGATGTTTAAAATGTTAAAATATCGGTAAATTAAATTTAGAAGTATTACAATTAAATTTTAAAATATATACCCAAATTAATAAATACGATTAAAAATAATTATTTAAACATTGGATTGATTTTCTAATATTTTCATTTTTAGGAAAAAACGAGAGAGTATCAAATGGATGTAAAGGATGCTCCGATTTTCCATTATTTATAAAATGAGAACTACAAATTTTAGTATTCTAATTTGGTATCCAGTTTTTTGAATTTTCATTAAAATTAAAATGTCACGTTTTCATAACCAGATTAATATAATTACTATTTATAATTATTATTACAATACAATAGGCTTTAGATATTTTATTAACAAAATGAAGTCTATCAATTGTAATAATAATAAAGTATTTACGCATAATTTTGTACTGCATTTAACGACTTTATACGTTTATCAATTTTCCATGAGACACAATTTATAAAATTTCACAAAAGAATCAAACCCACGTTTGTATTGTATTTGTACATCCACGAATGCAAAATTTTTTTTAGATGATGACATCACAAAAATAATTTGAAATTATTTAATTAATAATAACTAAACAATAAATGACATAAAACTTTAATAAATCCTTCCATAAAGTTCACATGTTTGTCACCAGTTGGCGTTAAAGTAATGATGCACGGTCCCTTTGAAGCAAGCTTAACAATTTTTGTTTTTCCTGCAAAGATAGAAAAGAAAAAACCTAGATATCACTATTAAGGAACTAATAAAACAATTATTATGTTAATGTTTGCTTTACAAGTAGTAAGACTAATTTAAATTACCAGAATATTATAAGTTTTATCTTTCATGCTAGCACGAACTTCTCCTTTAATAGTTAAAAACTCTGCATCAATTTGCATGACATATAAAACTTTAATAAATTCTTCCATAAAGTTCACATGTTTGTCACCAGTTGGCGTTAAAGTAATGATGATGATGCACGGTCCCTATGAAGCTAAACATATAATTATCATTTTTATTTTCTCAGCATATACTTATTTCCTGATAAATGCAGGTAATGGTGTATATAGACTGACGTCAAGCGATGCTCGGTTTTTAAAAAGGTTTCTAAACAAAAATAAATTACATTGAAAATCCCAGAAGAGATTTTTAAATTCTTGGTTGTGCGTTTATAAACAATAAATGAGGACTTTTTTGGTATTACTAATATTAGTGATAATTATCCCCCCACTTTGCAGCAACAAGTAAGTGTTTTGTGAAAAAATGTTATGGCCATTAAAAGAAGTTTTAGGTTTCGTGATTATTTAAATTTTAATTTAATTACAATGATATTATTCAATATAAGTATTATCAAGCTTATAAAGCATATATAAATAGATATAAAGTACTTGCAAAAATGGTTTGTGATTGGAACATGATTGCAAACATTGTAGAGAACAAAAAATTTGCAATTATTTAAATTCCATGCAAAGATATAAGAGAAAAAGCCTAGATATCACTTATAAGGAACTAATAAAACAATTATTATGTTAATGTTTGCTTTACAAGTAGTAAGACTAATTTAAATTACCAGAATATTATAAGTTTTTTCTCTCATGTTAGCATGAACTTCTCCTTTAATAGTTAAAAACTATGCATCAAATTGCAACATGGTTTAATTCCAAGACATTTTCCCCCCTTTTAATTATTTTATTGTCGTCAAAAAACTTACCATGAGTAAGTACAAGTTTTAAAGCCATTCCGAAAATAAGATTTTATTGTATAATAAACTTAACCTTATTTATGTTTAATATAATTTTAAGAAGCTAAGAACAATCTATAATACTCCCATTGTCTTACCACATCACTAATAATTCTTATTTTTAATACACAATGATTAACACGATATTAAATTTTTTGTAAATGGTAAATCGCACGAAAATTTAAATATATTTTTAAGTTATTTCTTCTTGAGCCAAGTGTCTCAGCCATTTTTAATGAAATAAAATTAAAAGTGTAAATAATGATCACAACCTAAAATTTATTAAAATGGTGATAATATTTTTTCACAAAACACTTACCTCTACCTGTTGTTGCAAAAGTAGGGGATAATTATTATTAATATAAGTAATACCAAGAAATTTCTTATTTATTTTTTATAAACGCACAACTAAGATTTAAAACATCTCTTATGGGATTTTCAATACGATTTATTTTTGTTTGGAAACCTGTTTAAATACCGCGCATCGCGAGACATCATACTTGGGTAGTCCATCTCAAAGGGATAAGCACAGTTATGGTAAGTTCTATGCAATAAAAAATGCTGTTAATAAAATGAACAGAAACACTGGTCTAAAATCAAAAAACTATATAGTAACAAGGTTTTGTTTGTATCATGTTTAAACCTTCAATTTAAATTTCTCTCTTCTAACTAAAAAAAAAATAAATAAAAATGAACAGTTTTAAATTGGCACAAAAGAATTGTTTTAAATCAAAATTTTGTAGACATCATTAACAAGTAACAATCGTCACAACGCATTAATTCAACTTTTAATTAGTGACGTGTAGCACGTGACCACTTTTTTGACATCGGTACAAAGGGTGACGTATATGTGACATCACTGCTTGAGATGGGTAACGTTCACAACACACATGTAGCACACAACAAATGATATATCTTTATGTGTTTGGTTAACGATTTTGGTTTTCTGAGCTTTTTTGGGTTTTTTTGAGTTTAGAGTAAACTTTTTGACAATTATTTGGGTTTAAGGAACAATATTGTGGTGTTGTTAGTGATTTTTAAAGACCAAACGTTAATATTCAAGTAAATGTTTAAATCTTGTTTTTAAAAACCAGCTAATGTCGCCGCATGTTACGTATACATATAGGCATACGTGGGTCGACTATATATCAGAAAACAATTACTTTCCTAGCAATGTGCCTTGACGAACATTGAATTATATCTGATAGATAATCGTGCATAATCCCATTCCGGGTGATATGCAGATGCTTGTTAAGTAAAAGAAAGAATTACTAAAATTATTCACTCTAAGTGACCGGTTTCGGGTTGTTGCCCCTCTTCAGCATAGGGTAGGTCTTGGCAAACTCACGTTTGCCCTTCAGAGAGACAAATCGACAATCCTCACCTTTACTAGGTACATATGAAGAACCGAACGCAGAGCGCTAGTCACGACATCTATACCTTTTAACAAGCACCACCCGGAATGGCTCAGATTTAAACATTTTCATGCTTATTTGCTGACAAAAATAATATTATAGTTTTCTATAATATTTATATTTTAATAATATTCAGGTGTTAAAGAGTAGGGTTTATGTTACCTTAAGCTAAAGCCACTTTTTGATAGACAGATAGAAGCTAAAGCCACTTTTTGATAGACAGATAGAACCTCAAGCTCTTTCTATCGTTATCAAGCTGAAGTAAGATCATCATGATGTATTTGTATTAAGCTGGCTACAAATTAAGCGTGTATTTGCAGTTCGTGATTGAATTTGCGGTTGAACGAACGCGCGTCTTTTGGTATTTGCCTCCCAGAGCGAATCACTTCAAACACACGAACTAGGTTGTTTGCGAATCAATTTTTAACGAACGAATTCCTACACACTATTCGTAAATTGCTCGCGAATTAAGCATTGCGAATCACGAATTCGTGCATAGTCTGTAGCAAGCTTTAAACACGGTAAAAATGTAATTTACGTGAATGTAATTAATAATATAACAGACAAATGATTCTTTAGAAGTGAGAGCATACCTAATAATTTTATTTCCATGTTTGCATTTTGTAATATTTGTATTCCACAAAATTTAAGAGGACGATAGAATAAAAAATACTGTAAAAAGTCCATTTGCTGTCGAGGATTTGCTAACCAAATCTAAAATTGATAATTTTTAAATAATACGAACAAAAGTACTAGCAACAAAATGTTATTTTTTTAACTCATTTTTTCTGATGGTTTTCTTTTATTAGACCAACAGTTTCTTATCTTTTAAACTAATTAATTTAACAAAAAATATGTTTACTATGGATTTTTATTCAAACACATACTGTTTTAAATGTAAACTACAAGTCGATCCATAAAAAAATTGTATTTTTTTACGAGTTATTAAATCAATTAAGAAACATCCTGAAAATATTTTTTGTGTACTTTAAAAAAGAATCAATGAAAATAAAGGACTGACAACTCGGTAATATCCATACATTCGATAACTAAATGAAATTATATTAATATTATAATTTTAAGTATTCAAGTCACCTAAGAATAAATTTTAAATGCATTGCTTAATATTTGGCCAAACTTTGATAATATCCGGCTAGGACTTCCCAAGCTTTCGGCGCCATAAATCCGTCTGGTGGAGTATCTCCATTTTTGGCCAAAGTGCGCATCTTTGTACCGGAAATAAATTCGAAATCTTCCTTTCGAGATGTGTCGAAGAAATCCATCCTTTTGTTTCTTTTGTCATATGCTGCTATTCTAAACGGAATTATTTCCAGGGAATTAAGGCCTACAAATTCATTCAGCATTATTCGTGGTAGCTACTTGTGATGGGTATAATCGGTATATTTCAATATTCGGATGATGGCGATTCGATGATTTTAATAACCGGATAATATTCGTAATCGTAATCGGTGTGGCTTGCCTGCACAGATAAAATTAATATTCCACCGCTCCGAAACCGTGATGGTTGCTATTCTCGGGCGGCGAGAACCGAGTTCTTTCGAACTAAACCCGAGGATACTCCTTACTAATTGTATAACCGATTGTAATTGATTTTTGTTATAATATTATTTAAGTTTATACTCGTTTTGTTTGCGAAAGTTTTTATTTGTATTTTTATTATTATTTAGTTTTTCTCGTTAAGAGTGTGCACCATGTGTAGTTTATTAGTATTTTTTTATTAATATAAAATATATGCTTTAATAGTGTACTACAGAAACATTGGTTTAAAATAGATGGTTGTTTTTACTTTTTTAATAATTATTTTTAATATTTGACAATAAATAAAGGAACATTTATATTAAGTACCATTGTTCAATACTAAAATAAATATGACTTTGTTTCCTTAAATATTTTGCAAAAAAAACGTTGAAAGTTAAATTTAAAATTTTTTTTTCTACTTTTGCCCCGCAAAATAAAATACAATCATATGACATTCGATGCATGGTCACTTTGCATTTTACTCTTACGCACCATGTCATCTAATTAAAATTCAAGTTCGTCTAAAGTACCTCTGAAGCTCGAAGCGAGGAACCCAACCATCCGAATTGACTTTGTTCTCTTGATTCCGATTACGATTACGAATATCCTCGAAAATAATAATCGGAATGTACGAAGAATTTTGATTATCAGAATACCGATAATTTTTAATTCGAATTATCCCATCGCTAGTAGCTACGCATTGTGCGTGTCATTACACTGTTTCTCCAGTTCTGTGTTATCTTAAATCTACGAAGAGATGTGAAAGTGAAAAACCTCACTCAGGATGGTCTGATCAATTGCTAATCGAATGTTATTTATTTACCTGGAGCCATCTTTAAAACTCTTCCACCGTGCGTCGGATCAAACAGATTTCCATCCGGACTAGCCTCTTTCCCCGCGGGATGCGTAACTCCTGCAGGATCTCTTCCGACAATGTAAAAATTAGCCCCGGCATTCATTCTTGCCTTAGCATGCCACTGTACTTCGGTAGGACCGGCGTACATCATAGGACTCGGAAAAATTGCCAAAACTGTGGAATCCCGATCCAAAAGACCTTCGTCTAGAACTGCTTGATGCTGAAGGATTCTAGTGGGAAGAGGAACGTCATCCTCTTTTATCCAACCTCCTGAAAAATATTGTTGCATCATAAATGGTTATAATTTTTTCCAACCAATTATTATTTGTAAAAGTATACACGTTACATTGGAAATTAACTTTTAACAATTAAAATAATCCTATATTTTTTTTTACTTAAATAATTAAGGTCAGTTATAATATTAATATTGCGGAATTTCAATTTCAAATAACGATAATAATCTAGTATTAATATTGGTTTTTATTGTAATTAATTATAAGTTGTTAAGTATTTATATTTAATAAAATAAAGGCTGTTCCTCAATTAGTATTTTTAACTGTATCAGAATATGAATTTGACATGCGTCATTTTTGGGATGAAGATTTATTTTTGGATTTCTGATGCACCATAAACTTTCAAATTCATTTCTGGTCAAGTATCGTTGAGCTCGTTATCCACGAGGTCCAAGGGTAAATTTAGTAGCCCTTAAGACGGACGTAGTGCTACCTGGATCCGTCAAGATGGCAGAAAGTGAAGTCGCGCTTTTAACAACAGAACTAAATAAAATCAAAAAGAATGAATTAGTTGAAGTAATCTTAAATTTAAAGTTACCATCGTACGTCAGTAATGTGCAGTCAATGGACTACGTGAATAAGTTGAGTGTAACGATACCCCAAAATATGGAATCGGACAAAGTGCCTGTTAACCTTGAAAATATGGGATGTTCGGAATGTGTAAAATTACTAAGTGATTAAAACAGTATAAAAAGTGAACTGTCAACTGTAAATAAATTATCATATCACTTGGAAAAACGGACAGAGGAGCAAGAAGACTTAATTTTGTTATTAAAACAAATTAATAACAAAAATGCAACAGAATTACCAGCAGCGACACCTAATTTCAAAAATATTAATCGTGACTACAAAAAACCAGTTGTTAACGAGCTTCAAAAAACTTTCAACCAAGTAGTAAGAACCGGAACTGATACCAGATCTAGTAAAAAAACTTAAAAAAATAATAACAATATAAAAACAGGGAACTCCAGTTGGAATCTCCAGCAAAAAAATATAAATAAACACAAATCAATTATAGGCTTTAATGAAGCTTCAAATTTTAGGACTATCCCTAGACAGGGACACGTGCATGTTTTAAAGGCACTAAACAAGACTACTCCAAATATCAGTTTCACTTGCGAACAATGACACAGAACTGATCATTCTTCCACACATAAGGTGTCATTCCCATACAAAATTGAAAAAGTATACAACCCAATGGTTTGGCGTAAGGAAGCCGTTATTAGACGTTTCAATTTTAACAAACCTAAATATCTTAAATTGTGCTAATGTAATAAATTCACTTTCACAGAGTACAGTGAGTATGTTCTATATCAATGTGTAGTGTTTGTCAAACAAAATAAATTAATTAATGTTTTTCTTACCCATCACAACTACGACGTGGTCTGTTTTTCTGAACATTGGCAGAGCAAATTATTCTGAAGTTAATTTAAAAGAATTTAATAATGAGCAAAATTTTGAATTTGGTGTAATATATTTACCGTCTATTAAAACTACTGTCTTAGAAGTGTACAGGTCTGGAAAGGGTAATATTGACATGTTTCTTGCTAATTTTGAACAAGTGATACATAAATTATTGGATGAACATGATAAATTGATCATTTTGGGAGATTTTAACATTAATTTTAAAAAAGAGACAGTAGCTCTCATGAATTTAGAATGTCTGCTTACATCATTTGGCCTGTCTATTACAATACTAGAAGATACTAGAATCACCACATCATCTTCAAACTGTATTGATAATATTCTGACCAATATATTAGAGGAATTCTATGCAGCAGCTGATTAAATTTATAGCTGATGCAACAAATGATTCAAATGATTGGAATACATATAACAGAATAAAAAATATTATAATGACCAATTAAAATCAGCAAAAACTAGCAAATGGAGAATTATAGTGTCTTCTGAAAATAATGCTAAAGCTTGTTTGAAAATAATAAACTTTGAACGAAATAAATCTAACAACAATTCTTCTTCTTCTTCTTGTGGTTCCTATCCGTTACGGATGTTGGCAACCAGCATGGCAAGCCTAACTTTATTTACGGCAATGCGGAAGAGTTCGGCTGATGTTTTTCCGGTCCACTTTCTAAGGTTATGCAGCCAAGATATTCTTCTCCTTCCTGGACCTCTTCTTCCATCGATTTTTCTCTGGATGATTGTCTGGAGTAAGGAGTACTTGGAGTCGTTTCTCATGATGTGGCCCAGATATTGCAGTTTTCGGATCTTGATGGTGTTCATAATTTCTTTTTGTTCAGTAGTACCCAATTTAACTCCAAATGAGATAAACAACTTTTTTAACAACATTGCCAGCAATATCATTAAAGCTCTTCCTGATACCTCTCCTAGTAATCTCTTAAGTTTTAAAAAATTTCCAGTACCATGCGCTTCATTCTTCATGCGCCCTGTTCATGAATCTGATGTTATACTAACCATTAATTATTTAAAAGATGTTTGTACTGACAGCCTTAAGTTAAATAGTCAAATCCTAAAAGAGACGTAGAGTATTATATGGAAACCATTTACTGAACTAGTTAACTCAATCTTATCCACTGGCATTTTTCCAGACATCTTCCAAGTTCTCCAAAGTTTTACCCCTTTTTAAAAGAGGTGATCTTTCAATTATAGATAATTACCGTCCAATAAGTATTGTATCAATATTTGGAAAAGTAATTTTATGCTGTTCTACCTGTCTAAAGCCTTCGACTGTGTCTGTCATGACATTCTTTTTGAAAAACTGAGCTACTACGGGGTCCGTGGTATTCCTCTTGCACTAATAAGCTCGTATATCCGTAATCGAAAACAAGCTGTCATGGTAAATAGAAGTATGTCCGATTTTAACAATGTAAGACAGGGGGTCCCACAGGGTTCTGTCTTAGGTCCTCTCTTATTCGTCATTTACATTAATGATTTATATACATTTATATAATTATATGCTTCCTTGTTGGTAAGTGTTATTCGTGGATGATACAATATTCATACTTTCTGGAAAAAGTTACTCGGAATTGGAATCCTCTTCGGATGAAATTGTTAATAAGGCAAAAGCATGGTTTTCATCTAACAGATTAAAACTAAACAGCAACAAACCCCAAAGTATGCAATAATAATATTATTTCATACAGTAAAACAAAAGATGTAAAATTACTTGGCATTACTCTAGACATTACACTACCCACACTTTATTTATATCATGTTCTTGTTGAAATTCACAGGAAGCAGTCAGTCTTGCTTAGACATTCAGACATCCATAGATATTACACCCGCAATGCGCATCATATCATAAATGATCGTTATAGACTATGTATGTCAGTCAAAAATTCATTAAATTATTCACTTGTTACCAGAGAACTTTAAAAATTTAAGTATTAACGTTTTCAAGAAATTACTAAAGACACTGCTTTTACTCTGTCGATGAATACATCGCTCACTTTCAGTGTGGAAGATAGATCATCGTGCTCTGTTGGATTATCTTTCTCTTTTTTTGTGCTCTTTTGAATTGATACAAACATGTACCTACTTATGTAATGTAGTTAAATAAATAAATAAAAAAAATAAATCCTAGATAGATAAGAAATCAACGAAAACCCAGGGTGACATTAAGTAGACCATCATGCTCAGGGTAGAAAAGTTGTATTAAGAACGCACAACTTTTGTAAACCCTTTTTTTGTAATACATTTTTCTATTTCATTATGTATTTCTGGCTTTCATTGTTTTTTTAAAGGAATTCTTGTATATCTTTTATTTTGAAAAGAAAAGAAAGTTTGAATTTTTTATTCCTTTTAGAGTTAAAACTTAAAAAATTCTGGCGCCCAGTTAAAAGTAGTTCACATAATAAATAAGAAACTGGCAAGTCAGTTCCAAAAATCCATTGACCACACTCTAAACTAAATTAGTCAGGGCACCTACAAGTAACGCCTATTTGACGTCACACATTAAAAAAATACTTACCCAAAGGATGTAAAAGTAATACTGGTTTCTTGTACCCTCTTTCTTGTAGTTGTTTCTTGGTGACTGTCATTAGCAGCGCATGACCGTTGTGTATTGGGTTTCTAAGTTGGAACGCAAAAACTGCGTCGGCTCTCATGCTTTTAAATTTGTTTCTGAGCTCGTTAGGGGTCAATCTATATTGATCAAGACCATCGTTCCATTTTATTCTTTTAAAAACTTCCAAGTCACCTGTAATTAAGTTACCAAAAAAATCATTCTTGTCCCAAAAAGATTGGTAAAAGATAAAAACAACTAGTTATCAATATAATAAATGTAACCTATGATAGGTTTGTTTCTGCAGCAGTTTCAGACAGTTGGCAAACTACTGTGAGTGCGGTTGTGTACATGGGCGGAAAACATAGGTGGGAGGAGCTACCATACCAATCTACTGTGCTACACATTATTTTTATATGTGTAAAATTTTTCCGCCACGAAACAGCAGTTACAAAAATAACGCGCATGTGCGTTCTGTTGTACAGGAAAGGAAACGCGTAGCATAGAAATACTTAGCAACGTGACGCCTATTTGTGTAGTCCACGTGTTTGTTAAAATGACAATTGCAAAAATAACGCGCATGCGTGTTCTCTTGTAGAGGAGAGGAGACGCGTAGCATAGAAATAATTAACAACGTGACGTCTATTTGTGTAGTCCACGTGTTTGTCAAAAAATATTTAAAATATAATACGTTTATCAATAATAATATACAAGCGAGTGTTCCACGACACTCACGCACTTTTTTAGTTTTTAATGTTTCATAACAAATAATAAAATGACAATTAATTTAAAAAAAATTATGTAAGCATCAACATCAGACATAGGCCTAGTTAAATTATTTGTACTTATAATGCTTTAACCAATGATTAAAATGTGACTTTTGAATGAATTTTTCACGCATTTAAATTTATTTAACAGATCTTCTACGTTAAGATCTTTAATTACTTCTTTTTCAATCTAATTGCAAATTTGACTCAGGGCAGTTCTAGCTCTTTGGGGGGTGAAGTGGAGTTATTCATCTTCGATTCTATCTTATATAGACTTACTACAAACAAAACATAAACTCAAACCTGCAGAGATAACTGTTAGTAAAATGTTGAATCCCTCGAACTGCACATGCGTCAAACCTACAGTTTAGAAACAAATCGTTTACTGATCTGACTGTCATCAAATGATTTGAGAATCGTTTGCCAATACTGGAGGTATTCAATTTTGAGCTTGAGTTTGATTTGGTTCCTGTGGAAAGGCTTATTGTCAACTGCGCTTGCTCCGTACGATTGCAAACTGTTTGTAACTACTGCAGAAACAAACCTAATTATTGTAACCTAATTCCAGATAGGTTTAAAGAATCAATAATGAGAAATATTTTAAAGAATTAAACGAAATCCGTATGTCCATTATGAGTGTTGTTGTTCCGTGTTGTTTAGTTCAGTGTTCATAACCTCAACGGTATATTTTTTGAAAATATTAAGTAAATATTTCAATTTTTGAAATTTACAATCACTGGTGTATGTATATCGTTGTTCTTAATATCCCTTGTGCAGTTGTATCTGTTGCAACTAATTTTTACAGTCTGATTATAGCTCTTTTACAATTAACAATCATTAATTCATAAATCGTTTAGTTAAAAGTATTGGTTGTTGGCAGTTTCAAACTATGCAAACCACTAATATTTTTAACACACTTCTATTACAGGAAAATAAATTATAGTTTAAAAAAACTAAAAAACACGCTTTTAGAGTGTAGTAAAAAGTAAAAAATAATTCTTAACATAAGAATAAAATTACTGACGATAAAATTAATGTCACTGTTCTAAAAGCGTGGGGTGCTTTGTATAACATTTTTAAACTAACTCTGCGTTTCGGAATGAATACACCCCACGCTTTTAGAACAGTGACATTAATTTTCTCACCAGTAATTTTATTCTTATGTTAAGAATTATTTTTTACTTTGATCTCTAAAAGCGTGTTTTTTAGTTTATTTAAACTATAATTTATTTTTCGCTTTTTAGTTCGATTTTTTTAAAACACTTTCTATTGTGAATAATTGTTAAAAATAGTCGATTCAATTAAATGATTAATTATTTAAAAGTGTGGAAATCTACTCAAATTAAACGGCGCGCACATACACACCAGGGAAGTAGATTGTAGAGGGGTCGTGAAGGTCATGCTGCCTCTCAAGCACTTCGACCTATCAGATCTTTTGTGCATAACCCTTAATCTATTCAAAGCCCAGGATTCCGAGACTTCGAGTAAAGTTTATCAGTTTCCTGGGGGCTAAGTTTCTGATATCGAGGGGCTTTAGGAAGGCCCCTCCCAGAAACTAGAGCCTCTCGCAGAAAAGCGCTGGGCATTCGCAGTAGCAGCAACTATCACTTTCTGTTTTGCCCATCTTTTTCAGGTGGTACCTTAGAGGGCAGTGTCCAGTGAGGAGTCCCGTCACCAGTTTCAAGTCTTTCTTGTCCAACTCGAGAAGCTGTTTAGCTTTCCTTGGCGAAAGACTTACTAGCCTTTTCGCTTGCCTTTGTCCCGACACTTCATGCCAGTGAGAAGGGAAGTCATAAACTACTACCTAATTGATAAATAATATGATATTGGAACTGCGCCCATGCATAGTTCACGCACTACAAATATCTCTCTTACTCTCATGCTAAGAATCCCTAAAGAAATTTATGAATCCTGGCGAAACTAATCAGGATAATCAGATATTTTAATCGAATTATTGCATTGTCATCGGTATTTGACAAGTGTGCAAAGTTTAAATTAAATCTGATTGCTTAAAGTAGGGCAAAATCGAGGCCAAAGATTAAGTTACAAACAAACAAACATACATACAAGCATACAAAAAACATAGAAACATACAGGTGAAATTAATAAAAGCGTAATACATAAGTCGCATGCGTATATACATAAAAACTTACAAGAAATTGCAACAGCATAAAACTGAACAACTTTCATTCTACATTCTAAGAAATTGTGCGTGATCTTGTACAAAACTTTGTTCAAGAAAATGCACAGTGTCATATGTGCTTATAAAGACATTATATCATCAAAATGCTTTGCTGGTTAACATGCCACTTTTTTATCTCTTGATTAAAATGAAAATAAAACGTTTTGCATTTTAATACTTACCACCAACTAACCAATCTCCCGACTCATATATCATTTTAATGTAAGGATGATCTTTATTAGTCGTTCCAAACTGTCTAGCTGATCTTTCTTCTTTTCTATTACAGAAAAATTCTGGTTTTCTGAGAATGGCACGACACTCATTATTATGCAGTAGGGAAATGGCCGAAGCGTCTTTTAAGCGTTCCATATCCATCGTAGTTAGCGGCAACACGATGGGGATGCTTTGACTCACAGGACTTCCCTCATTTTGAAGACAGTTGAAATGAAGTGCTTGCAGAAATTGGTCCTCTCTCATAAATCCTTTTAAAGGATATGCCCATCCTTCACTTAAAATCTTGAAGATAATAAATATTTATTTAGTACAATTAATTTATGACTAGGAGTTAAAAAAATGTTCTTTTCAATATTTTAAAACATCGAGGTTGATTTAGATACCAACAATTAGAACTTCAACCCTTATTGGTAGATAAGATTTTTTAACGGAGAAATGAATAAAAAACACTGTATTAACCCTTTGCACTCGTGTATATGTTTTGTGATTTTGTGATTACACTGTACTCGGACAATTATTTTATTTACTTATCTATCTACTTGGAATTTTTTAAAAATGCGCTAATATTGCGTATTAGATACACTTAGTGCAAAACAAAATAAACATGTGGAAATTTTTTTATTGTTTTAGAAAAAAAGCAAAAATCGCTCAATGTCAAAAACTATGGGATGATTTTTAAAAAATAATATTTTTTGCACAGAAGTTTATTCAAATTAAACATAATAATTTATTACCATTATGAAAAATAACTAAAGAAAAAAACTTGAAAAACACTAAATAAAAAAATAAAAGTATACAAAAATAATAAATCTTGAGGAGGGAGAAACACAAATAAAACCATTATCATAATCATTACCATTATCTTCTATATATATATATATATATATATATATATATATATATATATATATATATATAAAAATGAAAAAATATTTGTATGTATGTCCTTCAAAAACTCCCAAATGGAAACTATTTAAAACAGCTGATATTAGTGTTGAATTCATAGTCTTCGGGAACTCAAGTTTGATAATGACATTCCCAGTCATGTAAGCATCCATACAAAAAGGGTGGGAGAGGGATGAAATAGAAAAACTATTAAAAACGCCGATATTAGTGTCAAATTCATTGTTTTTGTGGTGGCTGAGTTTGATGGTAACATTCCCAATTTTGTTAGCACCCCTACGATAGGGGTGAGAAGCGGATGGAATTTAAAAACTATTAAATACGGCTGATATTAGTGTCGAATTCATAGTTTTTAAGGTCGCCGAGTTTGATAGTAATATTTCTAATTTTGTTAGCACCCCTACGAAAGGGGTGGGTAGGGGATGAAATATAAAAACTATCAAAAACGGCTGATATTAGTATCGAATTCATAGGTTTTCGGATGGCTGAATTTAATAGTAACATTCCCAATTTTGTTAGCACCCCTACGGAAGAGGTGGGTAGGGGATGAAATATAAAAAATATTCAAAACGCCGATATTAGTGTCGAAGTCGTAGTTTTCAAGGTCGCTGAGTTTGATTGTGATATCTCCAATGTTGTAAGCATCCCTACGGAAGGGGTGGAAAGGGAATGAAATATAAAATCTTTTAAAAAAGGCGATGTAAGTGTCGAATTAAGTAATCCTTTAGTAATTATAACATCACTGATGTTACCACTATCCAATCTATCATTTTCAGGCGAGTCAATATAAAATTCATCGTCACTACGTTGCAACTCATTTTCAATTTCATCTAGTAAAAATCTCTTGGGCATTTCAAATATTTTTTAACAAAATATAACGAAAAAACACACCAAACTTTACCCAATCGTGTGTTATAGAAATGAGTAATATTCAAAACGCAAAAATGGAGCACATGTGGATACTGAAGTGGTTGTAATATATACATCAGCAGATATAAAATAAACAACTTACAATAGCAAGTCTAAAATAAATATCATGTTATCTTTTATTTTTACATAAACATATACTCAACGAAGGTTTAAGAAAGCAATTTAGAAATATTAGAAATGGGCTTAGGGGATGACAGACCGGCCAACCCGCTGTAATGATAAGACATGGTGTGCCGCCTATACGGCGACATACGAGTGCAAAGGGTAAACGTATTGTGGCGACTATAGGGCGGCATACGAGCGCGACGGTAAAACGCATCTTGCCGCTCCTACGGCGACATAGGAGTGCAAAGGGTTAATACCTTTTGTAAAATTATTTGTGTGATCTTTAGTCACAAGGCGAATATTTTAAAACCTAAATAAATCCTCTAAAAGCAATATTGAATTATTTTACTCAATCAGTTAAATATTGTCATATTTATGTACAAGGTTTATGCAAAAGAACCAATCTACTAGCTCTTATTCAAAAAAGTTTTGTAATGGTTTTTATAAATCTATCAATAATAGTAAGTATCTCGCTGAATAAAATTTTAAAAGATTAACAATGTAGATAAAAAGGCCTACCTAAAATAGATTAATTAAATGGTGTGAAATTTAATTTAAATAGGTTATTGAATTTATATATTGGGTCCATAAAACTGTTTTATTACAAAAGATCAATTCTATTACTTGAAACAAATGTCTAGTTAAACTGGTAAATAGTAAAAAAAGTAATTATATTTTACAACACATTTAACAGTTATAACCTTGAAAATACATAACGATTGTTCAGTTAGTTTTTACACAATCAAAGCTTTTATTACCACTGAAAAGAATAAATAATATTTACATTGACACCTATTTGGCAAGGTTTTATATTACCCACAATTTCTAAATAAAATTAGTTTTGAAGTAAATCATTTAAAAAATTAAAATAATTACTTTAAGTCTAAAAATAAATATAATCAGTCAATAATATCAATACTTAGTCAAATAATGAACGTGCATATTTAATATTTATGTTGATGTTGGATTAAACCATCGTAGCATGAATGCCACCTTGAAATACTAAAGTGTCAAAAGCTGTGGTATGTAAAGTGATCCAAAAAGTGTTGCGCAGGCGCAAACAGATCAGTTTAACTTTTTTTGTATCACTTTAAACCCCAAACAACATAGCTAATGCTAAATAACAAAATTATATCATGTGACTACGTTCAAATCTCAAATCAAGCTTTAGTATGAAAATTCAACCTAATAAGCTTTCAAAGTTATTTAAAAAAAATTAAAGATATATATATATAGATATATATATATATATATATATATATATATATATATATATATATATATATATATATATATATATATATATATATCACATGATATAATTTTATTTAGCATTAGCTATGTTGTTTGGGGTTTAAAGTGATACAAAAAAAGTTAAACTGATCTGTTTGCGCCTGCGCAACACTTTTTGGATCACTTTACATACCACAGCTTGGATATTAGATATATATCTAATATCCATGTTGTATATTTTGATATTATTTTATACAACAAAAATGATTAATATTTGATTTTCATTATACTACAAGGATAGTTTAAGAATTGTTGTCCCTAACATGGAAGCAAACACATGAGAGGAATGAAACTAATTTATTTTTCAACATAGTCACCTGCAAAATTCATACACTTGGTATATCAGTGTTGAAGTGTTTCAAACCCTTTTGAAAAAAATTCAGAGCTTTGTGCCTTCAGCCAATCATCTACCATCAACATCACTTCGTTATCTTTAGCAAAGCGGATTACACAAAAATGTTCTTTAAATTTTGGGAATAGATGGTAGTCGCTGAGGGCCAAATCTGGGGAATAAAGGGGTTGTTCGAAAATTTCAAATCCCACCTTGTAAATGGCAGCCATTGCAATACAACTTTTCTGAGCCGGAGCGTTTTCCTGGTGGAAGACCACACCTCAACTCAATTTTCCTTTTCTCTAATCTCTTTGGGCACTTTTGGTATTAAATTCGCATAATATTCACCTGTTATGGTGCACCCACGTGGTAAATAATCCACAAAAATAATACCTGCAAAATCCCAAAAAACTGTAGCCATGTTCTTACCAGCTGATGGTACAACACGAAATTTTCGAGGGGGCCGCCATTCCATGCTTTGTTTTTTGGATACTGAATCAAAGTGATGAACCCATGTTTCGTCGTGAGTAAAAAAATTTTGCTTAAATTCATCGGGATTCTTGTTAATGATCTCCAAATTTTTCTCCCCTGCAATCTGGTGAACAAGCTTCTGGTCTGCCGTCAGCATTCGTGGAACCCAACGTGCAGAGTTTTTTGAGGCCCAATTCCTGATGTAAATTTTTTTTAAGGCTTCCAACAGAAAACCTACATGTCTCTGCTATAGCCTTAACTGTAATTCTTCTGTCATTTAATACCATGTCATAGACTAAATTCACATTTTCTTTGGTCACCACAGTTTTGGGGGCTCCTGTACCTGGTGCTTGTTGACAGGACTCTTTTCTTAGTTTTAAATATCGTGACCAGTTCTTGATTACCTGGTATGAAGGGGCAGAGTCACCCAATACTTCTAACATGTCCTTATAAATTTCTTTTGGTACTTTATTGCACCTCTTATCTCAATTTTGTCCATTGTCATACAATAAGCTTTTGCCTGACACTTTATTTGCATTTTTCATTCAACGCCAACTATGTTAGGGACAACAATTCGTGAACTATTCTCGTATTTTAAATACATATATTTATTATTGATCTTCATAAAAAAATTGGCTTAACTTTTTTTTATTCTCATTCACTCAAAAATAAAATTGTTTCTATAAAATAATTCAGCTTTATGACTTAAATAAACAATTTTTTATATTACTAAGTATTTACAGAAAAAAATTGAATATTACCTGTAACCATTGTAGATCTAATTCAGTAATTTGTAATCTTGGTAAAGATTCAGCCTCTTCATAGGCACTAGCTAGCCTACTTTTTGGTACAAATAATTCAGGGATTTGATCTTTGTCTTCTTGTACAAAAGGTATTATGCCATTTTCTTGTAACATTTCAACAACTTGTAATGTAGATTGTTCCACTGAACAATTTACTGTTTTAACTACAAGTTCTGGATGTTCTGGTATCTCATAAGGCTGATCAATACCTGTAAAACCTTTAATAATCCCTTTTCTTGCTTTTTGGTACAAACCTTTAGTGTCCCGATGTTCACATACCTCCAAAGGTGTGTCAATAAATACCTCAAAAAACATGAGATCACTATCTCTATGAATTCGGCGAGCTACATCTCTATCTTCTGCATTTGGTGAAATGAAGCTACACAAGCATATTTGACCTGCATCTGCAAACAGTTTAGCAACTTCTGCTACTCTACGAATATTTTCTTCTCTATCTTGTTTGGAAAATCCAAGGTCTTTGTTTAAGCCTGTTCTTAAGTTGTCTCCATCAAGACCATAAGCTGGTATACCATGTGATACTAAATATGCTTCTAATTCAAAAGCTATTGAGGTTTTACCAGCTCCAGATAATCCTGTAAACAATAAATACTTTAAAATCAAAAACTTTTCTGGATACAATACAGTTTAACAATGATGTAAAAGGGTAACTGGTTTGGCTTGAAAACATAAATGAATATATATATATATATATATATATATATATATATATATATATATATATATATATATATATATATATATATATATATAATATGTATGTGTCTTTCATTAATAATAAATAACATTGTATTTAAAAATATTTTACCAGTAAACCATACTGTACATCCTCTAAAACCTCTAAGATGTCCCAAAATTTGACCTCTTTTGGCTCTAGATACATGGTGTTTTTGTTCAGTAACATTGGTGGCAATTTGTAAGCAGGTCTTTTGTTTTTTATAAATTTCTTCCCTAGATGCCATATTTTTTCTTTCGATTATTATATCACAATGTTTCAATTTCACTATTTAACTTTCACTGTTAAGTAGGACAAGTTAATACTGTTTTCTTCAATTTTACAATGGTTACGTGTACTGTCTTTAGTATCTGAACAAACACTAAATCCTTTTTAGTACAACAGAGTAATTTTAAATGATTTCTGACGTCTTTTATAAACAAAATTTACTTTTACTAAATTATTGTGTTATAAATCGGCGCACTGGTACGTGTTTTTGGATATATTTTTTAAATATTTACAATAATAACTATTTTCAATAGTTTATACAATACACTTTACATATCGTTCATTAAAAATGTGACTTCATCTCCGAAGACCGAAATTCACATTTACTCATCGCAGGATCGCAGCACAAACTTCAAAATTAAAATCGCCTTTATTTGACGTTGGCAGTTTGGTGGCGACATCTATCGTAGATCTATCTATTTAGGAATCTGTAAAGAAAGAGAAATGAAAGTTTAGTGTTTGCTTTAGGACCTAGACTGCGCTAGTTGGTTGGTTTTGTAAAAAATATTGTACATGAACATTGTACAGTTAGCGAATTTGAAATCCGGACACCAAAATGACATTTTGTGATATTTTTATGATTTTTGGTAAGTTGGGTTTTTACCTTAAAATCTACCCGTTCATTAACACCCGTAAATCTTAACAAAGCTTGTCGTTGAGTGCATCAGAGGTGGTAAAAATGGAAGACAAAAAATAAATAAACAAACAGATAAATAAATTCTTAAATAAAACTAAAAAAACTTAATATTTTGTCACTGCTCCATTTTTTCAATGACCGAATCTAATCCTCTACACATTAAACATTTTGAGCAAACTCCGGAGTTCTTTCTTGCCAAACTTCTTGAGTTCTTCGCAATAACTCGTTTGCATTTTGTGCACGAAAATCAATTAATTTTTTTTACAAAATGACCTCATACATTTTCCATAATATTTAAGTCCAGACTCTTCGAAGGCCAAGGAGGAGTCTAAATATACCGCTGCTGCGACTTTCAAATTATTATTGAAAATATAAAAGCAAGAAAGAATGTACTGTTTACGTTAGATGTAAATAACACGTTTTCTTTAAAAAATAAGTAGCACGACGGGTTAGCGAACTTGAAATCCGGACATCAAAATGGAACTAAATTTTCACAGACACTTTTTGCTTTATCATAAATTAATTTTTCACTACTAGATATGTTTATTCTAATAGGCTTATGGGTTCTTTTGACGCGTTGTGATTAAATGTGGATAAAAATTAAATGTCAAACAAGTATGTGGAAACATACCACTTGGTTATCCCCGAGTACCTACGTGTTTCTATAGGCCAAAAATGAAAAAAAAAGCCGTGTGGTGTCATTGAACAACCGATTACTTACGCTATTTATAAATTTTAAACAAGGTATTTTGTAAAAAAAAAACAAATATAATTGTTATTGATTCTCATACAAAAGATATATAAAACTTGGCAAGATTTGAATTCAACTTTTCACTATCATTTTTTTTTTATTCTAGCGGAATTGTTGTTGGCGTTGAGCATTGGTTTTCGGTATTTTCTTTGCACTCTGACGTTTGCGCTTTCCATACTTTTTTGTGTATATATATCAATCTTTATTATTTTTCTTTTCGATATATTATGAACACCAATACATCACTGTTTAACTATTCTAATTAATAACAACCATCTTGCCGTAGATAATAATTATTGTTAATGTTTACAAAGAATATCATGTAATAATTTTTACTCCTCATTATTATTATATTGTAGTTGCCTGAATATGGATATAAAATTTCCGAAAGCTTGGAATATTATTAAATGAGTTTTCATTTACTTAGCTGCTTTCCCACTAACTAGAATTTATTTAGTTATTAATATGAATACATTCTTTTAAATATATATAACATCCGTCTGAAAGTATTAAAGTGCTACGTTTGGTCTGTTGTGCGTTATGGATGTGAAACCTGGACACTGAAAGTAAAGCATCTAAATAAATTGGAAGCGTTTGAGTTATGGTGCTATCGCCGTATGCTAAATATTCCGTGGACAGCATACGTAACTAACGAACATGTGTTAGAATCCCTACATAAAGAGCGAGAATTGTCAAACACCATCAAAGTAAGAAAAGTCTAATACTTTGGACATATGATGAGGGGGCATAAATATCACATGCTCCGATTAATTATCCAGGGTAAAATAGAAGGAAAGCGATGGATTGGCACAGCTTTCTTGGCTTCGTAACATTAGACATTGGACGTCGCGAACAGTCGAAGAATTGTTTCATGTAGCTACCAATCGAGAAGCTTTACAACAAATTGTCAACTCTATGATAGCCAACGCCTGAAGCCAACGTTTGAAAACAAGCATGGCACACAAAGAAGAAGATTTATATATATATATATATATATATATATATATAATTTAAATAGTAAAATAAATAGTAAACACTCAAATCACATGTACAATAAACTAATGTAAACAGTAAATACTTGTATCAATTATACAATTTTATCAACTTACTTTTCTAAATCTGTATTACACACATTTGCTGCAATTTCCATTTTTCAAAACTTAATTGCAATAATAAAACAAAATTCACGTATGATCTACAACAAAAATACAAATACCAAATCCGTTTTCACAAAATTTCCACGTGTCTGTACAACCCTGTGTTGAGATTATATGATAATAAATTATGGTTTAAAAAAACTAAAAAACGCACTTTTAGAGTTAATCAAACTAAAAAGTAAAAAATTATTCTAAACATTAGAATAAAATTACTGACGAGAAAATAAATGTCAATGTTCTGTTTGTCATACAAAGCACCCCACGCTTTTAGAACAGTGACATTAATTTTCTCGTTAGTAAACTATTCCATTTACCAAGAAAATTATCTGTCTTCGTTTTGATATGCCAAACAATTTTAAAATGTAGTTTGCGAATACCTTAATAAAATTTAAAAAAATTATGTATTATATGGTAAAAGCACAAAAAGAATGCATCGGCCGGGAATCAAACCCGGGCCGCCCGCGTGGCAGGCGAGCATTCTACCACTGAACCACCGATGCGATGAACTATGTCAATATTTGTTCTGCGCGCATGCGTACTTTACGCACTAGTTACTCTCATGCAAAGGATCCCATTTCGTTACGTGACGATTTCTACCGAATCGCACTACCCGTAAGCCGCGTTAAGGAACTTCGTTCCAAAAAGTACGTGTTAATATATGCTAAAATATGTTTCGAAATAAAAATCCGTGTTAAAATGGTCATTTATAAATCGGTAGCAGATATTTAATTTGCGGAAGAAGAAAAATGGCATTTTGTAATTTAAAAGACATATTTACAATGTCACAAAATAGTGTCCGGATTTCAAATTCGTTAACTGTTTGTGAAGATATGTAGTTTGTTAGATAGGTCACAACATATTGATAACAAAAATAAAAATAATAGGTACTAACGATCCAATACATTTTTAGATTTAAAAAGGAAACTAAGAACATGATTGTTAAAAAATACGGAGCAATACCAAAATATAACAAGTTATAACCTGAAGTGGAATTATTGTACTCTCGGTTGCTAGCAACTGTCCAATTTTACTAATATTGGCAACTGTCGCCAACTTTGGCATTCCGTGTACTCGTTAAGGAATATCGCCTTAGATTCGGCAATGTTTGGGAGTTGCAATGTTTTTTTGAAAACATATATCCACTTTCTGGGATTTTTTATTTCATAAATTTAGTAGCATTGTGCATTTTGTTACTAAAATTAAACATTCTAACCAAATTTAAAATAATTAGTCAATACAACGTCATATTTTTCATTGCACCACTATATTTAGTTTATTTTTAAATTATTTGTTGAGAAAATGATGCCTGTAAAGGTATATTTGATGTTATAACTTAATGAAATGGAAAGAAGGGCATTAACATTAGGCAATATGAACCGACGAATTATGAGGTCTGAAAGTGATCCATTTGCACTGAGAGATGAACAGTTTATAAGTCTGTTTCGTTTAAATAAAGAAATGTACTCAATGAAATTCAACCTCATTTGAATTTAAATCACAGCATTGTAGCAGTTCCACATATGCTTAAGTTACTTATTGCATTCAATTTTTTTTCCACTGCCTCCTATCAAAGATCAATAGGCCAAAACTTTAAATTTTCAGATTCTCTACCAGAAGTGTCAAGTGTTGCTCAATACGCGACAACGCCGCACTGCTTGTCTGAATTGTTCCACGCGCAGAGATCCGTGTGTAATACAAAATCTGACAGTTTCGGCTAGCATTAGTAGCGATGTTGCCAAAGGTGTTGCAACGAGATTTTGGAGTATCATCATTGATTTTCAGCATTGGTAAAATTCAGTAAAATTTAGTGAAAGAAATGGTTCGTCATTGTCAAGTGTGTAAAAAACCGGACTATTTAAGCCCCAGTGTTTCTTTTCACAAGTAAGTTGAAATATCTCTTTGTTTACGATATTTTCATCCAGTGGTGTAGCAATGACGATTTCAATATCAAAATAAATAGGTATTATTTTGAGGCGTAAAACACGAATTTGAAAACCAAACGATGCGGAAATCAATACTTTTCGAGATATTCTCAAAAAAAGTCATTATTTCCCCGTTATTCAGCAACACTTATTCAGTGGTATTATCCTTCTTTCGTTGTTATTTAAAGAACTATACACCCTCCTGATCCATTTTATAGTAGTATTTCATAAGAAATTTATACATCAACTCAAATTTAATCCAATCGATAAATCAAGGAGTCACGAAACCCTGAGTATAATATTTTAATCTTTTGCGTTACTTAGCTGTTAATAAATAGTTTGAAGATTAAAATTTAAATTTAAAATACATTAAGTACATTTTATTTGTACATTTAATATGAATGATAATTATTTAAGTTTTTTTCATTTCAGACAGTTGGGTAAAATTATTTAAAATTCTTTTTCAGTACTTTAATTTGATAAAATAATTTAGTTTACGGGGTATTAGTAAAATTGTTCGCTACACAATTAGCAGCCCTTGAGTTGGAATAATTCAGTTTTATAAATATAACTTATAACATGCACACAATTGACTTTAAAAAGAAAACTTTAACGTAACACAAAAATGTTGCCCAACATTTGGGGAATTAGTAAGTTTTTAAAGTTACACAAAATTGGCACTTCACTTTTGTATATTTAAAAAAACAGTTTAGTTATGGTAACACAATTTGGCGCCCAACTTTTGGGGTTTAGAAAAATACTTTTAGTAGACTACAACACTTCAATTTGATAAAAAACTGAGTATCACCTATTCATAAATATATTCTCAAAAAAACTAAATATTACCCGATAGATATATTCTCATTTTGAACAAACAGCACGTCTCTCATTACAAGCGTGGCCATAAGTCCACAATAATGTTACAGCGTAGCCAGCACGAGAACGGGACAAAGAGAATCGATTGGTATTCTTTGTCATACTCATGACCACTCTCGTGTAATCATTGCGACAAAACGAACAGAGTTTTATGAATGGAATGTTGCGTCTCCTGTGGATAATAGGTGTAAGGTAATGAAGTTTATTTTCAAACTCTATACAATGGCAGATTATAACAAAAAATAAATAAAAATTATTTTCATTAATTTATCGTAATACCTAAGATAATTTAAAAAAAAACAACTCCAATAAAAGCTATGTTTTTCTCGATGATTACTTATATCCTTTGCATCATAAGGAAAACACTTTTGACACGTATGAAAATTTCATAATATCCCTTATTATCCCAGATTTTCTTCACGTAACCGTTTAATATGCAATTACAAACTTTAAAAACCGTCAACTTCAATAATCTTTCACACCATGACCTTTTCATCTATAAAATTTTTTGATTGTACCTAAATGTATTCTTCGTGAGCTGCCAAGCAGTAAAGTAAATGTAGTGATGTTATTTCCAACGAAGCGAATGTCAAACGCCGATTAAAACCGAATTGGTTACCACAACTTTACTTCTTCAACATGATTACGTATTCCCGCTTAAGAATATACACGCCAACTTCTTTGTTTATTGTCAAGCAGGGTTATTCGAAAATCGTCGTGTTTTTTTGACGTTTTGTCCTAATCTGACTGATTTAACCGAAAGTTGTCCCTAACAATCATAATTCATTTTTAATTCTAAACTGCAACGCTTAATGGAGAAGTTTTTACTCATTCTACGAATTTTTGTTTCATTTTATGTGAACCGCTAAGAACTTATAATTTCGAAAAAGTAACATTTTCCAATAAAATTTAATCTACCCAGGTTAATACCACACAAGTTTTGGATTACCTACTTACACGAGCTCAATATTCAAGTCATAAACTGGCCATTACGAAGCACATACTTAAATCCAATCGAGCACCTCTCCGTGATGCATTAAAAATCAATAGGGCGATGTTTACCCGCTCCCATCAATAATACCTAAGCATTGAAAACAAGACGTTCTGTTCGAGTAAGATAATATCCCTGAGAAGTAATTCTTACAGTTATCACATTATTCTAAAATTAAGTATTTTGAGTTGTTCGCATCATGTAATTTTTTATTGTTTTCCATGTTCCATCAAATGTAAACAGTGTGACATCTTAGGCGGTTCCATTAACCATCTAACATGTTTAATCCGGCACTGGTATGTTGGAGGTAAATAAATATTCCATTACAGTTGCGTACAAACAGCTGCAATTAATTGCTAAACTTCCGCACGTAATGTTTGAACATCATCATTATTTGCATGGAACTTACAACGCATCGAGTTGAAACTGAAACCGATGCTATGTAACAATAATTTTAATTTTCTTGTCAGGATACCTAATATTGGTTAGATACTCATTTGAGCTCAAACATGCTTACACTATGTAACACCGCCATTCAGGCATTTTACAAAGTCGAATTTGAAGGAAAAACCAGGATATCTTTGTTGAAATAATAATAATAATGAAATGAAATAACTATAGTAAGTATAAAATAATGAACAATGAAAATCATCTAATACTACTTACCAATTTTAAACTTTGGAGCTAATAGCCAACACAATATAAAATAACTTCCATGTTAGTCATGAACAAATTTGCTAAGAATGGAAACAAACATTGCTAAACCTTCAAGTAGAATTTCCCATTTAAGACAAAACAATCTTGAGAAAGGCAAAAGTGTAGTAGTGTTAAAATTTGTGGTATAGTGTTTTCATCGACAAGCTTTGATCTAAGTAGATCTCCTACTAAGGGTCTGATTTGGGAACCGAGGTAATAAGATTGCTAATATCAAATGACATAAAACAATTCTTGATGGGTAAATTCATTTAATTTGGTCAATAAATCTAAAGAGTTACTTACCGAGAATTTCGGCTTGAACCACTACTGGGGTTCACCCCTAGAGGTTACAGTTCACCGCACAATTCAGTTCTTCTCGCGAAGTTCATGGTTGTAAGATTTTCTTGAAATCGATAGGTTTTAAGTTGGTAAAACCAAATGTATTAAACTTTATTCTTCCTAAGCAAGGGCATGAACATATTATGTTTTCAGCTGTTTCGTCATCCAAGCAGCAAAGCCGACATCCGCTTGTTGGTTCAGACATATTCTTCCCAGGTGGTATATTACACGACAATCTTCTGTGTAGTCCTGTCAGAATTCGCAGGTCATTCCTACTATATTCCAGGATCTGGAATTAAAATTATTCTTAAGACTTAATAACGAAATTGTAATGTTAAAAAGTATAAATTATGGCATAAATAGGACACTAGTAGCGTGTTTTGCCTCCTCTACCTCTGATCACAGCATTTATGCGTCTAGGCATACTACTACTTAAATTTTGAATAAAATCTTAAGGAATTTCTTTCCATGCTGTGATAACTGCATTTTCAAGTTCCCTCAGGTTTCTAGGTGCAGGTATTTGACGTTTAACATTTTTCTTAAGATGATCCCATAAATGCTCGATCGGATTTAGTTTCGGGTTTTTTTGGTGGCCATTCCATAACGGGTATACCACCTTAAGTAAGATAATCGAGCACCTCCCCAGCTACGTAAGGTCGAGCGTATACCACCACAGAACATAAAAAAGCCACCACGAAATGGAATCCCTACAAAGATATTGCAAGGAGCAAACCTCTCTCCTGGTCTTCGCCAGACTCGTTTACGACCATCTGGATATTTAAGGCTAACCCTAGTTTCATCTGTAAATAAAACTTTTTTTCCAACTATCCACAAACCAATTTTGATGAGTTCGAGTAAAACATAACCTGAAATCTCTGTTCTATCCATTAGGCAAGGGTCTTCTATTGTTTAATCCAGCTTCATTTAACCGTCTTCTAACTGTTTTGGAGGAAATTGTCACGTTGCAGACAGTTTTGAGTTCGCCTCTGATCACAAAACTAGTGACAGTCCTGTTTCTTAAAGGGTATTATTTCCGCACTTGCCCTGGCCTTCTAGAATTATTTTCTACCTCATTCAAGCGTCTTACCATACGACTTATAGCGGAACGATTTTTGCCTAGCAAATTAGCAACATACCTTTGAAAATTTCCCTCATCCAATAAAACTGAGGCCCGCACTATCTTTTGTTCAGTCTACCGCAAAAAACGTATTACTTTTAAAACAGGAACAATTTATAAGTTTACTTTCAACGAAAATCTATCGCAAGTACTGCACAAAATTGTTTATCTTCTAACATATTCTTTAAACTGTAAATCTAAACGAATTTTTTTGACAGCTGTCATTAACAATTTGACAAAATATGCATAGCCTATTTCAAATACTCGATTAACTTCAAAAACGGACATAAAAAAAAATGAATTTTTTTATACTATATTAGTATAATAATATAATAATATAATAATATAATAATATAATAATATAATAATATAATAATATAATAATATAATAATATAATAATATAATAATATAATAATATAAACATTACCGTGGAACACGTATTATATTTTCTCTCACGCTTGTTTTTGCATTTTCGGCATTGTTGCTTTTTTTTGATGTTTTTTTTAGTCAATTTGTCAACCAATTGGCTATAAAAAAATAAGAGAGTCGTAATATAAAAATTTTAGGTTAAAAATAAATAGTCCACGTGTTTAAAAAAATGACAATTGCGCGTATGTTATTGGCTGTTCCCAGTCATAGGTGTGCGCTTATTGGTTCAAGGCAACCAATAAGTTCGCACCGGCTACACAGGTATAATTGGTATACGGTACACGTCTGATAGTTCGTGTTTTGTGACGGAAAAATCTTACACTTTCTTTGGCCTAGCTCCCACCTGTACCGTGCGATATGGAACTTCGTTCCAATAATATAATTGATGTAATTATACAGAGTGGGCCACAGAAAACTGTCCACCCCGATATTTAGCAGTATTCATTAGAATTTAAGGAAATGCTTCTAATTCCCCAACCCCTTAATTTAAAATAGGAAATGTAATATGTGTGGTACATCATTAGAGAGGCATTTAGATGGTGTATTCAGGAATATGCTCATCCACGATTTTTTTTCGAAATTTACACCGTCTTTGCAAAAAAACTCTTAATTAATTTAAAGTGCAACACCTCTTACAAATGAAACGTAACACTTACGTTTTGATAATGTGTCAATTTTTTCTGTCACATCAAAAGTACAATAAAACGAATTTTGTAAAAAATTAATAAATTTATACTAAGACAGTTTGTTTAACATTAATGTTAGTAAATCAATTAAGGTATTATTTGAATACTTTAAAAATGGTATGGTAAATTGCAGAACGAGTACAGATTATTTCCAAATTTTTTAAAAACGGGAAGTGTGCAACAAAACAGCAAATTTATTTAATTAGCTTTATGACGCATTGTCAAAGCATAAGTGTTGCGTTTCATTTTTAAAAGGTGTTGTACTTTAAATTAATTAAGACTTTTTTTTACAAAGACGGTGTAAATATCGAAAAAAAATTATGGATGATCATATGCTTTAGTACTTACTCCATCTAAATGCCTTTCTAATGATGTGCCCCACGTGGTGCATTTCCTATTTTAAATTAGGGATTGAGGAAATGGAAGGGAGGGGGTTGAAAAATGACAGATATCTGTATCGTGGAAATGTGTCCCCCTTGGAACAAACATCGACGTGTTTCAGAATTTTCTTAAATTCTAATGAATACTGTCAAATATCGGGGTGGACTGTTTTTTGTGCCGTACAAAGATGATCCAAAATGGTCTCCTAAAGAAAACAAAGTGAATACTATCTCCAAACATAAATGTAATTTTTAAATCAGTTTAAATATCTCAATTTATATTTGGATTTTCATCTAGGATAGACATCCTTTTTCTGATTGCAGGAGACACGATTTATTGATGTTAATGACCTAGACGAGCTTAAATACAAAATTTTAACAAAGTCTTAGCATGAAAATGCTTCCTCTTTTTATTCCTCGATCGATTTTCACGCTCACTCTCGGGGAGTATTCTTATATGTCTATGGTCAAATCGTCAAGAAAGAGAAAGTACAAATCTGAGGAAAAGTTTTAATAGAAGGTATTAATGATCTTTCCAAAGTCGTTCTCTTATACATTTTTTTAAACTTTATTGTTTCCTTTTTTTTATTAAATAGGAACCTTGCTCGTATTTATTTTCTTTTATGAAATGGGGCTATCACAGAAACTTATTTTCCGGAGAATAATTTATATCGTGGAGGGTGAAAGAGTTAAATAAGATAAATATTTTCGCGTTGCGTCTGATATTTCTCCAAAAGAAAACGGTGGGTTCGTTTTATTCTACGTAGCGCAAAGCAGCAGAATTTTTAAAAATAAAATCTGAAAATATAACGTGGTTGTATTAAATAAAAAGGATTTTAAAATAGTCGCAAGATGATGATGTCCGTTTATAAACCGAGAAAACTTATGGTTCCCGATGATTAAGTTTAGCAATAAATACAATAAGTTTAAAGTGTTGCTTACAATTAAATCGTTGTGTCCATAGGGTTGACCTGGGTAGGTGATTAGTTGCACATTTAGCTCCAGCTGTCCGCAATTGTCATAACAATCCTAAAAAATCGGAAGTGCATTTAAAATTTTTTATTTGTATAAGACAGTTAGTCGGTGGCAATAGCGCGCACCGCACATCGCACCGCACTTATTATTGTACCATAGTATCCGTGTGCGAAATAAATGTTATTATAATAGTCCAGTCACCTTAGCATAAGACCTGTTCAAGAGGCGCACCCTCTGGCCAATTTTATTATAGGTTGTTTGGACCTACAAGAATATAGTCCTGAGTTTTCGGTCATTCAAATTAAATCAAATCAAATTTATTCAGCAACAATACTTAACACAGTATAGATCTATATATACTTATAAATAACATTTGATGATATTCATCTATTTGGGGTAGTGTAGTGTATCCGCCTAAACCTACAAGGCTTGTGTTGCGGTTCCATCTACTTACTAGCCCTTAGATTATAGTCTAAATATCTAGTGTCCTCAAAGTATTCGAAAGTTAGTTTATAATGAATAGTTACCTATACGTAAATTTATGACTATATGTGAAAAAGTTGATTATCTGTGAAAAGTTGGATGAAGATGGAGTACATATTGGAACTTGCAAAGTCAGATCAGTCTGTCTTGCATGTCTGGATTGACTAAGGATCCTGTTTTTTTTATTGAATAACCAAGTTTGGGTCTGCAAGATGCAGATATTTTTAATATTTAGGATATGTGATTCTTGATATAATTGTTCCGTGGAGTACAAACTTCTTTTTTTCAAAATTATTTTCAGTATTGTATTTTTTGTTGTTTGAAGTTTGTGAATGACGTTGTTGAAGACGCGTCCCCAGGCTGTAATGCAGTATCTTAACACGGACTCAATTAATGAATTATAGACTATGAGTTAAACTTTTTTGCTAAGAATGTCCCTAAGTGTGTAAAATTTATGTATGAGTTTTCTGAATCTGTTGATGACGTAGCTATAAATTTGGTTTTTGAAATGTTTAGGCTGAGAAGATGTTGATTTAACCATTTGTGAATTTTGGCAATATTATGTTCAGCGAGTTGATAGAGATCTGGCCAACAGCTATTGGAGAAAATGATGGCAGTATCGTCTGCATAAGAAATTCTTTTACCGTGGAATTTTTTAATCTGACACATGTCATTTATATATAATAGGAATAGAATTGCCGGGGTATATTTTAGCAATACAAAATTATTGAAAATTACAAAATGGATATTTTTGAGATAATTTTTTTGTGGCGCGTCCTATCGAAAAAAAATTGCAATAAAATGTGTTCATCATAACGTCCTCTGTAAAAAAGGTCCCAAAAAAAAGTGCAAACATTTTTAAGTAAGCGGTTAATGGCAAATGAAAATGAAAATTCTACATTTCGTTTTTGCAACTGCAATCGGGTGTTTATCAACAAATCGGTTTGAAACTTGTACATGATGCCCTTCAATAGAATTTCCCGACGAAGGCAAACAGGGTGGAAAAAAATCGAGGAGCTTCGTATCATTATGCAAAAGCGATTTGGAAAAAAAGTTTTGTTGAAAAAAGATACTGTTTTTCAGCGATTTTAGATTTTTGCTTGTAAACAGATGACAATTCCGACCAAAGTTGCAAAGATATCTGAAAAATTCTTGGATCATTTAACGCGTTTTTGGAAAACGAACAATTTAAAAAAAATTGCAATATTTTGATTACCGCCCCGAGATATGAATGTGCTTACGTTTGTTCAATTTTCTATTGTTGTAATAAAGATTTTTACAAAATTCGAGTTCCTCAGCAATCCCTACGCTTCCGGCCATGGGATTTAATAAAATTATTTTCTTTACAAGCAATTATGCCATCACAGTTATCGATTTATTTCGATATATTGAAAATAATATCGTGCGTGTGCGATAAAAGTAGGGATGGGTTGTTACTCGTGGAACGTTATTTTGGAATGGTATTTTTTGATAACGCTACAACGCGTTTTACCGTTCCAAACTAACGTTCCACGAACGTTCGCCGAAAAACAGTATCTATTTTCAACAAAACTTTTTTTTCAAATCGCTTATACAATGATACGATTTTTTTTCGATTTTTTCCACCCTGTGTGCCTTCGTCGGGAAATTCTATTGAAGGGCAAAGATGTTTCGATGACCGCAGATTGTTGCTAAACTACACCTCGCAGATCGATAAATCTTGCACGAATCTCTTGGGGTTTGGCTCCTTTACATCATGTACGAGTTTCAAACTGATATGTTAATAAACACCCGGTTGCGGTTGCAAAAACGAAATGTAGAATTTTCATTTACATTTGCCATTAACCGCTTGATAAACAATGTTTGCACTTTTTTATAGAGGACGTTATGATGAACATATTTTATTGGAAACTTTTTTCGATAGGACGCGTTCCAAAAAAATTATCTCAAAAATATCCATTTTTTAATTTTCAATAATTTTTTATTGCTAAAATATACCCCGGCAATAGCCGAAAACTCAGTACTATATTCTTGTAGATCCAAACAACCTATAAAAAAATTTGCCAGAGGGTGCGCCTCTTAAATAGAACTTCGTAAAATATGGCCCAAGGTGACTGGACTATAAAGCCTTGCACTTAGCCTGGTATCAGAGAATCGTACTCCGAAATCAAGCTTAGTATTTTTTAAAATCGCATATGGCGCGTTGTGCATGATAGATAATGAAAAATTATTAACCTGTATCTTTGTTGCTTGACGGCAAAGACTTGTACGATACAATGGTACAATGCTATGTGTAGTGCAAGGTGCGGTACGTCGTTATAGACATTATCTTAGAGCCACAATAGTCCATAAAAGTTTTTGTAAAAAAATAAAACGTTTGCTACTTTTCTGGTAGGTCAATCATAAGGTTTTTTTTTTGGAAAACTAAGCTTGTTCATTTCTGAGTAGATGCTTCTAAAGGTGTCACGTCGAACAACCTCATTTATAACTACAAGCTCTGCAGAATGTGATTGATTGTTACACCTGTCCGAAGGTTTTCTAATCTCCAATGTTTAAAAATTCGTGTAAGTACACTCCATGTTCACACAATTTCGTGTTAGATTCACAATAAACTGAGAGAACTTGAACACCTTTTGTCATAATACATTGACGTGTAAATTATTTAATTCAGTAAATATGTACTACTTAGTGTTAAAAAATTTATATGCTGGAAGCCTTGTAGTACAGAAATACATATTTAAAAAAGCAATAAACCGTATAGTGGTACATTAACCCATAACCAGTCAACGAAAACGCACGCGCATGGCGTATTTTCCTATGGAGTTTAAAGCACGCTCCAGTATAGAGCAAGAAAATCCAGTAGAGCACCGTTTTTCTCAACAAGCGCTTTATTCTGGATATCGCGTCGCGGGAAACGGTCGGAAAACACGTGAAAACCCTCGAGGAAAATTTTCTCCGGCACATAAGTGCGCTTGAAATGTGATTTTCCGCAAATTTGTAATTGTTCTTGCTGTGTAAAAGTTTTTTCTGCAGTATTTTTTTTCGGTGTGATTATTATCTACAGGAGGCGAGCGATAAGTAACGAAAAATTTTAATTAGAATTTAATTTTTTTTTAAAATAATTTTTTAAAAAAGTATCACAAACGAAATAAATTTTTTTTTGTATAAGTATTTCAAATAAAATGTCATTAAAAATAGTTTTATTTTTATATGTTGAATACTTATTTTCTATCATTTATTTAAAATAATACCGAAGTAATCATATATTTTTTAATGAAAATAAAGTGAAGAAACATATTTTTTCTTATAGATATTCAAAAAAATTACTTACATTTTTAAAATTACTCTTACCAGAATTTATTTATGAATTATTAATTAAAATAAATAATATTTGACGTATATTTAATCTTATAAAAATATTTGCCTATTTACCCAGTTATAAAAATAAATAAATAAAAATTAATGTTTATAAAAATATATGTTTTAATAAAAATTATAATTTATTTTACACATTGAAAAATAATAATGATTAATAATTGTTATTTCACCGATGATTTTTTTTTAAACTCAGAAAAACGCTTTGGTATAAAAATTAATTTTTATAAATATAATCTACATTGTAGTCTGCGTTAGTATCCTAAAGGGATTTTAAAAAGTTAAGCTAAGCTACAAAAAATATTATCAACACTGAACACAATAAAGAAAAGAATATGTCCAACATGCAAAATGAAAAAAAATTCATCTCTGTCTTGAGCTTTAAAAAGAAAAAAAAAATAATCACAATGAAGGTTTTGTAAAAAAAAATTTTGGTGCTTTCACAGAATTGTGTAAAGTATTTTTTAAAAAAGAATTTTTTAAAAGAATAAAATAAAGAAAAATTAAGGTACCAGATTCGTTTAAGGGCACACAGTTTTTGAGCTTTCAACAATCAAATTAAAAATGTATAAGTATTGTAACCAACATTAGCTTAAAATACATCAATTTCACATTATTTAAACTTTTCCATTTTATAAAAATGCTGGATTAAAATCTACAAACGTGTCAACTAATTATTAACAAAAAAACATTATTTAAATAATATTTTAGGTGTGTAACTCGACATTAAACAAAATTGTTTTATATTTATTTAAAAAATCACTTTTTCTAAACTGGGCTCTTAAAGAGTTATTTCACTCTAACGGTTTAAGTAATTTTTATTTTATTTGTAGTTGGTCAATTCTTTAATTTAATCATATTTATCGTTGCTTAACGCCACTTCAACTGCCTGTCTCGTTTCACAGCTTTTATAAAAAAATATTCTTTTAGGCACCGCTTGTATTATAAAAGCCTAATCTAACTTAAGTGTGCGTAAAAATTATTTCCAATAAGTGACGTTTCAATTTTTAGTCACATTTTATAACTAACCGCCCGATATCTATTAAGATGTTACAAAAAATTATGTAACTCTGACATACGTTTCAGAATAAGATGAATAGTGTATTCGCTCTAGCATTTGTGGCTATCATCGCTTTTTGTGGAGGCCTGACTGCCCCTGCCTGCGTGTGCGACAAGAGGGAGTGCGAAATCATCAACGAGATCGACTGTCCCGGATTGGGGATAGTCGTTTGGGATCCTTGCAAGTAAGTGAAATTTTCATTTTTCATGTGCTAGCGTGTTGAGGGAATCGTGGTGTGAAATTTTTGTCATTGGAGTCATATCTTTTTGTGGTCGTAGTGTGGACTAAAATATGCCTAAAATATACCAAATTCCTCACCGATTTTCTACAATACCAGTATGCATTCGTCGCAGCCAGATAAAATAGTCATGATTCTGCTAATTCATAAATATATGGTGAAAACACAATGAGCTAAGTTCATTTCTGACTCATAAAACATCCTGTAAAGAAATCAATAGTTCATTAAATAAAGTTTTACTTATTTCCCATGAAAAGAAACGCCAATTAATGATATACATAGTGACCCATTTAAAAGTGTACATCCCTGATATTTTCCATGGAAAAAATTTGTTCTGGAAATCCCGAGATAGACGATTTTGCTTTTAAAGGGTACATACGTTTATTCTAAATTTTTGTATAAAGAGTCATCTGTTTTGAATGTACTTCAATACTTTAAATAAACATGCCAAAAATTTATCGTTCTGTTTTAAAGTTGATGCGAAAAATGATGTTCGAAAAAAGACTTGATATAATAAACGACAAACTTCTCAGAGAATTAAACTACAAAAAATGGCTAATGACCAATGTGATAATAAGCTAATGCGTTTCATTATAAGTCTACAGGTACTTTTGTAATGATTTTAAATTAATCAGAAATGTTTGAGTCGTTGTCAATATCCGCTATTTTGAAGTTATCGATATGTTTTACCTACACCAATGCAGAGAGAACTGAAATTGTCATCCTCTATTTTAAAAACAATGAAATGGCCAGGGTAAGTGCAAGAATTTCAATGAAAGGTATCCCGGTAAAAGTGTTAACCATTCTTACGTGTCAAAATTAATATCTAAATTATTGGAAATTGGATCCTTTGCTAACAAAAAACGTCAAGGTAACACAGCGTTACCAACGAGTCTGAACAGGTTGCAATCTTAGTGTATGTTGTAGTGGATCCTACTTCAAGTGCCAGAAAGTTATGGAAAACTTCAGGAATTTCACGTACTCAAAAAATGCCATTTTAACCCTATAAGATTCCCTTTGTGCAAGAGCTCAATGAAGATGATCCAGATCACCGTATTGTGTTTTTGTGAGAAGATGGGTTAAAAAATTCGAAAAAATCCCAATTTTTTATATTTCATATGTTTTTCTGATAAATGCACATTTTTTCTCAATGGTTACGTCAACAGATATAATTACAGATATTGGAATGATTCGAATCCTGTAACTATGAAAAAGCAGCATTCACAGCATCCAGAAAAGTTGAACGCATGGGCTGGGATTTTGGGAAATGATATTTTTGGTCCATTTTTCCTAGCTGGTAACTTCACAAAAGAATCTTTAATTTAATGGTTAATGATTTGATCTACCTTCGAACTGTGGAAATAATTGAAAACAACGATCAGATTCTAGAGATTGGTTTGTTTTTGAACGGGATGAGGTTTCGCTACACTATGCAGCGCCTGTACGTGATTTTTTGAATCAACATTTTCCCGAATACTGGGTTGGTAAAAGGGGTATCATTGAACTTTGCCCCAGATCAACAGATTAAACACCATTGGACTTGCTTGGTGGGCCACCAAAAATTGGTATTTATAAAACAAAACTTACCTCTTTAAAAGGCATTCGTCACCGAATAGTAGTAGCATGTGTTGAAATAACTTCTGAAATGCTTCAGAATATGTACGGTAAATGTTGAACAAAGATTTTATTTTTGTATAGAAGTAAATGGGTCACAATTCCAACACCTAATTTATTAAATTTATTTTCGATTCATTTAACAACAGTTTTTTTTACATCAATTTAGAAGCAGGATGAAAATTGTTTGGTACGTTGTTATCAGAATTACTTAAAACACCTTATAAATAATGTGCCACTTGATCCCCCGGGTCATCTGGGAATCTTGAAGGGGGATGACCTTATATCTATGAATAAATTTAAAAAAGTCCCCTTCGAAATCGAAATCGACCGGTTTTAAATGGGCTTTAGAATGCCCATCTCCACTATAAAAGAGTTCTGGTTAAATACTTTTTTTGTTATTTATAATTTATTTTTACCACGAAAAACGAAATTATTTTTATTTAATTAAAACATTGTTAGTAGAGCTAAAGTTAAAAACTATAAGTTTTTAAAAAACCAAAAATGTCTTTCATGCAAATATTTTTTAGTTAGATTGTATAAAAAGTTGTTAAGTTGTCGTCGTTGTCATCGCTCTGCAATTTATCTCTTTAATGAAACTTTTTTTTATTCAACTTGTTCGTTCAGTTTTTGGTGAATGGAATTTCTTTTAGTAATTTTTTAAGAAAAAACAACAGAAAAATAGAAATATTTAGTTTTGCTGATATTTTATGAATTTTAATCTCTGAATTATCCGTCAAACTTTTGCATTAAAGTCATTCGTTGTCGTGTTGGAGAAAAATTAGAAATTGTAAAAGTGTCCTCTGCATTTAATTTCTACATTGTCTGAACTTTAGATAATCGTATACAACATTACATTTTAAAATAAAACAAAGTTAACAAATTAAAAAGGTCATCCATATGTCAAACTTTAAACCAATCTAATGTGGCACGATAATAATATCGTAAATATTTTTTGGTTAAAGTTTGATTTAAATGTTAAATGTCACTAGTTATAGGTTAAAAAGCGCACTATTTTTCGTATGAATAATAAGCTGTAAGACAAGTCTTCTTCGTGACAATTTATGATTTTAAAACGATGGTAACAACTAAAAAATAATAAATATTTAAACAAGTTAAAAAAAATGAAAAATAAACAAAGTAAGGAAAATATTATTAAAAATTGAACATTACATATAAATTTTTTTTATACTCAAATCTACGAGACACTGTCTTGGTGCTTAGATAATAATATGCGACAATCTATCATTATTTTAGATTCAAAATTTGTCTATGGTCACATCGGTATCTCTGAAAATGAAATAGTAGATGAAGCAGCCAAAGAAGCAAAAACTTATTAATTTTGATAAATTAAGAGTAAAAAATAATTTTTAAAGACAAGCTTTTATTTTAATGTGCCAAAAAGAATAAAATAAACTTTTCCTTTAAAACTTTTACTATCAACGTCATTACACAATTTATTATGTAATAAAAGCTTGTCACAAGATTTAAGTACTAATTTTTACTTAGTCAGAAAATTCTAAAAATGAAATTCAATCAGTTATAATTATTTAATCTACTTGATTATCTACATAGGGTAAATCTCGCGACAAGCTTTTATTACAAAATAAATTGTATAATGAAGTCTTAAATTGATAGTAAAAGTTTTAAAGGAAAAGTTTATTTTATTCTTTTTAGCGCATTAAAATAAAAGCTTGTTTTTAAAAATAATTTTTACTTCTAATTTGTTTTTTACTTTTTAGTTATCGCCTGACAGGTTTCTTAGTCTGTTCATCTCATTCAACGCATCATTGTTGCAAGGTCGTTTGCCGGTTAATTTCAAACAATCTAGGCTCTTCAATAGGGAACCTTCTAATGTTTTTACCCTACTTTAGGCCACGTAAGCTTGACCTTTGATTTTGGAGTTTTTCTTCTCCTAGACAGATTGCAAACGAATGCTGTTGACGCCTATTTTGCCAAATTACACAAATCAAAGTTAACCCCGATGCTACAAACTCGAACAATTTTACTTCAATATCATAATCGAGGACTTCGAAAACCCTAGTACACCAAAATTTTGGACAGGTTGAAGCACGAAGTTTAACTCGCTTTCGACTCTCAGCAAGTCCTTTTATTTGATACTTATATTGCAAGAAAGCATAAAAAATTAATCCGCCCTCTTTCAAGTCCGCCATATTCAATTCAGAGTGACGTAAATTTATTTTTCGAGTTATTCTCAGCAAGCTCTTTCATTTGATACCCATATTGTAGGAGTGCATTAAAAATAACTAGTCCGCCATCTGGGGTGTTCCGCCAAATTGGATTTAGAATGACGTCACACAGCTAACCACGCATTGTCACCCAAACTAAACATGTATACAAAATTTCAGCTCAATCGTTTGAAGATATCTGCTTCAAAATTAAGTTGAAAGATTTCACCCGGACAAACATACATACATTGTCAGTTAAATAAAAGCTTTTAATAATAAAATTCCCTGCTATCATGATCTATTTTGCATTTTTAAGCATATCACGGTTAAGGTATAAAAGGAAAAGAAACCACCCAAAGAAGTCCTCCATATATTTCTGTTTGACGTTCCCAAAAAGTACTCCACCATCATCACAAGACTCAAAATAAATCATGGATGCTTTCCAGCCCACTAGCAAAAAATTGGGATTCGTGAATCACCTTTTTGTCAGTATGATAACGAAATTGCTGACCTGAATATTCTTTTTTTTTTAATTGCATGGGAATTCATGGCAAAGATCGTTTCATACTTAAACTTACACAATTGAACTGGCAATTTCCTACTAGCATTCAAGTTTTACTGGCACCGAAGAATAGAGAAATGTATGACTTGATTGTGGAGTTTGTGATTGAAAATAAAATTACTATCTAGGTAGCAGTGCGTTCATAAAATAACGCATAAAATAATTATTAGCTAAATAAACAATAATATGAAAAAATCACAAAAGTCGATTTTTGATTTTATTGACTATTTTTTAAAAGAATAATCTATCATACAGGGTGAATAACCTTTGAGTGATGAATAAAGAACCCCCTTTTTTCCAATTTGTGGATTCACCTTGCTGAGCTGATTCTTAAAATGTATCACAGTTAATTCAATTTGGTACGGGGTGGACGAAATAGCAAAAGTTGTTTATCACAATTCATTATTTATAAAATAATTGATGAAGACTAAACGTATACTTTAACAATAACAAACCAAAGAAAATTTACAGTAAATGTTTAAATTGTTCCCCATTGACCACTAAACAATAACTTAACCTGGTAAAAAATTTGTCTTTAACATTTTGTAGCATAGCGGGTTTTACGTTCTGCATTTCCTGCCTGATTCGGGCTTTTATGTCACGAATATTATCAGGTCTGTTGGTGTAGAATTTAGATTTAAAATAACCTCTTAAAAAGAAGTCTGATGGGGTAAAATCGTCTGATCTGGCGGGCCATTCCACTGATCTCTTTTTTCCGATCTATCGATCTGGAAATGTTCTGTTTAAAAACTGGCGTACAGCTATATCAAAATGTAGCGGTGAGCCATCCTGTTGAAACCAGGATGCGGTCTAAAGTGTTGGCAATTTAAATATCAGGTAAAAGCTGGGTCAAACCAGGAATTAATTTATTTTGCAAAAAATCCAGATTTAATAATAATTTAAATATTTTTTAAAAAAATATGGACCAATAATTGTATTTGTCACAATAACAGGCCACACGATGATTTTTTGAGGTCTTTGCGTAAGGCATTCTTGCATCCGATTTGGATTTTTATCAGATCAATATTGTCAATATTGTGTTTTGTCGGTTAGCATACCCGTTCAAATAAAACATTGCCTCATCCAAAAAAACGTTATTAATGAAATTGGTTTTTAATGGATTATATAAGGATGGTATTTTGCTTTTTTTAAAGAATTGATACCAAAGACTTTCCAATAACAAAATCCCTAGATAATCCCCGTACTGTACAGTGTGGATCGTCTACTGCCCACAAAATTACATCTTGTTGAATATTTGCATTAAGTGTAGGTCTACCTTGCTTCGGTACATCCCTATTCTCTGTGTTTCCTTTCTATTCTGCTTAGCGTAGACTGAGAGATACGTTCTAAATTTGGGTGCATTTCATGAAATAATGTGCATACCTCTTGTTGATTCCGCACCCTGTCGCCAAGACCAATCATCATAAACATTTAAATTCTATTACTTTTAATTAAAGGCATTTTAACAAAACAGTTTGTTAAATACAATAATGATAAATTAGATTAACAATACAAAATTGTACTTAGGTATTAATGACAGTTTTTACTGTCTAATTAAAAAAATGACAAGTAATACTTTTAAACTTTTTCTGTTAAGTCGAGCAGCTAGGATTACTTAAGAAAGTGGATAGATACAATGTTAAAAAAACAAACAACTTTTGCGTTTTGTCCACCCTGTACCAATTTGAATCAACTTGTGATACATTTTTAAAATCAGCTCAGCAAGTGAAATCCGCAAATTGGAAAAAAGGGAGTGTTTCATCTAAAAAAACCGGTGCTAACGTCATCACTTAAAGCTTATTCACCCTGTATAATTATTTTTTTAAGAAATAGTTAATTAAAATTAAAAACCGACCTGTTTCTGGATTTTTCAATGCTACTGTTTATTTAGCTAATAATGAATTTATGCGTTACTTTGTGGACGCACTTGTATTTATAAACAAGTTTTTACATGATATCTTATATGCCATAGAGTTTTTTTATATTAAAACGTCTCCTTTATGAAAGGAGTGGTAGTTCCTCGGAGTTGGAAAATTTTCTTTTTCTAGCTCATATTTATCATCCCGAATCGTCCAATCTTACGCTTTTTGACAACACTACCTGTTCGCTGTCGCAAAGTTACTAGATAAATTTTTTTTAGAATCACACTTCTTTTCATCAGGATCGATATAGAATAAAGTAATATCCATTGTAGTTTTTAACTAATAATTGGACGGCTGTATTTATTAATTTAGATTCACATAAATACGATGCATTTCTTTTTTAAAATTTATCAGGCGAATAGGGTGGTTTTTAAAATATAGATTATTCTGTGTGAATTATCAACAACCTGAATTTAAAAAAGTAAACCAAGAATGATGTCACTTTCCCAAAAACTTTCGCACTAATTGTAAGATTTTGACATGTTTCTCTGGCTTGGGGTGAAATTCATACCTTACTTTGTTTTTCAACTCTCGGTACTTCCTCTGGTCTCTGGAGGTTTTGGCTATTCTCCTTTCTTCCATTAACCCAAGAATCTCATCCGTCATCCAGTCTTGTCTTTTTTGTCTTTTGCTTGGTCTCAGGTATTCTCTGCATGGCTCTATCATTGCCGACTTGGAGCTTTTCCACATGTCTTCTGGCTTCTATTCATTATTGTTTGCGCTTTCCTCTTCATTTTGCTTTTGTAGGTTCCTGTTTATATCCCTGGTAACGTCTCTCATGATGTTGATGTCTCTCAGCTGTTGCGTATCAATTCTGACTTTTATTGCTGGTTTCTTTATTTTTTTGAGTTTGACCTTGATCTCCGCTACTACCAATACATGGTCTAAGCCTACATACGCACCCGGATATGTTTTGGTGTCTCTTACTGCGTTCCTGTATCTCTGTTTTATCATAATATAGTCTAATAGTCTATTTGATTTCTGACTACATGCTGAGGGTTATCTTGTGGTGATTTCCAGGTAAACAGGCGGCGCTTGGGGTGTTCTAAAGTCGTATTAGCAATAACCATTGAGTTTTCTTGGCAGAACTGATGCATTTTTAACTAAACTTGACAAAACGGTAAAAAATGCATCATGCAGTTGTAAAGGAGGCAAAGGATTTTATATTTTCGATCACTCCTTTGAATAAAAAGTTTCTTATTGTATCACAATAACAATGAACAAAATTTTTCGTTTAAAATATAAAATATTATTCTTTTATCATGAATCTACCCTTTTTTCACTTTCTTTTTTAACCTCAATTTGACATTCTGTAATTTGGATAAAATAACTACAATAAAGTTTCACTTTTTTAGGCTTCAAACTTTTTTGTTCAACAAAACGAAAAATATTTTATTTTTCATGTATTTAAGACATAAAAAAATATAATTACGAGTACCCTAGACGAAGTACTGCTGCGCACTTCTTTTTTCTCCCTATTTCGTAAGAATCTGGTAAAATTGTAATTCTGGATTTTTAGTTTGTGTTTTGTGACAGCACTTCCGTTGTGCTCGTCTTTTTTTTCCATTTTAGATATTTTATAACAAATCTTTATTACAATCCATTTAATACAAATGACACTTACGTTTGGAGTGAATCAGAATTATAAAAAAATCATAAGATGGCGCAAATCTTACGCGCCAAAGATACTTTACTAGCCTAAAGCCTTGTTCACATCTGAGCAAACGCAACGAATGAGCACTTTGCTCCGCATGAGCATACATTCGGGGGAATTGTTGTTTCCCCGCACAGAACCACATGAACCTGCATTCGGAGCCGCTCTAGTTGTGCGCCGCATTTATTGATGCGATGAACGCAATGAAGAATATAGGAAGGACTAGTGCTGCATTTATTATTATCAATGAATTACTTAAAAATAAAAAAAAGAGACGGAAGCGTAGTAAATGGTCTTTCCAGTTATACCTTCGAAGAAGTCAGAATATGTCAGTCATATATTTCGTCGGCGCCTATGACATATTAAACGTAATTAATAGCAAGTTTAATTATTAATAAATTCATGTTTACCTTTTCCTCTTCTAACATTTTTCTTCATTTTTGCTTTTTCTCGCCGGTAAGATCATTTTAAACAATTTTATATAACTTCACTCACATCCCGGTTAAATGTATCTGTCATTTCTCTCCAAGCATCCTCTTTCTTAATTTTATTAAAATACATTTTGTGTCTCACATTCCAAAAATAGGCCGATTTTTAAACGCTTCAATTAATTGCGAGCACATCTCATGTGAAAAATCGGCGCAACGTGTTCAGTGCAACAGAAAACCCGTCCAGACTGAGCAAGAAATTCTTTTGATGTTCGGATCGGCTGCCGCACGTTTTGTGCGTGCTCAGCGCGTTCGTGCGTCCCGTCCACATCTGAATGCTCATGCGGCGCAAAGTGTTCATTCGGTGCGTTTGCTCAGATATGGACAGGGCTTAAAAGTTTCGATATTTACTCTTTGGGTTCGATGATTCTAAACACTCAGTACAATAACTAAACAATTTTATTCTAATATTTCTACAAAATAAATTTAACTTTACAAATCACTTAGACATTCACAACTGTATACAATCTTTTTTATAACACTTTATAATTACTTCAAAACTTCAACTTTCTAGAGGTCTTCAATCACGCCGCGGCCATAAATTATGTGGGTCGTCTTTTTATGCCACAAAGGGGATATTCGTCTTTGTGTGACCGCTTCGGCCGGACAATAGCTCAGGGACGTATTTTATCGTAACACTACGTACAGCATTTTTGATTACCAATATTATTAGTGAATAGCTATAATTAGGTTTTGTTTTTAGCTGACATCCTGTATATATTGCATCCTAGTGACTAAAAACTATATAACTGTACTTACACATGAAAATGTCTTTAATTGTCTTTAATTTAATTCTTCCGAATTTCTTTACTCTCTAATTCAATTACTTCTTATTCGATTTTTCGATGTATTTTCTGTAATACTTACATCTGGCGTGTTCCGACAAACTTTTTCTGTGTGGTTAATTATTGGCTAAACCTTTTTGTTTATTTATTTTACTATTGTAATATTCCTCAATGTGAAGTATACAAAAATATAATTATACTACAATAAATGAAAATCCAGTACATAAAATTATCAAGATTAATTTTATATTTTTTATATTAAAGAATAGCTTTTGCCCGCGACTTCGTGGTTCTAATAGGATTTTTTTATTGGGTTTTTACTTTATTAATTTTGTTATAACATATAAATTATTTTGTTAAAATGTTTGAATACTTATATGAACACGAAGCTCGGCCTTTGATCTGGTGAAAGTGACACGGGGGTATTATCTTTTTACAACAAAATCGAAATACCACACCTACCGCAGTATTTCTTTGTAAAAAATATTTTTTGTTTTTCCTTCGGGTGCTAGAATCACCAGGCTACTCTGTGCGCTTACTCTGGAGCATACCACATACAACTGGCCCTACGAGAAGCAGCTTTCTCTCAAGTCCACTCCCGCTACCTTAGGAGTTTGGCCTTGAGCTTTGTTTATGGTTATGGTAAAGCAGACTTTAATAGGAAACTGCACTCTCTTGAATTTAAAGGGGTAATTTGATGGTGTTAGGGGAATCCTAGGAATAAATACAGGCTCCTCGAGAACAACCTGTCAGTATAGTTGCCTCGATTACATTGCGATGCAATGTTTTCACTTACAATCTGGTGAAATTGCATAATTTTGGTGAATTTATATTGCGCAGCATCATAATTGGCGCGCCAACTCTCAATTTTAATATGTGAGTTGGGAGACCGGGAGGCTTCAGTGTATTCAGGAACTCGACCGGATAATGAATGGCATCATCGGTGTTTATCACTAAGTCGACGGATTTATATTGATATTCGACTCCTTCGAATGATCTTCAAAGTATTTCATTTATGACTGAGGCTTGTTCGTTTTTTGGCACGGTCACATAACCATTCTGCAGGTTTATCGTGAATATTATTAATGTTTGGGTAAATTTTAGCTATAAGCTCTTCTACAGTGGTAACAAGTGTACCTAACTCTGTAGGGAGAATTATATTATTATCCAGTTCCGGGAAATCACCATTTCCTATTTTAAGCAATAGACTATTATATTTTTGGTAAAGCTTAGTTTTGTCACTGAAGGCCACAAATGAGACCGCTTCACACACGCTTTAACTTCGTCTGCTTGCTTTTCTCTGGGCACTACTGATAAAGTCTGCCGGAAATCGCCTGCTAACAATGCAGTTACTTCTCCCTTTGACAATTATTATTTCTAACATCTTGTATAGATCCATTTAGGGCTTCGAAACCCCCTTCATGAGCCATAGTACTCTCATCCCAAACAATTAATTTAGTTTTGCGGAGTACTTCTGCCATATTACTTTGTTTGGGTATATTGCAGAGTGGGGTTTCGGTTTGTAACAAATCGAGAGGAAGTTTAAACGCGGAGTGTGCAGTCAAGGTATAAGGTAAGTTTTTCATTCAAATATCCAAGAACAAATAAAATTAAAATTTCCAATTCTTATCCGATTTAAATATTCTTTTATATTTGACATTTTAATTTTAAAAATCGGATTGAGTCAAAATAAAATGTAATTGAATTCAAAAGCACTAAGGAGTATTGATATCAACTTCGATGCAAATCACCCCCAAAATAACTTTCTACCCCTTTTTAACCCCGTTAGGCGATAAGTTTCAATAAAATACGAAACACGTCTTCCATCAATTCTGTTAAAGAATGTTTATGCAAAATTTGAAGTAGATTGTACCAAGGAATCACGTTGTCCCATATAAACTTTGCCCCCGTTTTTCACCCCCTTAGGGACAGAATTTCGGAAAATCCTTCCTTATAGAAAGTCTATGTCATACAAAGAACACACCCTTTAAGTTTCAGGTCTCTACGATCAGCAGTTTAAGCTGTGCGTTGATCCGTCTGTCAGTCATTTAGGACAAAGCATTTTATATGTATACATTATAAACAAGAATTTTCATTACTGCAGCTATTTTCTGTATAACTTTTATCTAGCCCAATGGGAGCTCGATTAAACACAATATTTAATGTCAATTTTGTAAAGTAATTATAAATTAAATTTTTTTTTATCTATATTGTTTTATGCTTGTTAATAATATTTAAAAAAAACCAAAAAAATACGTAAGTGTGATAGAGAGATTTCAAAGTGATTTATTTAAAACGTCTCCAAACAAAAGTACAAAACAAAACAAAAATACATTTCACTCTTTGTCAAGCAAAAGCTAAGCAAACAATTTATTATTGCTTCTTCCGTATCTCTCCTTTTCCCATAGGAGAGAACTGAGGTCGACAAATATCCAGCAGAAAATAAATACGGTTTTGGCAAATACGTTTTAACAAATAAAAGGGAACTATTTACTCTACTCGTATGACGATTCTTCCTTCTATATTCGAAAAAATTTTACTTTGAGTTTTATTACCGTAAGTAATTCTTTTAAATTTGATTTCGTTTGTATGAAGCGATAAGACACGATTTATGTAAAAAATATAACAGAAAAATAAAATATTTACAAAGCTTATTTAATACGTTTTATTTAATTATAATTATTCTTGATGAATATTATAATTGGAACTTAATTTAACTATAATGATACTGAATATATTTATGACAATAATGATAATGACGAATTGCAATTTGAAAATGTTAAAAAAAAAATAAATTAAATTTTATTTCATTCGCTGAACCCTCAATGGGTCAAAGCAAATTCCTTTTAGTTGGTTGTTTTAAACGGTAAAGTTAATAACATTTTAAGGACAAAGTCCAATCAGCGTGTCATATACAGCTATGAAAAAAAATATTTAACATCCTTTCAAACATTTTTTTTTTAAAGTTTTAACTCCCCGGTAGAACCCTTGTTTGCTTGTTTAGGTAAAGTTTGAAACCTTTGAAGACGTAAGTAGCATTCGACAGTATTATCATAGTTCCGATATGCATTTCGACAAAAAAGTTTTAAAATACTACCAACGTCAATAAAAATCCTTACGTAAATTTTCATGATGCTTTTGCAGAAAAAAGCTTATGCTCAAAAATTATTGCCACACTTTTAGAATGAGTAAGACTTTCAATATTTCTTCTTCTTACAGTGTCTTGCTTTCTCAAGGGTTGACGACTCCCATATTGACTACTTCTTTGTATCTATCTCTATCTTGAGCTGCGTGGAGAAGTTCCTCAGCAGTTAAACCTGTCCATTGTCGAAGATTTTAGAGCCAGGATAGCTTTTTGCGGCCTATCCATTTTTCCCCTCGATCTTGCCATTCAGAATAAGCCAAAGCAGACTATAACGTGGTCCACGCATCACATGTCCCAAGTATTCCAGTTTGCGGCGCTTGATGGTAGTTAAGAGCTCTCTATCGTGCCCTATTCTGATGAGTACATTCTCGTTGATAGTTCGGCTTGTCCACGGAATTTTGAGCATCCTTCTGTACAGCCACACCTCGAATGCACCAATGCGGTCAATAATTTTTTGGTGAAGCGTCCATGTTTCGCAAGAGTACAACAGAATAGACCATACATAACACTTGGTAAACCTTTTCCGCAGATGAATGTTAAGTTGCTTGGCACAGAGTAGCGGCTTGAGATTAAGAAATGCTCTTCTAGCTATTTCTATTCTAGCCTTGATTTCTTCGTCTGGATCCATCGACTGATTGATCCAGCTTCCAAGATATTTAAAGTGCTGAACTCTTTCTATATTCTCGCCATCAAGTGTTATTCTTTCCGGGCCAACATTCATTTTGCTAACAACCATAAATTTAGTTTTTTTGACATTGATTTTTCAATATTTGCACGACAGTAAATTTTGGATGGATGCAGCTAAGTAAATAGACTACTAGATAAAGAATATGATTCGCTTGCTGCTTAAATTTCACTGTTGGTCACTTATTATGTGGTACAGTGGAACATGTTGCTACATGGCCTCATTGTATACTTGAGTTGCATGCGAGACGACCATATTAAAATAGGAAGTAAAAAAACATAGGCACAATATCGTGAGGTATCATGATCCCATCAACTTCAGTATGTTTCATTCTCTAAAACTCTAAGGGATATAGGTTTTTAATTATATTTTTTTAAAGTAAGAAAAATATCTATATGTTCCGTTCTCATAAAAGCGCTGTGAATTTTTGTTTACATTGTTATTTGAATATTGCCGCCAGGAAAGACGAGAGATATATCTCTCTTAAAAACGGGCTAACACAAAACCAGTGAACCTTCTGTTCTTTTTTCTTTCGCTTCTACCGCTCAACGAAGACACATCGAACCCTGCTCTCTTACGACTCAACCATTCAGAAAGAAAACATCAAACTCTCTCTCTCAGTATAACCTCTCGTGCCACATGTGCAAAACAAAACTCATATAATAATTTAGTGAAAAGTGCAATCCCGAGTTCCCAAAAACGAAGCATCAACGCTCCACGCTGTTACGCATAAAAAAAAGGTTAGTCTCGTTTATGCAATAGATATTTCTCGTACCGTTGTTTTTACTAAACAAAATATTCTATAATCACTAATTTACTTAATTACTTATTCAACTAAACCTACAGTCCAATTCAACTTGTACACTATACCTATATATAATACAATAAATAAAAATCAATGTCTAAAGATCGCCTGAAAACACTCAAGGCACACCAAAACGACTGGACCGGTTTCAATAAAATTATTAGGCAAGCTTCAGATAAGCCCAGCGGGTGATCCTGTTAAGTTTGGTAGCGATCGGATCAACGAAAGAGGTGGGAAGGGGATGAAATATAAAATCTATCAAAAAGTGTCGAATTCATGTCGGCCTATGTAATATGCAATTACAACATTGGTTGCTCAACACGAAAGACTCGCTGGATTTTGAAAAGGCCATCAAGAAAACAACCACAACCGAGATAACATCGGACAATATTCGTTATATGAACCCGGGCACCAAATACGCCAGCATAGCACATACAACTCCCGTCCACGCTGTCTCAACCGAACACTGGCACACCAACAAGCGCAAAAACAGGATCGGGGAGCTTGAAACTAGTATTCCCGACGGTATGAGCAAATACAAGGTCAGTACTACTAATACAAACAGCTGTACCAACAGCAACAGCAACAGCAGAGACCAATCACACGCTCAGGGTGCAGACGATGCAATGACTCTCATCATTTCGAAAACTGTCAGCTGGACCCTGACACACTGTACTGCAACCGGTGCGACACACCCAGTCACATAGACGAGGCATGTCGTGGCTTTAAGCTGAGAAGGAAGCAGAATCAGGGTAAGCTACGACACCAAGCACCAGCATTCGCACAGGCCCACCAGCTCATCCAGCCTCAGCAACAACAACCACTGCAGTTACATCAGCACCAGCCAACGCAACAATATACCAATTATGTTAGCACCCATAAAAAGGGGTAGTTTTCGGGGTCGCTGAATTTAATAGTGATATTTCCAAAGTAGGCAAGCCAACGGTCGGGCAGGATAACGTCTGCTGGGTCCGCTAGTATATAGGGTATTTCAAAAAAAGGTGGCCGCATTGCTAGGATAGGTAAAACACTGCAAAATAAGTTGAGTTTGTTCAGTAAAAAATTGTCTTTACAGCATCCGTATTCAAGATACAGGATGCTGAAAAAAAACATTTTACACACATTTTTTACGATTATGCTGGCAACATTGTATTGAAATTTTGTATGAACATGTTTTGGAAGCTGACACATCGCATGCGTTTGTTTACATGTCTGACTCTCATAGAGGGCACCAGCTACACGGTTCGTCCCGAATAGTTTAAAACATAACTCTTTTGAGGTCAAATTTTCTAGTTCAAATTTTATGTTAAATTAAACACCATTTAATTTTACACCAAAAAAGTACTATTAGTAAAGCTCAATACTGTGTACAGGTTTCGGAATATTTTGATTTAAAAATGATAAAGTAATAACTGATACTGGTATAAAGTAAGTATTATAAAAAACAATTACCTATTTATTGAAAACCAAAAGCAATAACATTATTCTAATCCTAAAGTTATTAATTAAACAGATAATCGCAAGAAGAAAATTAAAATAAATTCGAGTAAATACATGAACTGTTTAATAGGTTGGTGTGAATTTACCTCTGTAGCATAGACTTTTTCCTTAAGATACGACCAAATTGTGTGGTCCATAAGATTGGAATCACATGAACGTGAAGGCCAATGAATCGGAGCTTCTGTACCTCTACCAATCCATCGATTCGGATGATGGTTACTCAACCAATTACGATACCTTCTATTAAAATGCGGGAGAGCTCCATCATGCATAAAAAAGACATTTGGAATTTTTTAAACCCTGTCTTATTGCAGATTTATATCAATAGAGAACCACCATGTATAGTTTCACCTTCCTGGACTTTGTCGTTCACGAGATCCAGTGATCACTAAGTCAGTGAGTTCTATTTGGAAAATATATAATAGATTAATTAACATTGCTTTAAATGTGTTTCCTAAACAAGTGCTAATTTTATTAATTAGAGTCATTAAAAAAGGTTTCTACTTTATTTACAATTAATTTATTGAAGTAAATATTTTTACCATAAATATAATATTTATTGTATTGGCTTTAAATGTGTATCCTAAGCAAGTGGTAATTTTATTAATAACATAATATTAGTGGTCATTAAAAAAAGGTTTCTACTTTATTTACAATTAATTTTTTAAAATAAATAAATGTAATTATTGTATTGGATGGATATTTATGCTCCAAAATAGACTGGTGATATAATTCTAATAGGTACAAAATGATTTTTTATTAGTTCCAAGAAATTTCATTTCTATAAACTGCATGAAATGCAGCAACTAAAGAAGGAACAGTGCTCCAATTATGAAACAATGCTTCAAACTCGGTCTTATTTAAGTTTTATACAGTGTGGGTAAATTGGCAGATTCGATAAATAAATTCTGGCTGTAAATTTATTTATTTAGTTTAAAAATCGGTTATTAAATAAATGATAGCTGATTGGTTAGGTGAGCTATTTATATTGATCTGTTATCATCGTTACTTTTGTTCATCTTAAGCGGTCGTTGACCCAGAACGTGTTATTCTTGAATGGTCATTGATCCCGAGTAGTCATTCAGTCTAAACTTGTTTCCCTTAAGCTGTCGTTGATGTTGTCTATAACCCTTTGAATATATAATTTTCTCAGAAGGAACAATTTGGTAGGAAAACTGGTAAACATGTAATATCAGCAAAAACAGTTTGTAAATTTAATTTTATTTTTCATAAAAAATCATAAAATATTTACATCGCTATGTTATTCGCAATTTTTCTGCACCGTTTATGCTACTCCTTTGCGGACATTTTCCAAATATCTGAGTACATAATGCAAAAACATTTCGTTGTTATTTGCATTCTGAGCTTGCCCACTTCAATTTGCGTTTTGAAAGCTTTTCCGTGAGAATCTGGGAATTTTATTAAAGAAAGAAAAGGAATAATCTCCTACTCAACGAAGATCTAAGAACTTGTTACGCACCTTAAACTTTCATTTCAATAATAATTGGTTAAAATATTAAATATTTACTATTAAATGCTATTGGAAAGGCTAATTTATATAAATTAAAAAATACTATGATTTGAAATTACGAAAGTTTTATTTAACTGAGTAACTCTTGAAAGAATATGATCTTTACACGAAATAAAACTACAAGATATTAACTAATAATTATTTACAGAAACTAAGCTAATTATCAGATGTATAAATAAGATACCAGACTAAGATGAAAAGATTAAAACAAAAAGAAAAAAAGAGAATTTAACATCAAGTATAAAAAATTGTATTGGCTCCTCCGAAGAAATTCCGAGCTATCAATACATAATAAGTGCAAGTAATAATAAAATGATTAAAAGTTTTTAGAACAAAGTACCAAGGGGCATTGTAAATGCTCCCTGGTACATAAAAAGTATATTTAGAGTTCTGGGTGTGAAAATGGTTGCTGATGTTATTCAAGTATTTGCAAAGAAGCATGAAAATAGACTTCTTTACGATGTAAACTCCGAGGTTATTCAACTCCTGGATCAGCATGGAATAGTGAAAAGACTGAGAAGAACCCAACCTTTTGAGTGTAAATAGTTATAGTTTTAAAAGCAGAGTAATGTCCATGTTGTTAAGTGCTAAGTCTTAGTCGACTAAGAATGAACTAAGGAGTAACTCAAGTGACACAAGGCGACGAGGAGCAAGCAAGTGGCGTTGAAGCGTAAAGCTGGAGAAATGCGCTGAGTTTTGGGCAGCTTCACCTTAACCTCTGATACCTCTTGCTATTTGACGACGTCTTCCGCAACGTAGATATTGGATTTCTTCGATAAATTAGTCAAGCTGGCTCGATTGGTTTTTTACCTACTATAGGCTAAATGGTTTACTGTCTCTTATCGCCGTGAATTTTGTTATCACAGTAAATAAAACAAAACACTTATCATCGAGAATATATTGTGTAATTTAATACATGGAGCTTACAGTTTCAAGCCTCCTGTATCTTCAGAATAATTTCACTGGTTGTTAGCTTTGAATTTAATTTATTTTATCTGATTATATTGATATGCATTTTACCACGTGGTGTTTTAAAGCGGTGTTCTGAACGCTGTTAGATGCTCTTCTGTCAGCTGATTAAATGCGAAAAAGATCGAAGCGGTGCTCTGAACGCTAGCGGTGTTCATTGCCGGGTGTTGAGATGCGAAAGAGGGCTAGAGACCGGAAGCCCCGTCAGACGTGACTTAGTCTTAACCGACGTTTTCACGTGATCGTATAGTTGAATCGCACGCGACGATTTCAAAATATTCTGGAGGGATAATGAATGCACGTGTTTTTAAATTTTTTGTCGGCGTCAGGGCCGTACTGAGTAATGTTAAAAATCAAGAAATTTCTCAGAGAGGAATTGTACAGTTGGAAGTACTAATTTCCAACATCAACAAACTTTAGTTTTAAGATTGTTAATAGGATAAATTTGCTCGTTAGTCTAACTTTTAGGACTAGTTGTAAATACTCAAAGCACCACTTGGGTAAAAAAAAGAAGTAAAGGATTTTAATTAATTTTTTGCATTTAGAAAAAAAATGTTTTAATACTAATTTAAAATAAATTTCTCAGACAACTTTTATTACTTTTCTGGTTTGGAAAAGTATTGAAACATAAATAAAGTGGCAAAAAGGTCGATAATTGAACTTTACAAATAAACAAAGCTGGCGATAAAGTAATTATGTGCCACTTATGTGTGTAAACGATCTTTTTTTAGTTGATTTTGTAAGTAACCCCAGATTTTACACCATGCGATTTTTCTTTATAGTATTGGGAAGTTGATATACCGAACAACCGCAAGTAGAAATGTTTTTACTAATATTATTAAATATATATATATTAAACAAAAACTAAATTTTTAACAAATGAACCTCGTTTCTAAACAACTATTATAAAAAGATAATGATTTTGTTTGTATTAGCAAAGTTTGGAAATAACACAATGGCTAAAGTTCTACTAAAACCATTAAGAGTAATGATTTGTTAACGTCAATGACGTGCTAAAAACGGCCTATTGAAAGCTAAATAATTATCAATAATTATTAAAAATTTGATGAAAGAAATAAACAAACAGTCGTTTTTTAAAGAATAAATAAGAGTTTGGATAATAAAATATGTAATTCATGCTGTCATTCTAGTTAATTATCACACATTAATTAGAACAATAGTCCTAACGAATAAATGAGAGCGTGTTGGGAAAAACGCTTGGACACATCGATTTGTATTTTTAGATGCGCATTTTTTTCAAAAAAAAATAATTATATAGGGTGTGTCATGTGACAGTGGTCGATACCAACTTTCTTATTTTAAATACAACCCCCTGCATATTATTTATTTTTTTGGATTCTTTAGAAAATTGTAGACATAATTCATGTACAATGTCACATATCTATCTTCATTTGTTTCGGAAATATTAACTGTTTTCATATGTATTACAAAAATTAACATTAAAAATAAAATTATTTTATTTCACAAATAATGTAAAAAAAAACAAAAAAACATTAATTTCAATGTAAGAGATGTTCAAAATGTTCGCCGCGAACGTCTTGGCAACATGCTAATCTGGTATGAAATGTCTTCTAACGTTACTCAACATCTCAGGCGTGACTGATCTAATCGAAAGCGTGATTCGTCTTTTTAAGTCATGTAAGTTGAGTGGTTTAGTTTTGTATACAATACTTTTGACATATCCCCACAAAAAGAAGTCTAATGGCGTCAGATCAGGAGATCGTGCTGGCCATTCTATCGATCCGCGCCTCCCTATCCACCGACTTGGAAAATGTTGGTTCAGGTACTGCCGGACATTTATTTGGTAATGGGGCGGTGCTCCATCTTGCTGAAACCATAGTATATTGGGAGGAACTTGTGGGTTTGCTGGATCAGGATATAAGTTTGTCAAAGTTGGCACGACATTATTTTGGAGCAGTTGGAAATATTTATCTCCAATCAAGTTGCCTTTAATGAAAAAGGGACCTACGATATGATTTCTAACAATTCCTGCCCAAACATTAACTTTTTCAGGATATTGCATATGTTCCTCTCTCATCATGCAGACAGACAAGTTGCTAAGGCTATGAGTTTTATACGAAAATAAACAAAACTGTTTTTGTATTTTTTTTATTTCATATCAGTAAAAAGGAACGCATAAATGGTTTTTGCTTATTTTTTCAATATTAAGAGCTAAATGAGAAATAAGTATTGAGTGTAATGTAGCAAATTTGTGAAATAAAATAATTTTATTTTTAATGTTAATTTTTGTAATACATATGAAAACAGTTAATATTTCCGAAACAAATGAAGATAGATATGTGACATTGTACATGAATTATGTCTACAATTTTCTAAAGAATCCAAAAAATAAATAATATGCAGGGGATTGTATTTAAAATAAGAAAGTTGGTATCGACCACTGTCACATGACACACCCTATATAATTATTTTTTTTTGAAAAAAATGCGCATCTAAAAATACAAATCGATGTGTCCAAGCGTTTTTCCCAAAACGCTCTCATTTATTCGTTATCGAATTTATTCCATTTGGCTGTTCCACACTGTACACAAGTGTGACTGACTTCCGCACGAGCGGCAGCGGCTATCGTTATTATTGCTTATGTAATGATAATTTTTTAAATATTTTAGATAATAGTTATCCAGTTTTTAACAGTAGGTGTAAGTTAAAGTCAAAATTAATATTTTCTCTTCCCATTACAGTCACAATAAGATGGTACATAACACACATTTGATAAACAAATAAATATACACAATATACATTTAAAATATAGATATAAAACTTCATAAAATACATGCTATGATTACAAATATACACCTATATGTTTTATTTAAATTCATATTTAATATTTACTGCACATCAATAAAAAATATTTTATGGTAGAATAAAAGCAGTACTCCGTAACAAATTTTTTAAATCTGTATATACTCATTTTTTTTGGAAAAATTGTTTTGTTACTGTATCGAGAGTTTAAAATCACCGAACCCAAGAAAGAAGTAAATTTCGTAACAATATTTAATGGAACTTGATTTTTATTCTTATGTAGATAGAATAAAGTCTCCAGAATATACAAACAGGGCAGTGGGAGAATTTTTCAACTTTGAAACAGTGACTTACAGTGAGTTCCATAGGGAACATTAGCAATAATTCTTACTGCAGGCTTCTGGCAACCTTATGTAGAGCACTAGTTTTGTCCCATAACAAGATGCCGTATGACAGTTGACTATAAACCAAAGTATAGTATACAGATTTACAAGAATTTTTATTTAGAAAATATCTCACTCTCTGTAGGGCATTTATCTGTGTCGACAATTTCGCACTAAGAGTATTACAGTGCTGTATCCAGTTTAAACTCGTATCAATCATGACTCCTAATATTTTTTGGTTCGGATTTAATTGCTCGTTTATCCGAGCTAAATTAAATTGAATTTGGCTTACTTTCATTTAGCTTCAATTTATTGGCACCAAACTAATTTTTCGCAGATACTAATAATAATTATAATAATAATAATATTATTAATAATTATTATTATTAATTACTATTATTATTATTATTATTATTATTATTATTATTATTATTATTATTATTATTATTATTATTATTTTATTATTATTATTATTATTATTATTATTATTATTATTGGGAATTCAACAAGGACGCGCAACTAGTGGACAGAAGCATCCTACATCATTTGGATGTCGGAGAGACGTACACCTACCTGGGTGTGGAGGAAAGCCACATCCAGGAAACACAAATGGTGATAGACGCTCTCCGCAGCAAGTATAGGCAGCGAATAATAATAATAGTATAATTTATTGACCAATCTAACAAAAAAAAGTAAGTGTCCATGTAATATAATCGGGTAGTTCATTATATTCCTTGGCAATGCGGCACGAAATTGAATTATCATATTGTTGGGTACGATGTTTAGGTATAGACTGGAATTTTTTCGGCGGATGCTCAGGTTATGTATGTCTGTGCGATACGTTATTTTTGCATGTAAGTATGTCTTCCTGGCTTCCTTCGATTTATCATATTAAACCAACAAGTATTTTGCTAAGTGTGTGAAATTCTGTCAAATTTTCTTATACCATATATCAATATCAAACAAGGATTCTGAAGTTTTTATAATCTTAAATCCATTATATTAAAATAAGGCCCATAAATGTAATCACAATAGTTTGCATGTGCGAGCACAAGTGATTCGCATAGCTGGGTTTTTAGTTTTACTGTGAGCAAGTGTCGATTGATGTAAAGTAATTTTAATTTGGCATATAATTTCTGAAGAATACAAGATACATGTTGACTGAATTTCAGTTTATTATCGATTATGATGCCAAGGTTTTTTACTTTTTTGTTTGATGGCAGTATTTCTTTTCCAATTTTTACATTGAAGTTATCTGGAGGAACAAATCCAAAAAACATAACTGAAGATTTTCATCAATAAGTCATGCTTTTGTGAGAGCGTCACTAATGTATTAAGATCCTCATTAATATCTGCCTGTGACTCAACTGAATAATTAGGCACAAAGAAGTTGTTAAGCTGGGAATTTTCTGCATACATGTGTGTCTTACATTTTTTCATAGCTGACGGAAAGTTTGAGGAATGTATTGTAAACAGAAGAGGGCCAAGAATGGAGCATTGTGCTACTCTCTGTTTTATGCTTCCACTTGCAGACAGCAATTCATTAAAAAAAACTTTTTGAGTCAAAGGTTTTACTGTAATCCAGTAAAACTAGCACATCAATTCTACGGTTATCCTGTGCAGTCATTTTCAGGAGTGCAGTACCACAACTGTATCCTGGTCTTAACTCGACTGAACTTCTGGAAAAATGTTGTTAACACTGAGACGCTTTCAAAGTTGATTTTCAACAATTCTTTTCAATAATTTTGATAACGTGGGAAGTATGGTAATCGGCCGTAGATCTGCTAAGTGTTGAGGTAAATTTATCTTCGGAATTGGTATAACTTTACCTTCTTTCCATGCAGCAGGATTCACTAAATTCTCTAAACAAAAATTAATAATATGACATATACAGGGAACGAGAAGTGGATACAAATAACGCAGTAGTGTGATATTGATTCCGTCACAGCCGTATAAGTTATTTTTTATATTTAATATTATTTTATATATCTCATCTTCGTCGACTTTTTTGAAATATAGTTTTTCTGTGAAATCAGTTTTCAGGTGGTGAAAAAAGTCGTTGATTTTATTCGGATTGGTTTGAAAGCTAATCTAATTATTTTTTATTATTATTATTACGTCCAATCAAATTATTTATAGTTTTCCATTTCTGCTTTTTGTCAACATTTGATAGTGCGCGCCGGCGCCGACCTCCAGGTATGTAACGGGCGTGTCAGGTGAAGAAAATGCTCTGAGGTGTGGGCAGCTTCACCGCCGGAACCTCTATCGCCTGCTGACTTCCTTACTCTTGGACGGCGTCGTTTTACTGCGTAGATGTTGAATCCTTTGATAACTCAGTAATCGCTGGCTCGATCTGTCTTTTTACTACTGTAGGTTAACGGGTTTACTGCCTTTTATCGCCGTGAATTGGTATTTTCACAGTAAATGAAACAAACACGTGTCATCGATAATATATTGTTAACTTTAATACATGGAGCTTACAGTTTAAAGCCTCCTGTATCTTCAGAATAATTTCACTGGTTGCTAGCTTTTGTTTGATGTATTTTACTTGATTATAGTTATGTGCATTTTACCATGTTGTTTTTTGAAGTATTGTTCTGAACGCTAGAGGTTATACCACGGCTGATAATATGCGAAAGCGGAAACGAAGCGCTGTGCTCTGCATTGCTTGAAGTTAGGAATGCGAAAGAGGGCGAGAAAAAGAAGCCCGGTAAGACGTGGCTTTTGTTAACCGTCTTCTATCACGTGATCGTATGCGCGCGACGATTTCGGAGGGATACAAATGCACGTGTTCTTTTTTTTTAAATGTTTGAATTGCACGGTTGTTTATACGAAAGCTAATTTCCACGTAATGAATGCGTGACTTTTAGTTGATTTTTGTCGGCATCATGGCCGTGCTGAGTAACTTTAAAAATCAAGAAATTTTTCAAAGGGGAATTGTACAGTTGGAAGTACTGATTTCCAACAGATAGTTTTTGTTCAAAATACACTTTATTCTTCACTTTGATAGCTTGGGTTATGTAATTTCCCAAGTCTTTGTAACATTGCCACTGACAATTGTTTTTTGTTGCCCTATATTAAATCAATGCTTTATCTCTCAGGTGAATTATGAGTTTTATATTATCAGTGATCCATAGTTTTTCTAGTTTTTTAAAAGTTGTTGTTTTATAAATGGCATGCTTGTCGAATAAGCCAACTATGAATGAGTTCAATAGGGATACTTTTTTTATCGATGTTTTTAGATGCATATATGCGAGTCCAGGGTACGGCATTTGCACCATTGTTAAATGCTTCCCTATTAAATTTAGAAAAATCTCTATATGTGCAAGTATTTTGAGAATTGGGTGGAGTGGCGACATCAATTATACAGTTAGTAAGTAAGTGATCGGAATTATTGATATCTGAAACTGTGCATTTACAATAGGATAAAAAATTGTTCAGAATGATAAGATCCAGTAGAGCATCTTTCCTCGTAGGTTCCTAAACTATTTGTTTAAGTCCAATACTGTCTTAAAGTGAATAGAATATACTAGATGTAGCATTTATGTTCAAAAGATTTATGTTGAAGTCGCCAGCGCAAATTATGTTATTATAATTTAGGGATAATGCGGCTTTATTGTTTTCAAAGCTATCCAAGAATTTTATTACATCTACATTAGGGGGACGATAAATAGTCCCTAGAAAGAATTTATTTCTACCAATAATAATATTTATCCATATTTGTTCATATGATCCTGTAATTTTAATAATATCATCTGTAATTTCTTCAGTTAACCATGTCCTTTCATTTATTTTTGGTAACAGTAATTATTGATACGAACAATGCTCAGTTTTGACATCTTAAACTTTTTATTTCGTTGAGATAATTAGCAACATTTTAAAAAATTGTCAGATAAAAAAGAATAATATTTTATTAAAACCATTAGTATTCCTACAATTCCACCATAGATATTATAAATCGAAATAAAAATAACTACACTATATTGAATTTAACTGAATAAAAACCTAATTCTAATCACTTTTAGAGTGTGAAACTTGAAATAGTAAGACAAAAATGAAACGGGGAAAAAGTTACTTTGTTTTAATAGCAGATGACCGCGCTGAAGGGCTTTAACAGATTTTTGACATTTTTCTTTTATTCTTCTCTGCTACTGGTGCAATGCCTGAGATCGCAATGTTGTTGGTTGCTGTAGACTGAGAAGTAGGTTGCGTGAGTATTGTCCGTTCTGCTATATCCCCTTCCAAATTACTGTCTTCTTCCTTTTCAAGGTTTTCTAGTTCTTTTAACGTATTCAATTAGCTATCAATATCTAAAGAAAAGCTCTTTTTTTTAGCGGAAAGTTTTTAAAATTTAGCGATTTTTAAATGTCGTACTAAAGAAACTAAATCATACATTACTTTACAATCATCTGCATTAGACAGAGAATTTCTGAGTTTCATTATATTCTTAGACTTTAAGAGTAATGTAATTCGTCAATTAAAGTAAATTTAATGTATTTGGTTTGCCAGACAAATAATAAATTAAAATAATTATCGAGGAAGCAGAATGCTGATAACACTTACGATTTTTGCTGTTAAGCAAGATAAGCAGATAAGCACGCTGAACAATTTTTTTTGCGTTTCAATATACATTATGTTCCAAATTAAATCTTAAATATTTATTTAATTTCGCGATAAAAATGTTCGGAACGTGTGTAATAAGTTCGTTTGATTCATGAAACTAATTTTCAATGAAATTATTAATATTCCTCCAAGTGTCCTTATTGGCATCCACGCTTTGTCTTCTTCCTTTTACTGAACTTTTTCCCTCACTGGTAATTCATTATTTATTCATAGATTTAAAAGGATTTATGAGCAATCAAAGCATTATAGTTTGTATAGACGGTCCGCCAAATCAATAGACACTAAATTCAGTTTTATTTTGGCTCCCACGCTTTTCATGCATTACATTAATGGCCTTCTCATGCTCCATTGATAAAATTCAACACATTTCAACTTTGAACCATTCAATCCAATTACCAGCGCTGACATAAATGAAGGATGCTTTTGGTCTTTGTACCACTAGTTATTCAGTTAATTAAAAAGCTTTAAAAAAAGTCCAGAGTGTGGTAACTCTTATTTTCTTTCAGAAGGAGCATCAATGTTAAGCCGCAGTTTGCAGAATATGTCAACTTAAAAGTTCAAAGAACGAAAAGCCTACTACTTTAATCGTAGAAAAACGATTTAAATACATGATAACAGGTCAGAAAGCTGGTGAACTCAATTTTAAACTTTAAGATGTAATAAAAGGGTTCGTCAGCTTCAAAATTACAAAGTCCTTTCATTTAAATCGAATAAAAATGTAGGAATAGGAAAAGCTTTATTTAAAATAGTAAAAAATTAATAATTATTGTTTTTTACCTAATTTAACAGCAAATTACTGCTGTTCTTTTTAAAGTTTCGTCAAAATTATGAAAAAATTCTTCAGAAGATTAGTGTAAGGTAAAACACTGCAAAGAACCGTTTTTATAACCGTTTTAGTCAGTTTTGATTGATGTTTCTTTGTTTTCTGATAAACAGTATTAATAACAAAATATAGTTACGTATTCACCTAATTGTTACACGGAATTCACAAAAATACGACATTCGCTCTAATACTTTGTTTTGAAACAAGAAATTCAATGCTTGCCATTAAGGTAGCATTAAACAAATTCATAAAAAAATAATATGACTGTATTTTTTTTAATTATGAAACATAAAAGGTTTCAAATAATGCAAAAAGAAACTTTAGTAATTTTTTATTTTAATTAAAGTTAGTAGAGGACTATATTATACTCCGAAATTTATTTTTGCATAAAAGGCTTTAGGTTTTGAAGTAAAATTAATTAGTGAGCTTTTGAGGTTCCGTTTTCTTTTTTATTATGAACGTGAGAAAAATAAAAGTCTCTCTGAGTTTTAAGTAACGTAGGTGTGAACATATAAAATGGCTAGTTTCCTGATTCAAGTTGTTGTAAAATGGAATTTATTTATGTTTTTAAATAATGCTATCAACTGTTACCAACAAATATTATAAAGTTCTAAATATTGTATCCACACTGGATCAGAAGTGTTTCTGTACAATGAAGATATTTACAAAAAATAGGTTAGGATATGGTGTTTAGGTATCTCTGTCAAATAATTGCCTGTCTATTTCGCTTTGACATAATTCACTTCATTTTTTAAACAGCCAAGTTCAGATTTAACCTTTACGTCTACCAACGCCACATTTATTTACCACATTTTGGTGGACACTTTTTCAATAAAAGTCCCATACATGATAGTCCTGTCCACCCTCCATACTTTTAAGTTATACAGAAAGCACGCCACCTGCTGAAATGTGCGTCTACTGATTGTATGGTTTATAAAGAATAATAGGCATTTTCGTCATGTGACAAGCGCAAGTGCAGCCGCCATGTTGAAAACGTGGTATTTTAAAAGTTTGGTAATTTTATGTGCAATAGGCAAGATCACAAATGAGTAAATCCAGTTAAAATGTGCAAATAATTACAATATAACCGCTAAATGACATGTTTGCATAATTTTTATTACAAATTATATTTCAACAACCATTTGAAAATCATAAAAATTCAGGGAACATTTAAACATGCGGCTTGAAGGCTCGATGCTGACGTCATAAGTGCTATTAATTGCGCATTTTAGTGTTGCCGTTCTTAATATTTCACGATATTACCAAATAAATATCACTTCAAGTTTTTGAAAACAAAACTTCAAATCGACAAACATTTTAAAATTGCGAGTTCATATTGTAAGTTCCACATATTATATTGTATTCATTTTAAATAACATTAAGATACTGAACTGAGATAAAGCTGAGATCTCTATCAGCATATAAAGTTGAGAAATTCATGTAAAATGTTTGAAACGATGTAACAATTTTAACCTCGACAGCTATCGAGCGCTCTCAGTGATTGGTCTGCACTTGTGACGTAAATTCCCGGTCTTCCTGTTTGAACGGGAGTATTTTTTTTGGGATTGAAAAAAACTTGGAATAAAAAATTTAAAAAATATTTTTTAACTTGACTCGTCGTACATTTTTTTCCAGAAATTAGTGTTCACGCCCATTATGGCTGGAAAAGCAGTATTATCTCCACAAACAAATCGATCATTAAAACAAATTATTAATGGTGCTGTACTTTTCACAATTTAGTCTAAGCACATGACTGTGAACAATTTAAGAAGGTTTGGAGGTCAGAGCGTGGTGATAAAGCGGGACGCAGGGGTCCTATGCTGAACATGTTAAATAATCAGCGCTGCCAACTTCAAATAAAAAATATACTGATTTTACTAATTGAAATTGACATAAAATTTTACAATAAAATCATTATAAAATTAATTGACAAATCATTAAAGTTGCCCTTACTTTGACTACCTAAAAACGCGTTAAAGGTTATAATTTTGAAAATATTGTAATTGCACCGATAATTATTCCTAAGGGATCAGGATGTTCTTCCATTGGGCCACTTTTCTCCACAAAAATGCAGTGAGCAAATATAAGTATCTTTAGTAACATCATCTACCGATCAAAAACCTCTGTCACTTCTACCACATGTTTCACCCATAACTCACATTGCCTGCATTTCGAATATGTTTTAATATAAACTTAACTTGATGATTTAATTATTTTTTTACGATATTGAAGCAAGGTTTAGGAACGTTTATAAAACAAACTCCATAAACTCCATTTGCATTAAATGTGGTTTATTTAATATTTTTAATTATTTATACTCAGATATTTTAAATCGTATTTTTACAAAAAAAACGTACGAAAAGCATGAATAACGCTGACGAATGCCTACAAAAAATAATTGGTGATGAAGGGCCTAACATTTCACGTCTTATGCATTATTGTGTATATATATCTTTTTTATTTTTATTGGTTAAATGCCGCAATAAATAATTAATCAATATTAATAATTTTTATACACAATTTTTCATGTCAGTTTCAATAAATGGTTTAAAAAAAATATGGTGTTTTTAATGTTTTGTACTAATTAATGTTTTCATGTGGCTTGATCGAAATTGTCAATTGTAGATAGGTGAGGAAATTTCATTGATATAGATTAAAAATAATTCGATGGAAGGGGTTTTAAATTTAACAGAACTGTGCCAACAAAAAGATAAAGTGGAAATAAATTTAAATAAAAAACTTGCTACCCTCACGTAATGCTATTTTTTGATCCTGCTATAGAGTTTAATTAGCTACATTGATAATTGTAATCGACGCAATTCCACAAAACTTTCTTGGGCATGAGCCCCTCAAAAAATATTTAGAACATTAAAATCAATTTATTAAGTTTTTTCCTTTAATCTAGAATCAGGCTTGTTTTACACTTTTAAAACCGTCGTCAATTTCTAGCAAAGCGTGCGATAAGCCGGTACCTTTTATAATTAAAGTTAAATTGGATTTTTATTTTAATTTTTGTCAAATCTAATTACGGGATCACGGGATTTGAAAAGTAAATTGGGTCTGCCGATGTCGATGATGTTACCCGAAATGTTAGAGCAAGTCATTTGCATACTCACGTAACAATGGGCGTCGTGACCAAAATTAAGTAAACATTTTTCTTATGTCAGAGATTATGCGAATAAGGCCCGTGTGTTACCGATTTTAATCTAAAAACATGAGAACAGACGTGATACAAGTATAGTATGTATTAAAAAGGGGTCACTAAGCAGAAAACCTCGTTATGGTAGTAATTGGTTTTAACTTAAACATACTAACTTGTGTTTTTCAATTAAAACCGACCGTCTGCAGATGACTCATCGTAATGACATGACCAACATTTTCTACATTTAAATTTATAAATAAAAGTAACATCTGGCTTGTCTTACATACATAGTACATACATATAATGACACCTTTTTTAAGTAGGGATAGGCAGAGACCACTTCCCTTCTCTTGCTATGGTTTTTACACACGTCTTTCTACTTTTATCAGCGCTTTCATACACGCTCGTTGGTTGCTGGTACAATTCAAAACACACTTCTTTAAAAACATTTTCGATCTGATCGAGATACGTTCGACTGGGTCGACCTCTACCGACTTGCCCATTCACACTCGCCTTATAAATCTGTTTTGTCAATCTTTTTTTATTTATCTGTTTTTCTTGTACAAACCATCTAAGTATTCCTTTATCTATTCACATTTTTTAAACCACATCGCTCCCACTATTTCTCACTTTATCCATCACAGTCACTCCAGTTATATTTGTCAAATACTTATTTCTGCAGCATTGATCTTCCTTTTATGCTTTTTCTGTCAAACCCAACATTCACTACTATACATAAGTGTAGGGACCAGCACTCCTTTATGCATTGCCTGTCGTGCCTTTTTTGACACGTTCTGGCTGCGTATAAAGTTATGCAGCGATCCATTCATTCCTTTCCCTGCCAACACCATTCGCTCAATATCACAGTCATACTTTCCGCCCCTCGTAAAATTTTAACTGAAGTATACAGACTCTTTTACTTGTTTCACTCTTTTTTCTTCAATCAGCACCTCGTAGTTTATAATAATTTCTTCTCTCCAAATACCATTACTTTCGTCTTGCTTACATTTTCTCTTATTCCTTGGATTTTCAGGGCATCATGCATAATATTAACCATCACCTGCAACTCCCCCTTGAATAATGCTATTTTGACACACATCTTTTTTGATGTTAAACCAATCTGTGTAAGCTTTTTTTATCCTCACGCAAGCACTGGAATCCTCGTAAAGTGACTTCTTCACTATTATCAAGCTAACGCTCAACCCATGCATAGACAATGACAACCACAATTTATTTCTTAGCACTCTGTCATAGGTTTTTTCCAAGTCATCGAAAGCACAGCAGCCAATAATTTTTTGACTATGCTTCGAAAGGACAAGACTTAGGTTACCTAGAATAAACGCATCAATGCCTGAGGTCACTATCCGCCATCGCACTATCAGGAAAATCCTACGAAATCTTGACTCTAATAAGGCAGTAGGACCAGATGGAATTCCGACAATTGTCCTGAAGACCTGTGCTCAAGAGCTCACCCCAGTTCTCTGTAGACTCTTCAAGTTATCATACAGCAAAGGAGTATTTCCGTCCATGTGGAAAAACGCTAAAGTCCAACCGATTCCGAAAAAAGGAAAGAAGACTATTCCTGCAAATTATCACCCTATTGCATTGCTCTCAGTCATATCCAAAGTTATGGAAAAAGCGATTAACACAGAACTTATCAAATATCTGGAGAAATTTGAGATAATCCATGACAGACAATATGGATTTCGACAACTTCGGTCTACTGGAGATTTGCTGGCTTATGTCACTCAGCTCTGTACAAACACTATTAAAAAGTTTGGTGAATCCCGTGCAATAGTCTTGGATATATCTAAAGCTTTTGGCCGCGTTTGGCACCAGACATTGTTAAGTAAATTAACTGCCTACGGTCTCCCAACCAAACTGTGCCAATGGCTCTTGAGCTTCATGCAAGATCACTCCTTACATGTGGCAGTTGACGGTATTTCTTCTGATGCGTTTAAAACTAATGCCGGGGTCCTCCAGGGTTCCATCCTGTCCCCCACCTTATTTCTTTTACACATCAACGACCTCTTGAAAACCACCACGAACACCATTTACAGTTTCGCAGACGATAGCACACTTGTCTCAACTTTCACATCCTATCGATCACTTTCGGTGAATGATACAAATAGACTCAGACAGGAACAGGTTGATTCCATCAATAGAGATCTTAAAGCAATCGTCGAGTGGGGAACCAACAATCTTGTTCAGTTCAACGCCCAAAAAACACAAAGTGCCACGTTTTCCAAGAAAGTGAATTCCTCAAATCATCCCATCACAATGTCCGGAAATACCCTTGAACCAAGTCCCTCCATCTCGATTTTGGGAGTCACGGTGTCCAATAATATGTCTCAAGGCATGACCATGTTGCTAACATCGCAAAGTCGGCAAGCCAGAGGCTACGTTTTCTGTGGAAAGCTAGAAAGTTTTTTACTCCTGATCAACTGTTGACGACGTACAAGGCTCAAATTCGACCTCTACTGGAGTATTGCTCGCACATTTGGGGATCAGCACCAAGGCATTCTCTTCGTCTTTTAGATTCAATTCAGAAAAGAGCCATTCGTTTGATAAACAGCTATACTCTCACAGATACCCTTCACCCTTTAGAACATAGAAGAAGAGTTGCAGACCAGTCATTGCTCTACAGATATTTCCATGGCAGATGCTCCAGAGAAATAAAAACTCTTGTACCACCATTGGCCACATTCGGCCGAAGAACTCGGCACGCTGATCAGTCTCACCCATTTACTCTCAAGATTGACACTACAAGGACCAATCTTCATCAAGAATCCTTCTTTTACAGGGCTGCTACGGAATGGAATAAGCTTCCAAAATCAGTTTTTCCAGAGAACTATGACCTGCAACTTTTTAAAAAGCGTGTCCACAATCATTTCCTTTCTATAATCCCTTCCCCTTCTAATAGTCGCAGTGCGGGCCGTCCGCGGCCCACACGATAGGTCTACCCTTTTTGCGACTATTTTCATAAAAAAAAAGACTTCCACGAAAAACTGGTCTAGGGTATAGGTTTTGGTATATCCAATAAGTTTCGTATTTAAGTTTCTGTTGTCAACTGGGTTATTAAACATGTTTTACACACAGATTTTAGTAAAGAACTAGATCTTACATTTTAAAATAAGTTCCACATCAAAACTTGGTTCCGGCTTGTTTAAAGAGTGCACACCTTAGCTCTTGAATAAAATTCCAACAAACTTGGCTAGACATAGTTTAACAGATATCACAAACCCAGAACACTTTCGTAGGATGTTATCTGCATTAATCTTTATACGTTACTCTTTAAAAAAAATTATTGTATGCATATAAATAAACAAATTTTAATGTGGTTTTTATATGTAGATAAAGCTTGGCTAGGAGCAGAATAAGGGCTTTATTTCATCTAAAACGGATGTTGGAAAAAAAGTTTTTCTCATTTAAAAATCTTTCTAACCTGAGAAGTTGCAAGGCAAATAATAATTGCTATCGTCAAAGTCCTATAGAGATCACAACACGAACGAACAACAACGTTTAAAAGAAAAAAACACAAAATAAATTCGATTAGATATTATTTAGTGTTATAGTTTAGATTCTAAAAAAATCAATAGGTAGCGATGTTTTATTTTGGAACGCGCTATAGAAATTTTTACAACAATCCATCTAACCGACATCATTTTAAAATTTAGTTCCTAAAAATTCACAAGATGTCACAGTTAAAACGCATATGCTGATCTATAAAGAAATTCTTTGATGTTAAATCGGATGTCAAGAAAAAAAATTATCCTTATTTAAAGATATTAAGATAAAACTAAATTTCACGCGGGCAACAGCTAGTATTGTACATTTTTATAAAAACGTTTGCTTTGAGTGTAAAATAATGTTCAAATTTGCATTTATGTCGGGCTAACACAATAAACAAAATTATTTAGCTAAACGTTGACTGATTGCAACTACAAATAATTTTCATAACATGTCATGGATATAAATTCTATTCTTTCAAAGCTAGCGCTTTACGTTAATTGAACTCGTTTTTGTTTGTTTAAAAAAAATGAATAATCATGACCTAAAAAAAAATCATACCACAAAATGTGTGTAGTATGCAATGAAATAAATTCTAAATCCAATTTAATTGTATAAAAAAATGATTTTATTTTTCATTTTAAACGAATTAAACTTGTAGGACTTAAAAGAACAACAAAACAATTTTTTAATAAAAGCTTTTGAAATTCGTTCGTTAAATGCCAAATAAATATTTTACCAAAGTATAAACTTGAAATTTAAAAATAAAATATTTTAATTATTTTTTATGTCATAACAATAAAATGCTGCAATCTTCTTTATTCAAACAGCGGTTAATTATTATTGTTAAAAAATTCATTCAAAATATAAAATATTTATTTGAAAAATAATAACAGTATGGATGGTCCCCTGTCGACCAGCATACAACATATATCTAATAAATATTCGCGTTAAATAATCAAGTAATTAAGTACTTCACTACTCTAATTTGAATTGTCCCCACTTTGTCAACATGTGTTTGCGACTTACTAATCAGTATAAAACTGTTAGTGACGGTGTGTACGTCTGACTTATCTGGAAAGAGACTACGACGTAAACAAGAGATCAAATAATTTCTTTCCTAAAAATAAGTGCTGTGTTTATTGTCACCATAACGGCTTTGAAAATAAATACGAATTAGCATAACAATTTCCAAAAAATGTACTAAAAATTAGAACTAAAAAAAAACAATACAAATCTAATGTAATGTTGGCACAAAGTTGGATAATTGTCTCCCTTAATCCTTTAGGATTTTTATTTTTCTCAAATTCGTGTCGATAAGCGGATTTTTTCAGATATCCCAATAAAAATTCTTTGGAGACAAAACTGATGATCTGGGAGGACACGTGTGTTACTGCTCGGGCATTGGGACTTAAACAACCATCCTGTTGAAACCAAATGTCTCCAACATTAATAGGAAGTAGCTAAACTGTTGGAATAATTTGATCTTGCAGATGCTTTAGATATTTGACAGTGTTTAGGTTACAATCGTTAAAGAAGAGACCTATAAAATTGTTACGAGCCGTACCTGTCGGCTGTCGCTTTGAGGCAGCAGCGCATCGATCACAATTAGGGTAATGCATAATAGAAGACACTGGATGATTTTCAAAAAAAAAAGGTCCAATAGTATCGAATAGCGTCCAGAGAGGTATCGATTTGTCTAGAACGTTGGTTTGCGGGTATATAAAAGGAAATGTATCGAGGTTTTTTTAAAGTTAGTATTGAAGTCAAGTATTTGAAGTAATTATAAAGTGTTATACAGTTGTAAATATCTAAGTGATTTGTAAAGTAAAATTTATCACTGAACCCTAAGAGTAAATATCGTCACATTGGTGTCAAAAGTAAGGATTTTTGTGATAAAAGATTTATGTTGAATACAAGAAATACGTCATACGACATCATGGAGGACGTTCTAAAATTTTTGAAAAATCAATTTGAGTTTAAAAAACAATGTCAAAAAGAAAAATTGGAAGAAGAAAACTGACGACTAGAAGAAAAATTGGAAGAAAAACGCCGTTCGGTAGAAGAAAAACGACGACAAAAAGAAAAATTAAGAGAAGAAAAACAACGACAAGAAAAAAAATTGAAAGAAGAAAAAAAATTAAAGGAAGAAAAATACTAGAACAACAGGAAGAGCAAAGGAAAGCAGATACCCAAAAACTTCCAGAATAGTACTACAGAAAACAGAAGAACAAATTGTCAAATTAAAGAAAGGGAAGTAAACACAGTAAGAGATAAAGTAAATTACATTAAGCACGAGATTGATGCTATTCTCAAAAGAGGGGTCACAATTAAAAGGGACGTACAAAGTCAGATCGCCTCGCTTAAAATTCATGATCGTCGTGACAGGGTTGCTACAACGGGAATTTCAGTGAAACCTCCAACTATATATATATACATATATATATCCTATCTGTCACTCGAGGAATGTAGGGTAAAAACGCTTTAGAAGTGACTTCACGACTACTTAGTTCATCGTTTATGTCACCTCTAGAGCTAGGCTTTCGACGTATACATTTATATATATATATATATATATATATATATATATATATATATATATATATATATATATATATATATACTGAAATTAAAAGGAATTAATTGCTGACTAATCAGGTATTACAACGGTATTTTGCTTTTTTAAATCCAATTAAAATTAATGTACCTATATACGAGGAAAAACGTATTCATCAAACATTTTTCATAAGTGTAATCAACGTGACATAAGAAATTATTAAAATCTTTTAGTTTAGGTTCTACTGTTGTTTTTACAACAAATTCAAATTTAATATAATTATAATAACAACAGTGTCATAAATGGTTAAATTTATAATTTTTATTTATTACCTGCATGCAATAAGAAACATAAGGTACCTAATGGATCTTATAGTTAAAGCTTTTGCTGCAAGCGTTCAGTATCACAGCTAATTGCTGTATCGCTATATTTAAAAATCAACACCAACAGATTATTAATTTTACATGGATGACTGGACCCAATCATTCACCATTCAATGAATGGTCGAAATACATTCAAGAAACTCACCCGGACGTTAAATTCTGCAACACAACTGAAATCAATTAATTTTGATTTATGTACCAGTAATCGTATTGTTTCAAAAAAGGTCATTGCACGAATTAGGGGTTGTAAATCCTTTTTTCGTACACGGGAAATTATACTCAACATAACATAACAGTGGACTGGAATTAAATCATAGATCACTGGTTTTTTAAGTTTTATTTGACACTAAAATATTTCTCTCTTTATAATACACTGCGCAAATAATTACATGCCGCAGATAATCAGGAAAGATCGGTGTTTTTGATCGCTGTGAATGACTTTTTTGACCGTCTTTGGTCGGAGTTTTGGAATGTACTAATGACCGCCGAAGGGAACGGGGAGAGAAATCAAACGGTTCATACATGTTGAGTGTCAGAAACAAAAATAAATTGTCTAAGGGCGCTTGGGGACTGCTCAAGAATGATTTAATTGAAACAAAAAAAATTAATAAAGTGTTGTAATCAGTGATTGCAACAGTTATAGTAAAGCATTTTTCATTCATTACCTACTTTATTTTGTTTGTGGTAAATATACCACAAGGATAATGACTAAGTAATATATGTCTAATTCAACGTAGGTTTCAGTTTGTTAAAACAAGTCTTAAAAAGATGAATGTTGAAAAAATAAAAAACTTCACATGTAGTGAGTTCTAAAATCTGGAAGTTTGGGATTCCAAGGCGTCCTGGCTTTTTACGGTCAAAGATTTTTTTGTTTTCTACTGGCATGATCTGGAGCTTATTTATAATATCCTCGTGTTTCTTAAACTTTGTAAAATATTAGTAGATCGGCAGACTTTTATGCTAAAAATGAAAATTTTAACTATTAAGAGTCATTCGTAGCTATAGCACTATAGCTCTACAGATATTTCCATGGCAGATGCTCCAGAGAAATAAAAACTCTTGTACCACCATTGGCCACATTCGGCCGAAGAACTCGGCACGCTGATCAGTCTCACCCATTTACTCTCAAGATTGACACTACAAGGACCAATCTTCATCAAGAATCCTTCTTTTACAGGGCTGCTATGGAATGGAATAAGCTTCCAAAATTAGGTTTTCCAGAGAACTATGACCTGCAACTTTTTAAAAAGCGTGTCCACAATCATCTCCTTTCTATAATCCCTTCCCCTTCTAATAGTCGCAGTGCGGGTCGTCCGCGGCCCACACGATAGGTCTACCCTTTTTGCGACTATTTTCATAAAAAAAAAACTTACATGTTGATGCCAAGCTAGATGTGTAAAAGTAATATCAATAAAATCAAACCTTTATTGTTCGGAAATGCCTAATCATTCATATTTAGGTATGCCAAGGTTGTTGGAAGAATCCTTTTAAGTATTCATACATAATTTTGTTTTGAAAGCACACTCCAAAAGTTGTTTTATATTTATTTTTGGTCTCATAGGAATACAGGAGAGGGTCCCAATATAGTTTACCACTTTTGAAATTAATTTATTTTTATCAGTTATTTAAAAAACAACACTATTTGGTTTCAATTTTATAATTTAGTATTTTAAAAATAAAATTATAATAAAAATAAATGGGATTTATAATAATAAACCATAAATACTAATAAAAACAGTTTTTTTAAATGTGTTCTAAACACGTGCTATTATTTAATTGATAAAAGTAAACCTCCTTTTACAATATTTCTTACACAACATATTGCTAAAATATACTAAGAAAAAAAAATGTATTTACAAAAATCACACCAACACATCAAACATTAAATCCAAAGTTTTCCTTTGGTGTTATGTGAAAACACACTTTTATTCCTAAGAATGGTTACCTAACTTGGTAGAAAGAGCTTCAGCTGGATGTAATTACGATAGAATAAATAAGGTATGTTTGGTTATCTCGATCAGATCAACATTGTTTTAAAGAAAGGACAGGTCAAGAGTACCAACAACCGACGAGCATGTATGAGAGCACTGATGAAAGTAGAGGAAGCAAAAGATGTGTGTATTAACCGTAGCAGGTGAAAGGAAGTGGTCTCTGCCTACCACTACGGGAAAAAGGCGTGACTCTATGCAAGCATATATCTAGTTCTATGTGTACTTTTTTAAAATGAGTTATTAAATTTTTATCTATTGATTTAGCGTATGGCTTAACCTCACATCACAACAATGCCATAATAAAGAAAAACAAAAACAGAGTAACACATCGTTTTTAAATAAAAATATTTAATTTACTGAAACATGAGAAAGAAAAAGAATAAAAACGTATAGGTACAATTAAAATTAAAATAAGAACTAATAAATTTATTTGAATAAGAAGTTTTGTTTTTTTGTTTATTCGTAAAATAAACTGAAAAATACAGCTTACAATATTTAATAAATTTAAAACGGTTCTTTTACAACAAACAGAAGATTACAAATAAAATGTGGATATTTTTAATGTTGGTGAATCTTATACCAAAACAAAATTAACAAAATTGCCACAATAATAAATTTAACTAGGTTGCAATTCAAGCACAAGTCACCGGACCGATTGGCAACAATTTAATCTTATCTTACTAAAAAACTATAAATAACGTAACTGCTCTTTTATTTTTTTTAAACTGTATCTCTTAATTTTTACAACTGACCTTAAATTAGTGCGGCGATACACGCGTTTGAATAACCCAACGAAACAATCGTGAAAAATTTCAGAAAATCTCGAATCTTAATAATTTCCAAACTAAATTTCGTTTCTTAAATAATTATTTTATCTCGATGAAACACTTAAATTTAAAACTTTGACTTCAATTTGTGTTTGACGTCTAAAAACAACCGCAACAAACTTTACTTTTTGGCTGATTTAACGAAAATTTTTAACTTCCAGATAGCTAACTGGTTTAATTAAAAAATGGTACTAATTACAGGACCGTATCTAAAATAATTTAATTTTGCAAAGTACGTATTTAAACAGCTAAATAAATGTGTAAGTTTCACTAGCTTTTCCAAAAACTTTTACGACTACGACTTTTCCAATGTCCAATAATATGGAAATAAAAAGGCATTAAATTTCGACTAGATTGGCTTTATAAACTTTACAGCTTTATTGTTAGTAATATGACTAATTTAAAAATGTGTTATTTTTGATAAAACAGTTTTAAAAGTTTAAAAAGAGAATATGGCGGCTGAAATATGCAGAATGTTAACAAAGTATTACTAAACATTTTTAGAGATATTTTTTACAAAATTATATCTCAGTCTATTTGCTTACGGGAAATCACAAAAAATCAATACGGGTAAAAAGGCTATTAAATAACACAAAAACCTTAAAACATATTTTATTTTACAAAATTTCAAATCTCTATATTGCTCCTAAATGTTCTTTTAAATCGGTTCATTTCAGAGGTGATATTTCGAAAGGAAGTGGACTGATATAATGTTTTAATGTAAACGATTTCTTTTAATTTCCAACAATACATGACCACAATATTGTTTTCAATTTAATTTACACCCTGTATCTATAATCACGTTACACGCTATGCACCAAAAAAAATTTAATAAATTTTTAAAAACTAACCAGTTTATTTTAAAATTTATAATTTCAAATTTATTTTTTCTCTTTTTTTTTAACAATTATATTAATTTTAAAACAAATTAAAAAGTTTAAATGTTTTCTAAAGTTACCACGGAAAATAGATAAAACTACATGTGATGGTCTGTCAAAGATAGAGCATACATACATATAGTCATTGCCTTTTTCCCGTAGGGGTAGGCAGAGACCACTTCCTTAGATCAACTGAAATTTTTTTAAAGCACCATGAGTGAATTAAAAATAATATTAATATATGTTAATAATATTATTAACATTTTTAAACTTTACACTAGTTATGAGACGTTCCAACATTTGCAAAGATATAACGCCGTGAGAGTTTTTTACTTTTCTTTTGTTCCAGGTATAAATTTAAATTCTCCATCAATTAAATGAAACGTAAAAAAAATAAATCTTAAATTAAAAATTACTTTGCTATTATAAGTGTATTCAGTCGACTAAAATTTAATAAAAAAATGTATAATCTTTCGAGTTAGTGTTAACAATACGTGTGTAGGCCTAAGCGATGGATTCGATCTGAATTTACACAGTTAATCAAATGTTCCATTTTTTTGGATAAAAGCTTTATTTTTAGAATCAAACGAAAGGTTCATGCAAATTCGCTCAATTTTTTATAAGGTATAATACCCTAAAATATACAGCCGTGTTGATGATCTTTTAAAACATTAATTTTAAATGAGATATTTTAAAATCCTTTTTCATGTTAAATAATTAATTTAAATTATTATTTAATCTGCCCCATTCCATGCTTTAAGTATATGTTTAATTAATAATTATTTTGGTACATAAAATTTTTAAAATTTACAATTTTTATCAAGTGTAAGGTTAACGAAAAAGAACGTAATGAGGACAGCACATTCTAATTTTAAATACTTCCTTAGCTTTTGTAAAATATATATTTATATATATTTATATATATATATATATATATATATATATATATATATATATATATATATATATATATATATATATATATATATATATATATATATATATGCATAGCTTTATAAATAGCCAGAAAGTGTCAAAAAAGGCACATCTGGCAGTGCATAGAGGTGTGTTGGTTCCTACACTTATGTATGGTAGTAAATGTTGGGTTTGGTAGAAGAAGCATGAACATAGGATTAATGCTGCGGAGATGAGTAGTCTGAGAAGTATAGCCAGTGACTCGGTTGGATAAAGTAAAGAATAGTAAGATAAGAGAACGCTGTGGTGTAAAAGAAGATGTGGTTACAAAGATAGATAAAGGAATGCTTAGATGGTTTGGACACGTAGAAAGGATGGATGAAGGAAGATTGACGAAACAAATGTATAAGGCGAGTGTGAATGGACAAGTCGGTAGAGGTCGAACTCGGAGAACATATCTTGATTAGATCAACATTGTTTTGAAGAAAGGCCAGGTCAAGAGTACCAACAACCAACGAGCATGTATGAGAGCACTGATGAAAGTAGAGAAATCAAAAGATGTGTGTAAGAACCGTAGCAAGTGGAAGGAAGTGGTCTCTGCCTACCCCTATGGAAAAAATGCCTGATTTTATGTATGTATGTATGTACATATTTTAAGTGAAAATGTATTTGGGATATACAGCAGGCCAAATAAGTGTACTCTTTTAACATCATTTCCAAGCTTTCGATAATTTTTATTATTATCATCAGGGATGATTGTTCCATGGCGAACATGATTACGTCGCAGGGAATCACATAGTGATAAAAAAGATTTCCCACCTGTAATAATGATTTTGGGCGCCAAATTGTTTTTTATTTCAAAACAACAATAAAAAAAAAATTACTATTATTATTATTATTATTATGCTATTATTGGTTACAAAAGCTGAGATCTATTAATCCACTGTAGTTGGTTTAATTTAAAAGAAAATAAATATCAAATTATTAATTTTGTTTATTCACACCAAAATTTTATAACTTTAATTATAAAATTGGAAATTAAAACAACAAATAATGGAAATAAACAAATAGGTAAAGATTTTTTAAAAGTTGTAAGATAAATAAACTTAATGACTAAAATAAGGTAACCACTCTTTCATTCATACACATTAAAATAACATATTTAGTAAATTTTTAACAACCAACCAGTTTAATTTAAAATTTATGATTTCAAAATTATTTTCTCTCTCTTTTTTTTTAACAATTATAATATTAATTTTAAACAGATTAAAAGTTCGAAAGTTTTTTTAAAGTTACCACCGAAAATACATAAAACTAAACGTGATGGCAACACTGAATTAAATTTGACATATGACAAAGTGTCAAATAAATTGTTCCAAGATCGATATTGATTTCTTGTCAATATAAAGATAGCCTCTCACTAGCCTTCTTGATATTTCTGAAATGGGTGTACAACTTTCTCGCAAATAAAGTTATAATTGTTAACTTACTCCTGAATATAGGTGAAGTTTACTGATGGTAAGTGTTCACAGTCACATTTATATTAGTTATAATTGTTTTAAATTGTTAACAATTCTCACAAGATAGGTTAGTTTGTAGCGATATCTTTTAACAAAGTTTTGATCAAATTATTGACTTGAGAATTGATTTTTTTAGTAAGATAATGGCCGTCTTTGGAAACAAAAACACACATGATTGTAACTTTCTGGGCGATGAAATGACTAGGACTGACCCAGAACCCTCTGTCACAAACATATTTATAGTAATATCAAAATCGTAGCTGGCTATGACTTTAAAATTAAAAAAACCAATTAAATCATTAGATTCCTGGTTATAAAATTTAAACAGTTATATCTTTTAAATAAGGTAAGTTTCTTAATTTTTGAATTTTACATTATAAGTTAAACTTAATTAAAATTTTAACTGTAATAACTACTCGGTAAACCATTTTATAGTTTTTACATATTTTGTTTATTAAATATGATCAATTCTGAGTTGGCAATGATAATTCTCTATAAGTTACCAAAACTTTGTAAAATTTCTTGTATTGGCGCATGTCTTAGCAACACAAATATAATACAGGGTATATTAAAACTACCTTTTTTCTCAAATTTTTAACAATATTTATATAAATTTATATTAACTGTTTTAGGTAAAATGAGACTAATTATATTTTTGATATAAGTTGGATTTCTCTGAATGGTGAAAATAAAAAAAAATTCTTGTTACAAAATTACCCTTGACAAGCAATATTTTTAGTGCAATGAAATTGTAAAAACTTCCCAAAATTAACATTATTCTTATAAAAAGTATACAAATCTACAACTATAACATTAAATTATTTCACCGACATAATATTAAACATGTCAATATTTTATATTCTTATTTTCTTTTGTCAAAAAACGCTTTCTACAGAACCATTTTAGATTTTCAATCACAGCTTTCCAATGAATTAGTGAAAATTCTTAAATAATTTGTCCTAATTCCCATTTTTATATCATCTCAATATATATAATATTATTTTATTTTCGTTTGTATAACAAAAACGGTAATTTGTTTTTTAAAATACTATTTCTGACAAATAGATATTTCTGCACGATATGTACGAATCTTCCGGTGTATGCAAATCACATTCGAAAAATGTGTTTTCCCGCTGGCTTTGCAGGATATTTTACATTTTTAAAACATAAAAGCTTCTTTAATAAGTATGTTGTTGGTAAAATATCAAATATCGTCTATACATGCACACATTTTCTAATTTCTGACCATGAATATTTTTTAATTTAAATATCACATACAATAAAAAATCTTGTAAACTCTTGTTTTGTAAAAGCGCCCTGTAGCTTGTAAAAATAAACCTCAAAAAGTTAAAGCCTAGGTGATGAAGAAAAAAAGTAAATTAAGAAATTCTAAATGTAAGGAGCTGCACGGTGTGAGTAATCCGTGTGCTATTAAGATTTCCAGCGAAGAGTTTGTGAAATAACGATCCGTGGATGTGCTCGCAAAAAAACTCGGCCACCAAACTGTTTTAATAAAACAATGATGAAAGATTATTTGACAGATGACGGAGGTGCATCGCCCCAATTGTGAAAACAACTCAGTTATCTGCTTTCTTTAAAACGTTGACATATATATTTATTTTTCTGTGAAAGAAATACGAATAAATAATTTAAAATAAGGCAAGATTATTAGAAAGAAAGGGATCATACAATATTACCGGACTGGTAAATAAAAAAATAGCTGACTTTAGTCATAAATACATTGAGTGGAATAACAAATTGGCCACATCTTAACATATATATTATTGATAGGTCGTTGTGTTAAATTGTGTGAAAAGGGGATTTATTGTATGCTAATTAATTCCAAAGTTAATGGAATATTAAAATATTAACCACGATGACGCCTTCTATTAATCATCAGCATTAATTTTTAAGCTTACAGAATAATGTTTAAAATAATTAAATAATTAAAAATTAAAATTTTATTATTTTTAAATAAAAATCATTAAATAAAAAATAACCTAATAAAAGTGTGCTGTCAGCTTGAGGCCGCTTTTTAAGAAAGAGAAAAGAAGAAGAAGCTATGACGTCATTGTTGCTTCTGAATCCTTTGATTTTTTAACCGACTTCAAAAAAGAAGGAGGTTCTTAATTCGACTGTATTTTTTTTATGTTTGTTACCTCAGAACTTTCGACTGGGTAAACCAATTTTAATGATTCTTTTTTTATTTAAAAGCTGGCGTTTCTCGTGTGATCTCATTTTAATTTGGTCCAGTTCTGACAATGGCATCCATGAGAAAACCATATAAGTCTTAAATTTGCAGTAAGTATGTGCGCGACAAATGGACGAATAACTCAGTATCACGCCAACCGTATTCGATGATTCTTTTTTTTTTAAAAAAATGTACTTTAAGGGTAGTCTGATAAGAGTTTGGTTAGGATCTGATTATGGGATCCATGACAAAGAAACGGAACTCTTCAATTTTTAGGAGTAAATTTATTTGAAGTCGGTTTTTTTTTAAAGAATTATTGGAAAGTTTAACGTGTGTATAGGTACTAAAAGACGTAAAAAAAGCTATGATGTCACCCATCTGTCTTTGTCGCATAAGTTTTTTTACTAGCGAAAAAAATGAATATTTTGAGAATGTTTTCGAGAATTGTTTGTTACTACTTAACACGATCTCTGCCATCTATACGTCTCACTGTGATTAGGTGATACTTATCTATAAATAAAAATGTAAATGTGACACGCATAGAAGTAGTAGGTACTAAAGAAATAACTATATTTCTAATTCCTCGTTTCATTAAAAAATTAATCCTTAATTCTAAACAGGACTGGTAGGATAAATGTTCGTTTGGGATATGTGTGATTCTTAACTATTCTAGATGCAAAGCCACCTCTGTCAAGTAAAGATTTACCGTCGCAAAGTTTTGCGGCGTTAACGAAATCAGGAAAATCCTCTTGATTGCAGTTTGAAGCGCTCACCTTTACCGGACAGACTTTTTCATTTAACGAAATTTTGTCCGTTTGGAAAGGAAAAAGTTTTATATTTTATATCCACTGGTTCAATATCATTTCAGAATGTATAAAAATATTTTTCTAGCTAACCATTTTATAACAAAGTAGGTCTGTAAAATTTAAAAATTAAAAAGTACGTTACGTTTTAACTGAAAAAAAGCGTATTTATGATTAATGAGTTAAGTTCGGTAGGGAAATAGGGGACTTAAAAAACAACTAGATTACCATTCAATTTTCGTAAATGTTTTTTTTTTGCGTGACAAACAGAAATGGTATCAAAATTATAAATACTTATAGTCCAATTTGAGGGATATTTTGAGTATTTGTTGCAGCTTGTAAGTTTCTGATCTATTAAAAAAAAACCGGTTTGTAATTATAAATAATAAAAAATGGCGAAGGATTTCGCGTTCATCAAAATTTTAAAACTGAAAAATACATGCATTAGTGATAGGAAGTGGTCAAGAATAAAGAAAATGTAGTTCGTTTAGTACCATGCAACAACTGTAAGGGACTTTTAATTGATATTTTTTCTGGAAAAATCATATGACAGTAGAGATTCAAATGGTTTACGATTCAAAGGAGTTCATTATTCACTGAGAGTCTCTAGGATTGCCTCAAGTCAATTGTACTCCTTTGATAAATGACTGTTCCATCTGCATGTACCTATAAATCAACGCTACGATGGAACAAGCCGTGTTAAACGAAAATTATAGTCAATGGCGGCGATCTTTCCAGAGATGAAGTAATTTGGTACAGTTGATTTTTAAAACCGAGTTTTTTATTTAAATAATTCTCTATCATTTACATGTACTATGTTTCCAAATTATCCTCCCTTTCTAATGCTTCGTCTTGATGATGGTTGGTAACAACCAAATCTTCTAACCTGCCTTAATATTTTTGTTGTACTGAGTTAATATTTATTTGCTTTTTTAAATTTCTATCGTATTTGTTACTACAATAAAATTTTCTGTTGGGTGATAATAATTAATAAATTTAAGAAATAATTTATTTCTTTTTTGTAAAACTAATTCTACTATGTAAAACAGAAAATATTTATAAAACATTTTAGTCTTCTAGAAAATGTAAAGGAATGGTAATAATTTAAAAGGACCATAATTATCCATTAAATGTAAGTGATTTACATAATTACATGTTTTTATGTTGACCTATATTTGAAAACAAAAATTTCGGGTTTCCTAACCTATGAGAAACACCTAATTTTATTTTCTATCAAAGTATACCCCTTAAAATTATTAGCATAAATGTTTATAAAAAATTTGTTCGTTTCATGTTTGCGAACTTTTCCAAAACATTTCTACAGAAAATAACTACTATTTTCTAAAATGCCCCGTTTTGTAAGCGTATCTGGGAGAACTAAATCAATAGTTCTCCTAATTATCATTCCTTTATTAACTTACCAGATCTAGACTAGTTACTTAATAGTTCCTTTAGAAATGCGCCGTCATCAACCGACTGGAATGGCTTCTAAAATCTCTCAAGACAAAGAACATTCATTTAATAAGACAATTCTGAATATTATTAAAACCATCTGCTGAATTAAAATTAGAAATGGTTAAATATTAACTAAAATGCTAATTTTTCTATAAATTAACAAATATGTTTTAATAATAATTATTATAGCTTGGTTGTTTCTTTTCTTTAATGTTTGGATTGAAACACTGCCGACTAACAATAATTTGATTCCATCTTACTAATATACTATTATTGCTCTATTATTCTTTTAAAAATGTCTCCGTTCATTTCTGACTTGCGGAAGAAGAGCATTTGGCTTACAAGAAATTTGGGTTATGCTTGTGACTATAATCGCAAGAATTTTGGTTAAATGTATAGCTTCATAGGTGGGTGGGGCTAGAAATATATTTAAAAGTTTTTATTTAAATTCGTTTCCAAGAAATATTCTTCATTTAATCCCAATAGAAAGAATCGATTTTTTAAAAATTTAAAAAAAAAAAATTGTAAGAGCTAAAAGTCACGAATACCATTATTAAGTCATTGGTGTAAAAATGATTGTTTTTAAAACAAAGGAATATATAGGTAGGTACCCAATAAACAGTTTTCGTAACTTATTGTAACGCCTAGTTATATACATACATACATACCTGGCCTTTTATCAAAACAATGTTGATCTAATCGATATACTCGTATGTTCGCCGAGGTCGACCTCTACCGACTTCCGTACATTCACACTCGCATTATAAATTTGTTTCGTCAGTATTTCTTCATCCATCCATTCTACGTGTCCAAACCATCTAAGCATTCCTATCTTTGTAACCAAATCTTCTTTTACACTGCAGCGTTCTCTTATCTCACTATTCTTTACTTTATCCAACCCAGTCACTTCGGCTATACTTCTCAGACTACTCATCTCCGCAGCATTAATCCTATTTTCATGCTTCTTCTGTCAAACCCAACATTCACTACCATACATAAGTGTAGGAACCAACACACCTCTATGCACAGCCAGTCGTGCCTTTTTTGACACTTACTGGCTGCTCATAAAGCTATGCAGTGCCCCATAGTTATATAAAGGAAATATAATGTTAACGTGATTATGTAAGGAGTTTTATTCTCTCACCTTTAGTAATGTAGTTTTATAATGGTTTAATTACGCATCTGTAAACTCTAGTAATATAATGAAGTTATATAACTATTCTATAACCATTTTTAAGAAACCTATAGTGATGGTTATGTATGTATTTATAAGAAAGGTATATAAAAGTTGTCAGAACCTCTTTAATATAACTGATGTACTCTGAGTTATATAAAAGTGTTCTGATTACCCTAATAAAAACTTGGAGACAGTAGTGTTTGCGAGATTACGTTATAAAACTTTTGGTGATCATGTTGGTAACGATCGTTTCTTTGTTAAATCTACCGTTACCATAATTGATACAAGTTACCCTTATAAACTTTAGAGTTATTTTGTCAAATAAATGAGAACTTTTTATTTATTTAATGCGTCGTTTAGCGTTTTTGAGGTTATAAAATTTAAGACGAAAAATACGAGTATATCTATAGCTCATATCTTTTTTGTGTTGTATGCAAAGTATACTGATATAGGGGTAACAAATATGTTGAGAAATTGGAAGAAAAATAAATGTAGCACTTCTTTTTGTCGCAAAGTTACAAAAAATTTTAAAAAAAGTCTTAACTCTGTACCTAGTGTTGCTATCAATTTGAGGAGTACCAGTTCAGGTCATAACGAGGTGAAAAAAAATAATACTCCTGCATTGAGAAATAGTATTTATGCTTATCAAGAAGTGGCTTCTAATGTACACACACTACAACCAGACAGACACACAGAAGAACGTGTTGAAACAATTATTATTATTACTGAACAAAATGATATATAGCACAACTTCTAGTACAGTTTGTTACTAATTTATATAGGTAATTGGTTTTTAAAGATTGTCAAGTTTTATTTCACCACTATAAGCTACACTAGATACCACTAGATGACTTGTCAACCTAGAGGTATATAATACCACTAATTGAAGGTATATAGGATATATTAGGTTATGTATAGTAATATAAGGCTTTATGAACAGCCAGAAAGTATCAAAAAAGTCACGTCTGGCTGTGCATAGAGGTGTGTTGGTTCATACACTTATGTATGGTAGTGAATATTGGGTTTAGCAGAAGAAGCATGAAAATAGGATTAATGCTGCGGAGATGAGTAGTCTGAGAAGTATAGCCGGAGTGACTCTGTTGGATAAAGTAAAGAATAGTGAGATAAGAGAACGCTGTGGTGTAAAAGATCTGGTTACAAAGATAGATAAAGGAATGCTTAGATGGTTTGGACACGTAGAAAGAATAAATAAAGGAAGATTGACGAAACAAATTTATAAGGCGAGTGTGAATGGACAAGTCGGTAGAGGTCGACCTCGGCGAACATATCTCGATCAGTTCAGCATTGTTTTAAAGAAAGGCCAGGTCAAGAGTACCAACAATCGACGAGCATGTATGAAAGCACTGATGAAAGTAAAGAAAGCAAAAGTTGTGTGTAAGAACCGTAGCAAGTGGAAAGAAGTGGTCTCTGCCTACACCTACGGGAAAAAGGCGTGACTATATTTATGTATGTATGTATAAGGCTCTCTAATAATTAAAACGTTAATGATGTTGATTGCGCCATGATTAATTGACCAAATATATCAGACGATTCCATAATCTCATAATTATTAAGTTAAATTTAATTTATTTTCCAAAAAACCCAAAATGAATAATAACTTGTTAAACAGAAGCGATATGTGAATGCCCAAAATTATAATTGTGTTAAAAATAATAATATGTACCCCATAAAATCTAAACTGTACTTTTAATATTACTGTGAATTTTAAAGGCTTCTGTGTTTTTTCGAAGTATTTTGTTAATATTTGCGGTAAAAAAAATTATCCACTTCAATTTTGTGCCATACTAATTATAAATTTTTAAAGAGATTGACGTAATATATTAATCAAATACCTACTTCATTATTACATTGTTCTTTTTTTTGTTCATCATGTGAAAGGGTGATAATTTTAAAATGAAAAAATGCCATAAATAAACGTGTTTAAGAGAGAGAAAAACGTATAACTTATTCAGGATAAAAGACAGGATTGACAAGTGACAGGAAGAAGTAGCAGAACTTGGTTACAGAAATATTACCAAGACCATTTTGGGCAAGTTTTATAAGGACTTCCGCGGTTATTTAGGAAGTTATATAGCTGTTTCCAGGACGTTTCTGTTTCTTGTGGTAACAAAACTTAAAGCTATATAGCATTTCATAAACGAAGGTGTTCGTAACCTCTATAAATGCTTTATTTAAGCTCTTTAACGGGTTTATAAGGGCAACGGTAATAGTCCCGTTACCTTCTTCTTCTTCTTCCTTCTTTAATGTAAGCAATTTTCTTGTTTTTCTTCGTATCCTCTGCCGTTCAATTATTAGAAAGGTTGTCGTTCCATCTCTTGCGAAGTCTTCCAATGCTTCGGCGACCTAAGGGCGACTTGTCTCTAGTTATTTTGACCATTCTGTCATCATTCATCCGGTCTATGTGTTCGTTCCACTCTCTCTTTCTTCCCAGTATCCATTCATTTACATTGTCTATTTTACATGTTCTTCTAATGTCCTCGCTTCTCTCCCCATCAAAAAGTTTTTTTCCAGCGGTCCTGCGCACTGTTTTCATTTCGGTGGTTTCTAATATTCTCTTTGTGTTCGATGTATCTGGTCTAGTTTCCGCTGTATATGTTTATATGGGTCGGATGACTGCTTTGTAAATTCACCGTATTCTGATATTTCTATGCCTAGGTATTTTAAATTTCATCTCCTGTTGTATAAAGTCCTGTTAACAAAATACCTAGAATTGATATAGTTAGGTAAGTCCCATTACCTAACTATATCAATTCAAGTTATTTAAGGTAGGGGGTATAACATTTACGGTAACTATTATATACACATAAAAGTTTATTGGGTAGGCTGGTCCTTCTGTATATTGTCAGAACGTTTTTGATTTAAAAAAAAACATTTTTCAAGACTGTCTACCAAATTATTTATTTTGGTATTAAATACTACTAATATTATTTTTTATTATCTGCCAACAATAGAAGCTATCTTTTAATTTTATACGAGTATAAACAGTCTTATTTTCCCAACATAAAATAACTCGATTCATAAACAATCCTTTTTTAAACGGAATGTTAGTTTTGAATCGCTAGGGTTATCCCTTTTGGGGTCATAAAATTCAGGAGGTACATTTAAATCGTGTTTTCACGGAAAAGCCCTCGTCACGAAAAGCAGAAACGTTGTATAAAACAGAGGAAAAATACGTTACGTCAGCAACGGTTGTCACCAGAATGTTTACTATTTAATCCGGTAGATGTTGACATCAATCGAAAATTAAGTATTAAAAAAATGCACTTTACAAATTCATCATTCAAACATTCATTGTGAAATAGTAATAATATGTACACATAATGATATGCCATTAACAACTGCAGAGTATGCGATAAAATTGGCAAAAACACAACAATCAAGAACATCGTATTATTATTACCAAATAATTTATTATGGTATTTCATCATAATAATTATTAAATATTGTGTCAAGGCGACCATGATAAAATATGGCTTATATACACATTTCAGTAACATCGGTCCTCAAAACGGTTAAATTTAAGAATCTTCCAGAATCGAGTGGTGAGCATATATATATATATATATATATATATATATATATATATATATAACTATTTACATTTTTTAAATCATCAACACTTTAAAAAAACTGAATCTGTCGGCTGCTGTCCTTTTTTTTTACCTATACTAATAACCACGAGAAGTGTCCAGTAATTTCTCGAATTATTCATTGTCTTCTATGCTCATTAAATATTCACCCTAGATTCGGTTGGCGCCGCCGGCAATTGTCAGAGACGGACTCAATAAAATCGTAACATCATCCCCCTTTCAAATTTGATCGTCCCGATCAAATACTTGCGCAACCTCACCATTGTAAGGCTTTAACCTCTCTAAGTGGAGGACATTTATCTTGGCTCTGGGACTGCGTTGGATTCTATAAACCACATCAATTATTTTTTTTATCATCTTATATGGTCCTTCCCAAGATGGTGTCAACTTGGGATACACACCTTTCTTTCGTTGTGGATTATACAGCCATACTCTATCTCCTTCTTCGAATCCCATCGAATTTGCTCTAAGGTCATAGCGAGCCTTCATCTTAATCTCTTCCTAGCCGTTTCATGGATTTTAAACAAGCTGTCCTGTAACTATATATATATATATATATATATATATATATATATAATTTATTTAAAATTGTAATGTTCACTTTAGTTTACAAATATTTATTTAAAACTATTTACTAGCACTATTTTATTTATAAAAATGTATCTATATCTTAGCGTGTGTCTGTGATTATTTGTTTGAATCTTCTCCATCCCATCCTAGATAGCTTTTTATACTCATCTCGCTTTAGTTTTTTTGGAGATAAATAACAAGAATTATTATTTGTAATGTTTATTTATACTTGGTTGTTTAAAAGACTTCTACGTATCAGATTCTGTATGGTCAAGAAAAATGTCTTAATAGCTAAATAATTTTAGAGTCCAATTGGATCATTATAAAATTTAAGGACCATTAAAACCGAAATATTAAGACATTCTGTATATATTTTACGTGCATTAGTAATTGTACTTTTTGTTTTATTTATTAAACAGAAAAATGTTAAAAATATGTTCTGCTTCAAAGAGTTCATTAACACATATACCAAATTTTTTTAATTCTCGTCAGTAAATCATGCATATTCAAATTTTAACTTTTAAAGTTTTTACTCTTTTTTTAAGTGTTGCATACATTATAAGTCTATTTAATACCAAACAGACATAACTTATAAAAGCGTATACACAAACCAACTTAATGTTATTTTTTTACCACTTTTTATGCAAGCATTTTATATTTTGTAGCAAGGCTGAGCGCCCACTGCTTTATTTTTTTTTATCGCTTAGAGCTTTTCTCATAAAGAGGAATAATAATACGACTTTTTCATTTTTGTTATTTTAAGACTTTCTAGCAAAATTAGAATAACTAAGTTCATTTTACCAGTGGTGAAAAAAATTTAATTATTGTAAACAAATCAGGACAAAACAGTAATTTTATTCTTACTGGTGTTAAAAAATAGCCTTTTCTTTTAGATTTTTAAGATTTAATTTTTCAAAACTTTATGCGAATTTGAATTATTATAAATATATACAATAAATGATTAAAATACAAAAACATTTCACCAAAAGAATTAGGTAAGTACTATTAAAAAACTTAAAACTTAACTTAAAAATAAATAAATAAAACATAGTTAATAAATTGATTAAAAGTAATTTAAACATATTACAACAACATTTTGTTGTTAGTTTTGAACACAAATACACAGAATATTTTACTAGTTATGTTGATTAAATTTGGTAAAATCCATTATTAACCCCATCGGAGATTACAAAACAAATTGGGATCTCAAGGTCTGGTATTATAAACGTGCAACAAGATAAAGGAAGTTTCTAAAATCATGCGAACAAATTCAGAAAGTGATTGCCCTTATAAAATTATGATGGATCTTTCCTATAACAAAATTTCCTCAGCCAACCCTTTTCTAAGATATCACCACTAAAAAATGGGGAGTAAAATTAAGTTTTAATTTTGGCCATGGGCGGTCATTTCCAACACTTATTATGAATCGTATTTTATTCTTGCACTTATCAACTTAACTGTTTTCAACTCTCAATACGTAGTTTATTATTTAATAAAGAATAAAATAATGATACTGTATTTTATTCTTTTCATCGAATTTATTGGTTTTAGGAAAAACTTTAAAAGATATGTTTTTTAAATAAACTGGAATTCTTAGTAATATTTTTATTTTATGTAACTAAATTTTAAAAAAAGTTTTGATATTAAATAAGGTAAGGGATGTTAATTTCACCCCCTTATAATGTAACAGGTATGTTACCGGTGGTTAGTCCTTTGCGAGTGCAAAATTTCAAGTTTCTATCTTTACTAAAATTTGAAAAAAAAATTATAACTTAATTTTACTCACCACCTTGTAGGAGTGATATCTCGGATGAAGAAAGTAGGCTGAGAAAATTTTGTTATAGGAATGATTCATCGTAATTTCATACGGGGCAATCACCTCCTGAATTTTTTCGCATAAATTTAGAAACACCCCGTATGTGTAAATATCAAGAGCAGCCAGGTTGGGAACATCTGGACTCTGTTGATGTATGGATGTGAGACGTGGACTCTCAAAAATTATAAAATTTATAAACTAAACGCATTTGAAATGCGGACAAACCGCAGGATGTTGCACCAAAGCAAGACACGTAGAATCAGTTTTAAACTTGTTTAATACTTATTATGCTATGATTAATTAGAAAAAAATATTTTGGTCTCATAATAAGATTAAAAGCATGTGAAAAAATAAAAATTAAAATAAAAGGAAAGCTGAGAGTTAAAAAAACTGTATATTGTCCGAACAGGCACAAGACCTACTTATAGGACCGTATATAATAATGTATACATGTAATCTATACATATAAAATGCTTTGTCCTAAATGACTGACTGACGGATCAACGCACAGCCGAAACTGCTGATCGTAGAGACCTAACATGCAATAATCATATTATTCAAAAGATCTTAAAATTCTGTATTAAAAATAGTATAATTTATAAATTGCAAAGTTTACCATTTTTTTCAGTTTTTTGATTGCGTAATTTCGTAATTATGCGTCGAATGCAATTGGTACCACGTCGATATCATATTTTGTTCTCGAGATAATCGAGACGAAAAATAATACCGAAAGTTTACCATTTTTTCAGTTTTTTGATTCTACATAAAAAACAGCTTGGCCGATTTTGCTAAAAATTTAATCATTTCTAAGTTGCGTAATCATGCGTCGAATACAATTGGTCCCACGTTGATATCATTTTTTGTTTTCGAGATCATCAAGAACATACAAACATATGAACATACAAACATACGAACACACACACACAAGTAAAAATAAATGTATTATTACTACTTACATTTATTTACACACATTGATATTTCTGGAAATATTCTTTGTAAAATGGTTTTTAAATTCACTTTCAAATAAAAATTTTAGCCAATTTTCTCAGTTTAGCCGTTTAATTAATAAACTAAGTTATTTATTAAGATATTCTCATTTACTTTAGTTTGGTTTTTACGAAATGTTCACAATAAAATAAAGTATTCCCAATGTAATTATAAATCAACGTGGTTTATATTTTAATTTATTTATAAAAATATCTTTTATTTTTAAAGACATTTTTGTGAGTTTAGTATTGACTTTCAGTGTTGTTATTTTCGATATGCGTCCACTTGTGAATATTTCGTGAATAAAGTTTGAATCTCTGCATTCTCGTATATCTTGAATAAGAGAACGTTCTATACAGCTTTATGTCCATATATTGAAGAGTTACTGGCTATAGAACCTCAGCCTAGCATAAAAAGTCCGAAAACTTTTATTTCCTAATTCGCATCTAATCCATTCTAGTCTCTTAAAAGAATAGATATAAAAAAACAGCTGTGGTTCTATGTGTGGAAAAAATAATAAAATCATCAATAATTTCATTTTTTTTATAATTTTCTAAATGTGTTAAAACTATGTACTATACAAACGTACATCGATATATAGAAAGAACTAGATATATGCTTACATAGAGTCACCCCTTTCTCCCGTAGTGGTAGGCAGAGACCACTTCCTTCCACTTGCTACGGTTGTTACACACATCTTTCGCGTTTGCTACTTTTATCAGTGCTTTTATACATGCTTGTCTTTTGCTTCCTCTACTTTCATCAGGACTCTCATGCATGCTCGTCGGTTGTTGGTACTCTTGACCTTTTTTTTTTTTTTATGTTCTGGTTCCCACGAAAAGGGATATCCTGTAATGTTCAGAGAACATCGTGGGAACCAAGGGAAAGAAGGTAGGAGTTGGTGTTCTTAAATTTCTGGAGGTTGTATGCCTCGGGGAACACCTCCCTAGGCAATGAGTTCCAAAGCCTCGCAATTCGTTGGATGAATGAGTCTTTGGAAAGTGATGTTCTGCAGGTCTCCAAAGTTACCACGAAGGGGTGTGAAGACTGAACTTAACGGGTTAATCTCGAAGAGACTGCCAATGGAGGAACGATTGTTGATATTTCAGAAGAGCATCGCCCATGAAAATATCTATAAAATAGAGACAAATCGCCAACTTTTCTACGGTGTTCCAGACAAGTGAGCGAGTTTGTAAGCGAGGCATCACCGACGAGACGAATTGCCCTTTTTTGGACAGAATCCAGTAGCTTCAGGATATGTTTAGGTGCTGCACTCCAAATATGGGAACAGTACTCCAGTACAGGTCGGATCTGTGCCTTATAGATCATAAGCAGCTGACTGGAGGTGAAATAGCTCTTGGCACGAAACAAAAAACCAAGTTTTTGGGATGCACTTTTGGCAATGGACCTCACGTGATTTTCTCAGGAAAGGTTATTGCTGATAGTAATACCGAGCATCGATATGGATGACTTCAGTGGTATGGTTACTCCTGACATAGTTATGTTAGGCACAGTGAGATCGGCTTTTCTAGAGAAAAGACATGCTTGTGTTTTGTTTGCATTGAATTCTACCAAGTTATTGGATCCCCATTCGAGAATTGTTGCTAAGTCCATATTTATATTGTTAACATTTTTTCCTCGTTCATTTCTGGTTTCACGGGCTGATATAGGGGCCCTGGAAGAGAATGCGGTATGGAGGGTACTATCATCGGCAAAGCTGTGTAGGGGACATGAAGTTGCTTTCAATAAGTCGTTGATGTGAAGTAAAAATAGTGTTGGTGCTAGAATGGATCCTTGCGGAACACCAGCATTTATGAGTAGAGTGTCAGATGAAACTCCATCGACCACTACATGGAGAGACCTGTTTGAGAGAAAACTAGCAAGCAGAGAACACAGCTGAGGGGGCAAGCCATAAGATGGAAGCTTGGCGAGGAGTCCCTGGTGCCAAACTCGATCGAACGCCTTGGAGATATCTAATGCCACAGCTAAAGTTTCTCCATACTTTTCAATAGATAGCTGCCATATATGTGAGACGTATGCGAGCAGGTCACCAGTTGATCTCAGATGGCGGAAGCTATATTGCCTGTCATTGATAATTCCTGAGTCTTCCAGATATTTCATGAGCTCGATGTTGATGGCTTTTTCCATGACCTTTGAAATAATAGATAGCAGTGCGATAGGTCTGTAGTTGCTAGGTAGGGTCTTTTTGCCTTTTTTAGGGACTGGCTGTACTCTTGCAATTTTCCAATTGGACGGAAATACTCCCAAATTGTAAGAGTGGTTGAACAACTTGCAAAGAACAGGTGTTAGTTCGGGGGCACATTTCTTGAGAACAATCGGCGGGATTCCGTCAGATCCACAGGCTTTGTTGGTGTTGAGACCCAGCAAAATCTTTCTGATAGTACGTTGGCGAAAGGTGATCTCGGGCATGTGACTGTCAATAGGTGTAATGTTCGAGGGTTGTTTTCCCGAAGAATCCAGAGTGGAATTTCCAGCAAATAGGTGCGCAAAGATATTGGCTTTTTCCTGGGCAGTCGTTGCTAGTGCTCCATCTTCATTGGTTAGGGAAGGAAAAGAGCTGGAAGTGAAGTTTTTTCCCACAGCTTTGGCGAAAGACCAAAATGAACGGGATCCGTTAAGACATTCAACAAGTTTTGATCTTATTTTGGCATTATGAGCATCTTTTGAACATTCTATTGTCTCTTTGCATATGCCTCTAGCCTCAACATATGCTGCTCTGGTCTCAGGTCCCAGATTTTTTTGCCATCGATGGTATGCTGCCTGTTTGGAAGCCACAGCTCTAGAGCAGTTTCTGTTAAACCAGGTCTTATCGGATGATGTTCTTCTTTCGGTATTCGGTATGTAAGTTTGCATCCCCAACATGATGATTTCAGAAATTGTCTCAGCACATCGTGTTGGATCTACTGAGGAGAAACAAACTCTCTTCCATGGAAACGCTGAGAAAAACATACGAAGACCCTCCCAGTCGGCCGAATTGTAATGCCACATGAGACGGGGTGGTATTGTGCTGCTCGATGGTAAATGGAAAGAGCATGTTGTGGAGATGAGGGTGTGATCAGAGTTTCCAAGTGGGGCACAAACTTCTATTCTATACGGGTCAGGATTGGTGGTGAGGAAAAGATCTAGTGTATTGGCAGCCTGGTTGTTGACATCAGGGATGCGGGTTGGTAGCTCGACCAGTTGTTCTAGACCATGAGTGATGGCGAAGGCCTCAGCTTGACGACCTGCATCATCAGTTTTGTTAGAGAATTTGAGCCAGGCAGCGTTATGTACATTAAAGTCCCCCATGATAATGGTTTCAGCTGTTGGATGGTTCTACTGAATGTAGTCCAAATTGAGTGATAAAAACTCAAAGAGGTTGTTATATGAAGGTTCATTAGGTGATCGGTAAAGGCAGCAGAGGAACTTAGTCACTTTGGTATCAGATAGCTTAAACCACATCACATCAAAGTCTTTCGGTTCCAAACTTTCTTCACGCTGGCATGAAAGGTTAGCCTTAGCGTAAAGGCAGACTCCACCTTTGAACCTGAGTCGAGAATGGAGTTCGTAACCAGGACAAAGCATATGGACCTTGTTGGTGGACGAGTTTACTTGTGTTTCTGTTAGAGCCAGAATATCCGGTTTTTTCGTCTGTAGGTGATGGTGGACGTCATTGATGTTCTTGTTGAGTCCACGGATGTTGCAAAAATTAATCTTTAATGTTGAGTCCCCTCGAGTACCTCTCGCCCGGAAATCCGAATGGAGAGGTATTTTGCTTCCGGAGTGTTTTACTCTAGGAGACTTCATCATTATTACTATTAGGATGCACCTGAAGATAATAAAGGAGGAATTGGGGAAAAGGAAAGAGGGAGACCGGAAAGTATCGACCGAACACTGAAACATGGAATGATCCATTTCACAGCACACAAAGTCGATATGGTGGTATTTCACCGGGCGATGAGACCATCTTCCACCTACGGTTATCCTTTTAGTCGCCTCTTACGACAGGCAGGATTTACCCTGGGGCTATTCTGAAGCCGACCCCATACAGCCTTTATTCAAAACAATATCAATCTGATCGAGATATGCTCGCCGAGGTCGACCTCTACCGACTTGCCAATCATACTCGCCTTATAAATCTGTTTTGTCAATTTTATTTCATCCATCCTCTTTACGTGTCCGAACCATCTAAGCATTCCTTTATCTATCTTTGTAATCACATCTTCCTTCATCCCAAATTTTTCCCTTATCTCACTATTCTTTACTTTATCAATCAGAGTCACTCCGGCTATACTTCTTAGACTACTCATCTCCGCAGTATTAATCTTATTTTTATGCTTCTTTTGTTAAACTTAACATTTACTACCACACATAAGTGAAGCGACCAGCACTTCTTTATGCACAGCCAGTCGTGCCTTTTTTGACACGTTCTGGCTGCTCATAAAGTTGTGCAGTGTATTAAAAATAGTAATAAATTATATACCTATCCACCATTTGAAGTGTTTCGACAAGTGGTTTAAGATTTACAAAGACTTCGGTTAACTCTTCATGATGACTACTACTTTTAAAAATTAAATCACATAAAAGTAAGTTTCCCAATCTAGTGGATCTGGACAGTTGTGATCATGCATACCTCGCTTTTCTTGAATTGGAGAGGAATGTTGTTCGGGGCATAGCCCATGAGAGTATCCGAAGAAAGCAGAAGGTTGCAAACGATGTACGATGAACCAAAGAAGTTTTTTGGAGAATTTAAATCCCAAAAAAAAAATCTCAGTTTTAAACAGCAAATTAGCAGTCAGGGTTTTCGATGTCAAAAATATATTTTATTCAGATTTTTTTTCAATATTTTTCATTAATTATTTGGTAAAAACAAAACTATACAGGTAAAAAATAGATGTTATTAAACAATAACATGTTATGATACTTATTTTACACCTTAATTGCTTCATTATTGATTTTTTATAGATTATTAATTTATTATTAACTCCATAATTTATTATTCAGATACATTGTTTGCCTTTTACTTCGATTATATTTTAAACGAATAATATCAGCTCCTGCATTTATATTAACTAGCTACTGAACTACTAAAAATTCTTGTTCATGTAAATTATTATAAATAATTTAACAACCACATGTCATGGATTATTTTGTGTCTGTAACGCACTCATGCAATTGTCAAATCACGAAACTCATTTCATGTATAACCCCATTTCTAAACAGCATTTAAATTTTCACAATATTGTTACGGATTGTGGTCAGCGAGTACACCCCTGAAGCTAGTATTTGACCTCATTTAGAAAAAAAGTATGATTTATGGCTTTTGGGTGGTATCAAACACCCGACATATTAGCGGATGATTTATAGCCGCGGGTGGCAATGGGAGACCTGCGATGTTATTAGAATATTCGTAATAATTTCCCGAAAGAAAAAATAATTTCTAGAAGGATTAATCGTACCTATTTAAGTACCACTGTGTCGCAAAAAAAAAGTTTAAGTTGAAGTATAGTTTTGTGAACAAAGAGACTTTTGTGAACAAAGGGACTCGTAAAAAGAATATCTAAATTTTTTTTTAAAGTTTTGTTTATTAACCATCAGAATAACATATACATGTCGTATACAATATAAATTATATGAGTTAATTCGATGGTTTCTTGTCGGAAACGGTTCCGCGTCCATTACACAGTCCTACCGCAGGACGATTGGCCATTTTTTCTTCAGTCGATTTGGGTTCACGATATTGACGAGATTTAGAGCTAGATCATTAGGATGGTGTTCAAGTCTGCCGAAGTGTTTTCGGACTCTTTTTCTACATTCTTTTTCAATAAAGGGTATGTCAAATTCTGTTTGCAGTGTATGCTTGAACACATACCATATGGGGCATTTGCAATAATTCGTAGTGCATTTGATTGAAAACGTTGAACAATATTTACATTCGACTTGCTGGAAAACCACATAGTTCTATCCCATAAGTCCATATGGGTTTGATGACAGCCTTATATAATAAAAGTTTGTTATCCAAGGATTATGATGATTTTTTGCCAAACTATTTTTCTTTCTGTGCCATGCCTGTCTTCAGGCGTGGGCTATCTCTATGACAATTTGATTAAATTGGTCTCTATCTTTCGCTGCTCGGAATAGCTGTTCTACTCCCAGTCCTATCCAATTTCTAATGTTTCGTATCTATGCTATCTTTTTGTGACCTATCTATCTTCTGCCCTTAACCTTTCCCTGGATAATCAGGCCTGGGGTGTAATATTTGTAGCCTCGTTTTATGTGTCTGAAATAACTAACCTTTCTTGTTTTTATGGTGTTCAGTAGTTCTCGATTCTTATTCAGCTGTCTGAGTATCTCTTTATTACTGGTATTTGCAGTCCAAGGAATTTTGAGGATTCTCCGTTAGCACCACATCTCAAACGCTTCTATTTTATTTATGGTGTTTATGGTTATTTTAAGCGTCCATGTCTTACATCCGCACAAGATAATGCTCCATACGGAGTGTTCCTAGCCGCGTCTGAACTGTGAGGTTTCTGTCAGTGAGAATTGGTTTCCATTTGCTAAATGTCCTACGTGCCATTTCAATCCTCGCTTTTACCTTTTCGTCTCATGTTATTTTATTGTTTAGCCAGCTACCCAAATATTTGAAATGTGCTACTAGTTCAATTTTGTGTCCGTTGATTGTTATCTGAATTGGTTCTATGTTTATTTTACCTACGATCATCCATTTTGTTTTCTTGATGTTTATATTGATGACCCATCTTCGACCAGCCTTATGCACTCTATCCATCAGTATATGCAAATCTTTCATGTTCTCCGCAATGATGGTAGTGTCATCTGCATATCTTACGTTTTTTATAATTTCACCACCTATCTTTACTCCCTCTGTCCTGCCACACACACACACACACACATATATATATATATATATATATATATATATATATATATATATATATATATGTTATTTCGCAACTCACAGCTCTTTTGTAACAGTATCCTTATGCAGAAAAGGGCTTCGCGTGTGCCCAGTCCGCTACGGAATCCGAATTGCTCCTTGCCAATATTGTGTTCACATTTGGTACATATTCTTTTTAGGAGTATCTTTAGTGACTCATTAGGCTAATTAATCAGTCATTACACCTATTAGCTTTGTTGGTTTTGAGTAGGCCGATGAGGATCGATTTCTGCCAGTCGCTGGAAAGTTTACTAGTTTGGTAGACTTGGTTGAAGAATGCCGTTAGAACAGATATGCTTTCGTCATCCAGTAGTTTTATTAGTTTCATAGAAATTTCATCAGGTTTTTCTTGCTTTTAATTGGTGTATTGCTTTTTGAACTTTGGATTTAAGAATGTTTGGTCCATGTTTTGTCATACAACCAGTCAGTAGATTATCTGGCATTTCGCGGGTCTCGTCCTCGAACAGTTGTGTGATATACTGTTGCCATTCATTACCCTGATCTTCTTTTGTTAACACTGCCTATTTAGTTTCGTTGTGCAGTACTGTTTTGTTTTTTCTTCTGTATATGCCAGAATGTTCTTTTAGTTTTTTATGTAAGTTTAAGTTATCGTGTAGGGTCTAAGGATGTTCGATTTCTTTGCAGGATTCTCTGAGCAATATTTCCTTTGCTTCCTTAATTTTTTTGCGTATTATATGATGTATTATCTTGTATTCACTATGATTGTTGTTTTTGTGTTTACGTCTCCATGAGATTTAATATGTCCTGTGTCATCCATCCGTTTTTTTTTCACTTTTGGTTTTACTAGCTGTTGAACTCTTTCATTTCTCAAAAATGTTTTGATATCTTGCCAATTTTCTTCGACACTTTTGTTATCAAGGGGAAATAATATAGGTGTATGTATATTTCCATTTATTTCCTGGGTTAGTTCTTCAATGGGTTCTTTCGGGTCCTTTAGTATATGTTGTTGTATTCTTGAGGTTTTGATTGGTTGTTTTCTCTTTTTAAGTTTAACGTTTAGTGTTGAGTATAATAGGTTATGGTCAAAATGCACGTTTGCTCCAGGATATATTTTCGTTGACTTATTACAATTAGGTAATCGTCGGTTGATCAAAATGAAGTCGATCTAATTTCTTACGATGTTGTTCTGTGTATGTTGGGAGGACGTCCATGTGTCGGTCTGTATAGAAGATTGTACCAAGTATTTGTTATTACGAATTCTTTTTCCTGGCTGTACAAGTCTTTTTCCTCTGTCATTGCGTACTCCGGTGACTTCTTTTGTTGTTTCTCTGCCCACTTTTGCTTTCCAGTCTCCCGTAATTATAGTGGTTTTGTATTTTTTTGTCGCCTTCATTATGTCTTTAATTTGCTGGTAGAACTCTTCGATGTCGTCGTCAATATGGTCAGAAGTAGGGGCATAGACCTAAATAATGTTCACATTAACAGGTCTCATCGCCAGCTGTAGCAGCATTATTTTGTCTGAAAAGGATACAAAGTTTCGTATTGATTTACTAAGGGGTTTATTTAGTATTATAGCCACTCCGTTTCTGTAAGATGCATCTCTCGTTCCTGATGTGTAAATTGTATAATCTCCTGAGTCAAAATTGGTCGCATCCGGCCATCTTGTTTTGCATACTCCCAGTATTTGTATGTTCATTCTTTGCATCTCCAACAGTAAGTTTTTCAGTCTTCCCGCATCATAAAGCGCTTAAACATTCCATGTTCCTATACTCAGATCAGATCTTATCTGTCGATTTATCCCATGAGGTTTTCGCATGTTTACGACCTAAGAGGCCTCATGGTATTAATATGTTAATGTTATGGTGATTTTCCTGTGGAATCTTGAAGATCTTTAATACAGTGTTCCCGTTGCCTACTGTATCCTTATGCCGTTGACTATTCTATTGGTTCATCTGGCAAATTTCTTGACTGCACGGCAAAAGGGTGCCCTTCATTTGTCAGCTCTTTCACCCGAAGGTGTTGGTCGGCAAGGAAGGACTGCTTATTCCGGCAGTTACTTGGTCGTCAGAGCCTCGTCGGTTATCTAGCAGGGTGCACCGGATAACTAAGGTTATCACTCAAGCAGATGAGGTTGACATTTGGGTTGTCAATTTTGCTTTTACCCCTTACACCCCTTTCCAAATAACCAATATATATTTCCCATTTTGATGTCAATTTCTTTCTTTTTTTTAACTATATGTTTCTTCCATGGTAGCTTGCTGTCTATGTGTATGCCTAGAAACTTAGCTTCATCTACTCTGGGAATTTCTATGTTGTTCAAGTATAATGTAGGACACTCAGAACGTTTTAATCTGTAGGTGTATAGGTGTAGGACTTTTTGTCTCATTTCCTTTTATTTTCCACTTACTAAACCATTTCATTAGTGTATTTAGGTGTAGTTAAAGTCTTCTATAGCAATCTCCGCATTCTTATTATGACATAGTATTACAGTATAATCTGCAAATGGTCCAAATACTGTATCTGGTTTCGTTGCGATATTTGCTATAAATAAATTATACAGTAGTGGGCAAAGAACACCCTGAGGCACTACAGAATTTATGGGGTAAATTGTGGAAAATTCAGTTTCATATGTGAAGTGAAAATATCGTATGATTTAAAGAGTATAAATAGTACTCAATGGGTAGTTGCATCATGATTTTGTAGGGTAGGTCTGGGTGCCACAGTTTGTCAAATGCCTGTTGAACATCGAGGAATACTGCGGGTCAACAAAAATTGCGTTGAGAGCTTCGCTTATTACTGAAGTTACACGATGGCATTGTTATAAGGTAGAGCGTTGTCTGATCCCAAATTGGTGGCTTGGTAGTATTCCTTCTATGCTAGACCGAAGTCTTTTAGGTACCAGTTTTTCAAGAGTTTTAGATAACAGGGAAAGTAGACTGATAGGGCGGTAAGAACTTGTTTTATGAGGAAGTTTGTCAACTTTGGGAATAAGTTTAATTTGTGCAAATTTAAATTGGCTAGGCTAATATTTTATTCTAATGACATCAAAAAAAATTAGTTCTAGATACTGGATAGCCTTGTAGGGTAGCTCGGATATTATTCTACCGTTTATCAGGTCGTATCCTGGTGCCTTTTTTAATTAAATTTTTTCCTTAATTTCATATATTGAAAAGGGTTTTATTGGTAGAGACATTTGGAGTGGTACTTCTAAGAATTCATCAATAGTAGGATCTGGGTTATATTCATGTGGAACACATTTTAAAAGTATAGAGCAAAATCATCTGCTTTTTCTTGATCACATCTAGCCCAAGCATCAGCTGTTGTCCTTATTGGCGATTTTATATTTTGTGGTTTTTTCCCTCTTTTAGTTACTTTCTATATAAAGTGATATACTCTCGATAAATTAACTTAAATAATGTTGATATGTTTCTTCTTTGTTTTGTTTAAATTTGTTTTTTAGTTGATTTGTTAATATATAATATTTTAATCTATAGGATTTTTGGATTTCTGCCATATTGCTCTTGATTTTCTTTTTTTTTTACCAGTTCGAGGATATCATTCGGAAAATTATTGCCTGCTCTAATTTTTTTTTAAGTTGGTGTAGCAGTCCATGCACTGTCGTATAGTTCTTATAAGGTAATCTGTGGCGTCATCTAGTTCTTCTTGCGTCTTAAGACTTATACTGAGTTGTAGTTTTGCACAAAGCAACTCTCGAAATAATTGCCAATCAGTTTTTTGGTTGTACAATAATGATTTTGACATTTGTGTAATAATTGTTGTGCTAATGGTTCCTATTACCGGTGTGTAGTCTGAAGATAAATCGAAGTTGCTTTTTATCTAAATAATTAGAGGAAATACCATTAAAACCTAATATAAAAATCTAATAAATCAGGAACATTGTTGGGGTCAGTAGGCCAATAAGTTGGCTCTCCTGTTGACAGGTGTTGATAGTATAGTACTATTTTTTTGAGTTATATTTTTTGAATTTGTTGTTCCTGTCCTGCTTTTTCGTTGTAGCTCCTGGTAAACGTTACACCAACGATAATTAGCAGGGAGGTCTTCCTTACATAATGCACATTTAGCCGACAAGTCCCTTGTTTTTTTACATATTTTCGTGTCATGTGCACCTCCGCATATCACACATGCAAACGGAAGATTGCAATATGATTTTGTATGATTGTACTGTTGGCAGCGTGTACATTGTACACATTTCTTTATTATTTACGATGAGTTCAAATATAATGTTGTCTGAATGTGGCACTTCCGGTTATATATTACAACTTATTTAAATCGGTGTTTCTTTTTAAGATATATCCAAATGGTTTGAAAGATCATTAAGGTAGCCCATACTTTTTTATTTGTCGTTTCTTCTGTATTTACTTTCTTTATATTCAAGATTTTAAGTAATTTTCCTACTATTTTTGAACATAAGTCATAATTATGGCTCCATACTTTTTTTACCACCATTACAGTCTAGCAGCAACATTTTTCATAAACTCTAATGATTTACCAATAACACAAAAAATCATTCGTCCTTTTTACAACCCTTGTTAAAAGCAAAGCGCCAACGGCTACTAAATTATAAAAATTCGTGATTTGATAGCTTTAGTTTCCCATAATCGATCAGGAGTTTTTTTTCTAGTTTCGAGCTAACTAGGTGACTAAAACGAGTTTTTTTATTAAATATCGTGATGTATCTGATTTCTTTTTGGTTCTACATACACGAAACTGGTAATATATTAATAATTTTGTGCCTATAAATATTAAATAATATTACAGACATGCCGTAACCCATTTAAAGTTAGCCTCTTGGGAAAATCCATATTTCATACTGGCCAATCTATATCTGGACCGGTGGTTTAGTTAATCCGGAAATGCTTACAAACACTTTATGCATAATAACCAAATAAATAACTGTAACTAATTGGAGTTTTAGGGATAGCCGTAACGTAATTTTCCCTTATCTTGAACCCGCCAGCATAAAAACTATTATGGTGGAGTTAATGTTGTTTTTAAATTAATTTAATTATGAAAATAAATATTAATGTTAACAGAGTGTCCAGATACGCTTTTCAAAGAAAAAAACTGCAAAGTATAGACTTTGCAGTTTTTGAGGTTAAAACTTCTATAGACTCATTGAGTAATTTTTGTTAGCGGTATCGCGTGACCTTGATGACGTCAGCATCAGCGAAATGTGGGTATTTTCGATGGAGAAGGTTTTTTTTATTTGGAAAAGGTGTTAGCGACTATCAGTTGTGATCAAAAGAATATGAAGTTATTTATCAAGGCTCTGTAACAATGGATTCGCATATAAAAAAAAATAGTTTGTACTTGCTGCGATGTATTATTATACCTAATTGACATAAAACATAAAACGTAGTGTCAGAGGTTCATACTCTCACGAAACAAACTGAAAACTGAAAGAACCATACCGATATTTTTGGTAATTAAAAGAAAAATTATTTATAAAAAATATTAATATTGATTAATTATTAATTAATTATTGCGGAATTTAACCAATAAAAATAAAAAAGGAGTATTATACATATCTATGTCTTTTTAGCTTCAAAAGTTTATTTGAGAAAGAGAATACATTAGTACATTTTTTTTACTGTTAAGATAATTATTTTTTATAATACTCCACACGTTTTCTTATCAAAACATGTAAGTTCAAAAATATAACCAGAAAGTCAAAAAATAGTTCAGTTAGTGGGTTAAACAATTTTATAAGCTAACGCTCATTAATAACAATCGAAAGTTCTTATAACGTGATAAAACTTTTTTTATTTATTTTATTAACAAAAAGTTTTTATTTCAGGTAAGTTATGATAAGCAATCCTTGAAAAAATATAGGAGAAAGCTGTTAAAGTATTATTTCAATAAAAGTACTGCCTTATCAGAATGGTGGATAATGTTTAACAAACAAACAAACTACTGTTGATACACCACCCAACGTGCCAAGTAATCTTCTTCTTATAAATGGTACACACTATATTCTAGCGTAGCAAGTCAATATATCTGATTCCATAATATTCGACATTCGTGATTAAGGGTTGCAGGTCCTTTAGGAACCGATTGAGAAATATCGTGCCTGGGGGGCAAAACTTTTGAACGTGCGTGTATCAAGGCCAGATACGTAATATAGAGGGAGCTCTAATAAAATAAGAAATCCTTAAACTCAGAACTTGAGGCGTAAAGGAAAAGTTGGAAAACATTTTATGGAAAACAAAATTCTATAAAGACCATTAAAATTGGGGGTATTTTTAAAGATATGATTTTAAATAATACATTCGTAACTTAAAATTGAAATATTTTTTAATAAGCACCAAAAATTATTGAATTAGAAGAAGACCAAAAAAAACCTATCGGTGACATTTCTGGCTAATATCTTGCCGATAACATATTGTTGCGATATTTAATCTTGGGTTCGATGGTTTTAAACACTTATCCCAATCTTTTTAAACAATAAATTCTTACTTGAAAAATTACTTAAAAATTTACAAACTCCATACAATATTTTTAAACAATTTAAAATTACTTGCCTAATTTACTTCAAACTAAACTTCTGCGACCGCTGTCTTTTTATATACCTACAAATTAATTATTTCAGAAAGGGAACGTCTAACTAGAAGAACGAGGAGTTAACGAGAAAATTCCCTAAAATATCGGGCGTTTGTCGTTACAAAATATTATTTTCCATTGTGATCAACGCGCTGTCGCCTCAAGGCAAACAATTGATCAGGGACGGATTTGCACTGGTCGCAATCCATACAATATTTTTATCCATGACTATGGTATTAATTGTAGATCTTATACATAATAATTTTTCTTGCTCTTTAAGCCGAAAGTACGCTCTTTCCGGCTGCATTTCATTCCCGAAAGAACGACTTTTGTGACCTGCTTACTTTTGCGGACAGTTTGAAGTACAGCGCGCTTTTACCTACTTTGAATTGTTGGGTACGACGGCAGTCTACAGAGCTTGTGTATTAATTCGGCTAAACGTAATCTTACATTCTAATAAAATCGACGGGTCTCACAGCTACATTGTTGCTAGTGAATAAAACGTGTTAGTGTATAAAACGATATAATAAATAAAAAAAAAAAAATTAATGGTGAGATGACCAGGTGGTGGCTTAAAGCAAGTGAGATATACGCTATTTTAATAATTTTAATATTATTATATTATTTTAATATTATTATTATAAGGAGCAAAAGAAATAGTATATAATCCACGCAAGAATGCCCTGACGGATGTGGTTTTGCCAAGGCTTTTCTATCACATCCGCCAGGAAATCCAACTTTCTGGTCTAAGGTTGTAACATACTATTTTTTTCACCAAGGGTGACAAGTAAATTAAAGCAAATGTTTAAAAACCATTTGCTACTTAGTGAAAAAAAAGTTAAAGTAGGGTGTGAAAAGTTAATTAACTTTCCATAGCGTAATAGAATTGAGTCAGATTTTTGACAGGTAAAGAATGTAATGTATTATGTCAAAAAATTCCTGTGAGCAAAAGACTGACCTTTATAATTAGGTACTTGTCTCACAGCTTGTGCTTCTAAGAATTAAAGATTCTAACAATTTAGCCCCAGTTTACTCCCCTATAGACGCTTCTAAATAGACCAGGCAAGTATATAAAAGCAAAAGACCGGGTATTTTAAGATTAATCCGTTTAAATTTTTAAATTAAAATATTTGTTTGGAAAAGCTTGCGTAAGTTGCATAAATTTAATTCAAATATTGTTGATTCTATAAACAATTGTCCCTATCGACGAATCAGTTAATTAGTATCGTCTTTTACGACGGCGCAGAGATAAACTGGCCCTTACGGAAACAGAAGTTGAGGAATATAGTTCAAGAATTTAAGTGACTACAATCGTCGTGTACATTATTATAAATTATTTTATGTGAAAGGCTGTTACTAGGACTACAAGAAGACGGGGCCCCACATCACCAAAGGAATTACGTAGATTCAGCGTGGTAAGTCGTAGGAAGCAATTGATTTTATTTTCACTTTCACATAAAAAAATAGTTCAAATTTATAGTTTATTTTTCGAGCTTTTGTTTGAAACAATATTAAAATATTTGCGATTAAGATTTTTACACAATTGTATGCACTTTTTAAAAGGTTTATTTTACTGTAAAGGTGAAATCTTGTTTACTTACGGTTTTAACAGATTCTTGTGGTGACGAAAATCGATGTCTACCCATTATTTTTTTAGTTATTGGATCACCCAAACATTGTTATTTTATTGACGGAAGCACTACCACAATGAAATTCCTTGAAACAATTTGCTAGGTATTTTATTCTGATGCCCTCAAAAGTTCAAAAACAGTGATTTGAGTTTTTACTGTCGAGTTGAGCCTAAAGTAAGGAAGAAATAAAATTATTCGACAATATTTTTAATAAAATAATACGCTTTACAAAAACATAAACACACAGCACAATTTTCTTTTTTATGCAAAAATATGGACATTTTTCATAAACTCAGCAACGGAGTGTCATTTCTAAAAGGTGAAAATATTACCACATTCAATTTCCAACCCTTATAATGCTGCATAAATAACGAGGTTCCTTTTTTTGCGATCTCTACAACTTTTATGATGATATGCCTCCAGTGGTAGATTTTAAAACGCGATTCCTTCCCTCTCCCTTTCGCCTCACCTCTGCTTCTTTCATTCCCTCTTTTCGCATTTTAATCTCGACAAAAAACACTGGGAGAGGTGCATAACGGTAAAGAAATGAAAGGGGCATACAGAGTGGTTTATTCATAAATGGGAATGAGAACAAGCTGTGGAACTATTTACAAAATAAAAAAAAAAGATGTTATCTAAGCATATTTGTAACCAACAGTTTTCGAAAACCAAATTCAATAAAAAAATTTAATAACAAATACATAAAAGTGCTAAACGGTCATCTTTATTTTTTTTCTACGTTACATTTTTATGCTATTTATTTATTTATTTAGCGTATGGATTCTTTACAATACGATAAAAAGAAACTATAAGTAAAAATAAAATGTATACAAAACTCTATAAAGACACAACACATATCATACCATAAATCCTTTGACAAACTATACATTAATGTCCATTTGATATATATATATATATATATATATATATATATATAATTAATAATAAAATAAAATATAATTAATTGTGTCAAAGGACGTCCAGCTAACCTTGGTTGTTGGTTGTAGGGGGGGTCGTGAAGGCTATGCAGCCTCTCAAGCACCTCGACCTATCATATCTTTTGTGCATAACCCTTATTCTATTCGAGGTCCAGGATTCCAGCTAACATTAATAGTTTTTGGGATCACTGAGTTTGATAGTGACATCCCCAATTTTGTTAGAACTCCTACGAAAATGGTAGGAAGGAGAAAAATGTAAAAACTATTAAAAATACCGATATAAGTGTCGAATTCATAGTCTTCGGAACGCAGAGTTTGATAGTGACATTCTCAAAGCAGGCAAGCCTACGAAAGGTACAAGATAGGGTTAAAATATAAAAACTATTAAAAACGCCGATATTAGTGTTAAATTAATAGTTTTCGGGGTTTTGAATTTGGGAGTGATATTCCCAAAGGTGAAAGGGTGTTGAAATATAAAACTATTAAAAATTCCGATATTAGTGTCAAATTCATAATTTTTGGGGTTGCTGAGTTTAATAGTTTTGTTAGCACCTATGCGAAAGGGGTAAGAAGCGATGAAATATAAAAACTATGAAAAACGGCTGATATTAGTATCGAATTCATAGTTTTTGAGGTAGCTGACTTTAAAAGTAACATTCCCAATTATGTTAGCACCCATACAAAAGGGGTGAATAAAAATTGTAGCTTTAAGCTTCACATTTCAAATTTAGTTACAATGTTCCATAACGCGGTGCCAGATCAAAGTTAATTTTTTTAAATGAAACACCCTTTATTTTACCTTAACATTAAAATATAATTTACCTCCTCATTACAACAATACAAGGTTATAGTATGTTATACAGGGTATTTAAAAGTTATAGTTAATTCTATGTGAAAATCTTAACGGCTTGTATAATTAAAAATAAGTATAAGAATAATAATATATTAAAGCCAAAGTTATTGAATGATTGTCAAAGTTTATAAACACGAACGAATTTGCGAATATTTATTTAATCGAATACAGGGTAAGTCGAAACTTGAGCACATTATCACTGTCAAACACTACTGTTAGGTACCATACTTCTATTTTTATTAACAAGTCCCTATACCTAAAGTTATTAGTTTTTTTAGATATTTCGATATTACTACAAGTTTTAAATCACATTTTAAAGAGCGTTATAGTTACCTACCTAATGATAAATGAAAAAATTGTTCGAAAAATACTCTTTACAGAGCTTATTACTTTTAACGGTTGATATTTTCGGTTTATATTTAAAAATTTTAATGTTATTTTTAAATTCACGTCCATAATTTATTTATTTAAAACCTATAATAAAATATTGTTACGATTTTTTTGGTCTGTCTTTGTCGACCTTGCCTTGAGGCGACAGTGCATCGACTACAATTAGGGTAAATACCTAATGAGCGGCAAGTAATAGAAGACACTGAAAGATTCTTAAAATTATTGGACCTTATTTCGAATAGTATCGATTCTTCGAGAACATCGATTTACAGGTATTTAAACGGGATCATAGATTGAGGTTTTTAAGTTGAAATTTAAGTTGGTTCGAAGTCAAGTATTTAAAATAATTATAAAGTGTTATACAGTTATGAATATCTTAATGATTTGTAAAGTAAAATTTCTTGTGTAAAAATATTGAAATAAAAATTGTTGAGTTATTGTACTGAGAGTTTAGAATTACCCAACTCAAGGAGTAAATATCGTAACAATATGTATACACTTATAAGTAGTCTATACACTGTGTCCCAGACATTGGTTTAGACATTATATGGGTACTTTTAAAAGGTCTTTACAATAAAAAATAAAACGAAATATTTCTCTCCGTTTTCAAGATGACTATAACTTTGTTTTTTTTATGAACTCCATATTGGATTTTTATTTATCCTCTTTTTAAAAATGTATTACAACATGGGGTAGTTTCTTTTGAATGAATACTGAAATAAGAAAAAATATTGGTTACCTGTAACTCCCATAAAAAATGTTAATCTAGTTAGGCTACGGTTCACGAAAACATCCGATTTTTCATTTTTTTTTCACCAACACTTCAATGAGCTATTGAATGCTTTAATCTATGGACAGCCACTAATTAGACAACTAGGAAAGTATTCTTACATTATCGATTAAATTTATTGAAAAAAAATTTTGCGATAATTTTGGGACAATTTACAATCGAATATTATAGAAACTAATTTAAGATAAATGATCTGTTTAATTTAAAGAAATTGTTCTATGTGGCCACCACCATGATTACAACACATTTGACAACGATTTTGCGCAGAGTTTATTGCCGTCATTAATGTGTCTATTCAGAGAAGTAAAAGCATTTCGGACTTTTTCTTCTGAAATTTCAACATTTTCGGTAGCTTCGAATGCATAAACTTCGTTCTTATTGTGCCCCCACAAGAAGAAGTCAATGAGATTTATATCAAAGGTCACAAAATGTTACAATTATTCGCAATTAATCCATTGAGAAAGTTTTCTTCTAAATAATTCTACAATGGCTGCATTATGAGCTCTTTTTTGTGTGGAAGGGGGTAATCTTTAACAAGACTGACGCTGGATATTCCAGCCAGTGCGGGTTTCCAACCGCCCTCGGGTAGACAACACATATCCCTCCCGCATCCACGGAAGAAATATCCGGTGCCGCCCAGAGAGAGACTAAACCCCACTTCCCTCCCCCGAGCTCTGGTACCACCCTTTCGGGCATTTCTTCACAGCTCGAGTGGGTCTCGTACAATACTTCTAAAATACAACAAGGCAGCAAAAAAGCTAGTAAACAGTGAATGTATAATGATAAATATATAAATAAAAGTATAAATATATAAATAAATAAAAAGGTAAAAGACCTCTAACATTTACAACGTTAATCTTAAAACTTTAAAAAATCCAATTACACACAAGAACAAAATAAACGACATGTAAGGATAAAAGAGACGAAATAAAAACCCCCCTTTCAAGAAGATTATTTAATTTTCCAACCTAACCTAACCATAGTGCATAAACCAAATTTCATTCAAGTCCCCCACAGCTGCTCTTACAGCCGGCATTATTTGTTCTTGCAAGAGCTCAAAATATCGTGCTGCATTAAGATTGTAATTAATACTGAATGGTCCAAATAACTAATTTCCTAAAAATAATAATTGCAATATTTTAATATTTAAATTCGAATGTCATTTATTAACTACCTATTATGCCACACCAAACATTAAATCCAAATTTTATTTGAAATCGTCTTTGTGACGTGATTTAAGGATTTTGTATAGCCCAGTGAGGAGTATTGTGTCTGTTCAAAACTCCGCAATTTGTAAATCGAGCTTCATCCATCCAAACTATTTCCATGCAAAAATTGGGATTTTCTCGAATCATTTCAAGGTACCATTCACTAAATCTTATTCTTCGAGGAAAATCATTTGGCGATAAACCTTGCACTATCATAGGCTACTATGAATGATAATTATTAAAGCCCAGTATTCGAGAAGCGGATGACTTATGGATATCCGTTTCATTGGCAATTTTTCTAACCAATGCTGTATAGTTATTGTTAGTGTATTGTAACACAGCATCCGTTCTCTCCTGATTTATAACTTCATATTTACGTTTCCGGGGTTTTTTAAAACTTTTATTATTGAGCAAATTTAGTCCAAGACCCGTGAAATATTTTGAGTTTGGTTGATGCCGTTCAGGATATTTATTTTCATAAATTTACGCAGCCGCATTAGAGTTTCTATGGGCTTCGAAGTAGGTTTCTAACATATCAAATTTTTCTTTATTTCTATAACGAAGAGCCATAGCAAATTCAACATTACCGAATAAAATTCAATGGAAACAACAAAGCAAAGTTCAAATCAAACAAACTTAGTATACTTTGACAGTTCTAGAGAAACAAATAATTCTCAGCTCGCCTACTAGATCGTATTGAGCGCAGCAAAAATTTTTATAATATTTGTTTATTTTAGTATTTATTTAAAAAAAAATACTATGTTGTAATACATTTTTAAAAAGAGGATAAAAATGCTATTTAAAGCAATAAAAATCCAATATGGCGTCCATAAGAAAAAAAAAAGTTAAAGTCATTACTTATCTCGAAAACGGAAAGAAATATTATTTCGTTTTATTTGTTATTGTAGACTTTAAAAATTACTCAAGAACGTTCAAACCAAAATACGGTATGTTATAAAATAACCTATATATGGGGACTTGTCAAAAATGCACCATTTTGGTTTTACCCCATTTTTTCAAATACGGAAAAACAATCGATAAAGTGTAATAGCAATTCTAAAATAATAATAGAGAAACTGAGAAACATAGTCCATTTGACCGAATTTGTAGCTCTAATAACAGATTTAGCAATACATGCAGCACCAATCTAGGACACAGTGTATAAAAATGAATTGCTGTGCGTTAGTCTAGCTAAAACTCAAAAATGGATTGACCGATTTGAATATTTTTTTTTGTTTTATTCGCTTTTATACAGTGGTGGTTTAAAAAAAAATAATAAGAAAAATCCTAAAGAATTTGTAGCTCTAATAACAGATTTAGCAATACATGCAGCACCAATCTAGGACACAGTGTATAAAAATGAATTGCTGTGCGTTAGTCTAGCTAAAACTCAAAAATGGATTGACCGATTTGAATATTTTTTTTTTGTTTTATTCGCTTTTATACAGTGGTGGTTTAAAAAAAAATAATAAGAAAAATCCTAAAGAAAAGTCGATGTGTGTATGTGTATACGTATACATTTTTGAAGGAAGTCAAGCTAACCTATCTTTCATTAAGTGAGTTTTTCGCGAGTGATTTGCCAAAAATTTTATGGGCAATTTTTCGCAAATAAAATATAAATGGCTGTTCGTTAGTCTCGCTAAAACTCAAAAACGGCTTGACCGATTTTAATGAAATATTTAGGCAATTTTTAGATCAGCTCGGCGAGGACTCCTGTGAAGTTTAGTAACAAACAGATTAACGAGAGGGGTGGAAAGGTAATGAAATATAAAAAAACTATTAAAAATGAGTCAAATTCATAGTCTTCGATCGCCTTTGAGTCCGCTGGGTTTGATAGTGACATCTCCAATTTTTTAAGCACAGGTGCAAAGGGGATAAAATATAAAAACCATTAAAAACGCTATTTTGTTGTCGAATTTATAGTAGTAGTAGTAGTGGGTGGTGGAAAACTATTAAAAACGCCGATATTACTTTTAAATTTATAGTTTTTGGGGTCACTGAGTTTGACAGTAATATTCTTAATTTTGTAAGCACCCCTACGAAAAGAGTGGAAAGGGGATGGAACATAAAAACTGTTCAAAACGGCTGATATTAGATTTTAATTTATAGTTTTCGGGGCCGCTGAGTTTCATTGTGAAAACTATTAAAAATGCCGATATTAGTGTCGAATTAATAGTTTTCGGGATCGCTGAGATTGATAGCGATATTTCCAAAGCAGGCAAGCCAACGTTCGGGCAGGACAACGTCTGCCGGGTCCGCTAGTTTTTTATAAAACAAATCATCAACGACCTCGTAACAGGTCAGTTAGTTTAGAAATTCGATGAGGATGAAATAAAAAGTTCACATACCAAAGTCCGCTTATGTTTTCGTTTCTCGTTCAAGTTGAGGACTAGCAAATTTATGATGTTGCCATTTTACATATGCTTAGCTCTAATATTTTAAAGAAAATTTTTTAAACGAATTCCGTGTCGACTATACTTTCATACTTCTTCTGCTAAACCCAACATTTACTACTATACAAAAATGTATGGACCAAATATTACTAATCTTTCCACCTTGACGGTTAACAAAGATAAAATTACTAGTATTAACAACCAAACACTTACATCAATTAAGATTATTATTTACTTAACTATAACAGATTTAGTAAAATCGTCAACAATAAGAATTTTTCTTACAAGTGTAATGGGATCTTTACAAATTTCTATAACTGAAACGGTGTTAGTATCACTAATCTATCCACGTCTGTTTTTGTAGCTACCAATTAAATTGAGAGTTATCTAAACAATTTCGGAAGGAAAGGATAAACGAGCAAAAGGAAAAGCAAAAGATGTGGCGAACGGAAGGATATCGGTATTTATACAAACATATATCCCGATATTTTATAAAGCTTAGTATTTTTCTGCCGAATGAATTGTTGAGTTGATGAATTGGAGCAGGAGATTTTTTTTTTTATTTGATTTTATGATAGATGAGCTGTATCGAATAACAGTATCCGGGGATAATTTTTTCACATCCAACTTCAAATTTTTAAAAAAATATTATTCTGTTCATCTACGAAGGGGCTACCAACCCGTCAGCCCTCCCGTGTAATAATTATATAAACGACAAAAAATATTTGTTTAAATTTGTGATTTAATAAGAGATTAAAAGACTGCATAGTTAATTTCTTACTTTAAACTTTTGAAAAACTCTTCAGTTCCTATTTTAGTTCCAAAATATTGGCCATAATAGAATTTTGATCCTGATTCTTTAATGTAGAAGAAATATTCCTTGTTTTGGTTGTTTTGTTTTGTTTGATGTTTGTAGTATGTTTATGTACCATATGTTTCAGGCTGTGTACATTACTGTGTCAATTTTAAGACCTATTTCAAAACTTCGCCAGTAATTAAGTCTTATCCTGGCGCTTTCTTAGCTTTTATATTATTTATTTCAGTTCAAAGTTCTTACAAGAGTTACTTTTTAATGTCTTTTCTGTCATATTTACCTGATGGTATGATGTGTGAGCCTTGACATGAAGCTACGTTCAAGGTGTATTTCTGATTTTTCTTTACGACTTCCCGACTAAGAATTGTTACTTATCCTAATGGAAGACTTTTTCGACCATTTAATACCTTATGTAGTCTTCCGGAGCGAGTAGTATAAGTTCTAATGAGTAGTTAGATTTTGCAGGTATCTGAAGATACTTTCGGTTTGCCTCGAGAGACAGCAGGCCCCTTTCTCCAACCCGGCTAAATAGTTTGACTTAAAATCATGCTGTGATTAAAGAAAAACGTCAAAAAGAAAAAGAAGAACTCAACATCAAGTTTAGATCCGTGGTAAAGTTCCTTGATCGCCATTTAAAACTAAGCATTTATAACAAGATGCTCCTCCATAAGTAAAATCTGTATGCAATCTCATGCAAGTGTTCCAGAATAAAGTCTTGAGATCAATTGTAAATGTATGGTGTATGGGAACAGCTGCTGAGATATAGCCGACCAAAAATGAAATAATTTGTAGGAAAGTGACTAAATGAGCTGCACTTACATGTCATAAAATTAAATATAAATAAAAAAAAATTCAATGCTGGAAGTTGGTTGGGAATAATTTACAATTGAAATAAAGAATGTTGTGAAAGTGTGTATTTAATTATCTAAGAGGTTGGGTTAAAATATATTTTTAAAAACATCGTAAGATTATTTTTCCTGCTGCTTCGCCTCTCATTCCTACTCTACACGAAGTTTTTAAAATGAATGAAAAATTCGAGCTCAACTACTAATTAAAATTATTGCATCACACTGTGTTAAAAATAAATTGACAGTTTGATTCTCTCGTTTATTATCGAAATATTTTCTATGAAAATGTTTACGACTCAGACATTTCTAGCAAACGAACAAAACTTTTCAAATAACATTAACGTTGTAAGTTTCTCATATGTATTAAGTGTACGTAGAAAACACGAAAGCCAAAATTGCTGTGCTGGAATATTTAGGCCCTATTTGCCATACATAAGTACATTCTACGAAAATATATTTATTAACCTTGTTAATGTTTATTCAAAATACCTTTTGCTCCGCATCGTGCTGTGAAGTGGCGAAACTGGCATATAGATGGCGGTATTTGCATGCTTATTAACGCTCGGGGTGTCATTCATACATGAAGGAATTTTGATTTGATTACAGTATCCATAATGAAATTGGATATATTCGATTAATATCGCGAAAAAGGGATGGGGAGAGAGAAAGAGAAAGATAAGTCTTTATGGTCATAATGTCGAAATTAACTTTTTTATGCATTTATTATTTTTCTATTATTTATTTATTCATACACTAACGGACAAGCAAATTAAACCATTACAAAAGAAAAAACAGAATAAAAATATATTTGTACACATGACTAGGATAGAATTAAAATTAAAAATAAAACTAATTCAGTTTTGTTATTGCTTTTTTAAAGGATGGTAAAGATAAACCAAACAGTTCAATTAATGCGAGATTTTATAATTTTGTGAAGGGTTAAAGGCTATAATTTGTTCTACAAAAAAAAATCTTGAAGATGTCACTTTTCCTATTTTTTCCAACATTTAAAGAAAGCGGGGTAAGCTCAACAATTTCAGGACAATTAATACTGTTCTTGATAATTTTATGAAGGATTTCCAGTCTTCTAAGTATTTAAGTATTCAAATTTACAACAGTTAATACATGTAAATAATTAAAATCATCTCTATTTATTCCCAAATAAAAGCCACAGTATCTAAGGAATTTATTTTTACTATTCTCCAAGATATCTATATCAACTTTGAAGCATGGTGACCAAATGATAAAGTTGTATTCAAGTAAAGACCTCGACTGTGTACAATAAATAATCTTGACAGCATTGACAGACAGTTCTCTTGCTGAACGAAGAGAAAAGGCCAACATTTTTCGTGCACGAGATGGGGATTCTATTATGTGATTCTCGAAAGTCATTTTTGTATCGAATACAACCCCTAAATCTTTGGTCTTGTTAGTCTCTGATACATTTATATTACTAATATGGTAAATATAATTAATAGCCTCGTGATTTTGTAAAAAAGTTATTTTTTAAAATTTACCAAAGTTCAGTTTTGGTAGATTAATATTTCATCACCCAGAAAAGTTATTAAGGCTATTAAGGTAGCTTTTAAAAAATCTGCCGAACAATTCACGAAGGCAAGAGTTAAAGTTTGCAAATAGAAAGAAAACCTTAAGCTGAGCTTATACGTTCAGTAGTATAATCATTAACTGAAATTTCATTGCTTTAAAAAACATTCATTATTCTCCGTCATTACTTTTTATATTATACGATGAACAGAAAGTAATGATGGAATGATTACTAATGGCGCACCTTACACACGGTCATTAAAATTGGTAATGACTCGAAATCAGAAAATCCGGATTCGGCGGATTCTTGCCAATAGGAGGCATCATTCCAGTCGTGTCCCTCTTACGTGATTATTAATAATGCCATTCTGATAAGGTGATGGCATTAATACTGACCATGTAAAGTATGCTTTACAAAAAAGATCCTGTTTACCATTCTAGGTGCCTCGAGTAGGACGGTGTAAGGATGCATGCGATTAAAACTCCTTGTGGTCCTTATTTGATAGAGTTAAAGAGAGTCTTTTAAAGCAAGTTTGTGTTGAAAAGGTTTTTGCTAAAGGATTTTTTGCTTCGATATCCCACTGTTCAAATAATTAAAGGGAAAGAGGTACATTATTTTTTAACATCCCAATTTATTTACAATCTGTAATTTAATTCAATCAATATATTTCCATCATTCCATGGCGGAACATAGGGCCTCAACAAAGTTTCTCCATCGGACTTTCGGACTTTCTGGCAAGCATTTTGACTTCTTGTCATGATTTATTTATTTTTCGTATTTCACTAATATCTTCTCCAGGTTGTCTTTGGGCGGCCGCTAGCGCGGCTGCCTTGGGGATTCCACTTCAGGGCCATTCGGGCTATATTATTTTAGGTTTTCTAAGGGTGTGACCCAGCCATCCCCTTTTGTGCTTCCGTATCTCTGTGTCGGTCGGATTCTGGTTTGTTCTTCTCCAAAGCTCTTCATTTGAAATACGGGCCGGCCAGAAAATACGTAATATCCTGCGTAGACATTTGTTCACAAAAACTTGCAGAGCCTTGGATGAGCTTTTAGTGGTTTTCCATGTTTCGCATCCATACAGAAGAACATATTTTACGTTTGTATTGAAGATACGTAGTTTTGTGTTGGTGGTGTATGCTCTCGAACTCCAGACCCTGCTAAGCATTCCAAAAGCTCTCCTTGCTTTTTGTATTCTGGTTTTAATGTCTGTATCTGTGCCATCCTCCTTGTCAATTACACTTCCAAGATAAACAAAGTGTTCGACTAGTTCGATTGGTTGGTTCTCAATATGTAATGGATTAACGTTGTCAGTGTTAATTCTTAACTATTTAGTTTTATTGATATTAATCATAAGACCAATTTTCTTGGCTTCTTTACTGAGTCTGACGAGCTTCTGCTGTAATTTAATTACAATAAGGAAATTTTGTCATAAAGCCAATGGCTCTTGAGCTTCATACAAGATCGCTCCTTACATGTGGCAGTTGACGGTATTTCTTCTAATGCGTTAAAAACTAATGCTGTGGTCTCTCCGTGTTACATGCTGTCCCCCACCCTATTTCTTTTACACATCAACGACCTCTTGAAAACCACCACGAACCCCATTAAAAGTTTCACAGACGACAGCACACTTGTCTCAACTTTCACATCCTATCGATCACATTCGGTGAATGATACAAATAGATTTACGCAGGAACAGGTTGATTCCATCAATAAAAATCTTAAAGCAATCGTCGAGTGGGAAACCAACAATCTTGTTGAGTTTAACACCCAGAAAACACAAATGGCCACGTTTTCCAAGAAAGTGAATTCCTTTAATCATTTCATCACAATGTCCAGAAATACCCTTGAATCAAGTCCCTTCATCTCGATTTTGGGAGTCACGGTGTCTAATAATATGTCTTGGCATGACCATGTTGCTAACATCGCAAAGTCAGCAAGCCAGAGGCTACGTTTTCTGCAAAAAGCTAGAAATTTTTTTACTCCTGATCAACTGTTAACGACGTACAAGGCTTAAATCCGACCTCTAATGGAGTATTGCTCGCACATTTAGGCTTCAGCACCAAGACATTCTCTTCGTCTTCTAGATTCCATTCATAATAGGGTCATTCGGTTGATAAACAGCTTAACTCTTATAGATACCCCTCACGCACTAGAATATAGAAAAAGAGTTGCAGACCAGATATTACTATATATATATATATATATATTTCCATGGCAGATGCTCCAGAAAAATAAAAACTCTTGTACCACCACTGGCCACATTCGGCCAAAGAACTCGGCACCCTGATCAGTCTCACCCACTTACTCTCAATATTGACACTACAAGGACCAATCTCCATTAAGAATCCTTCTCATACAGGGCTGCTACAGAATGAAACAAGCTACCAAAATCAGTTTTTTCAGAGAACTATGACCTGCAACTTTTCAAAAAGCGGGTCTACAATCATCTCCTTTCATAATCCCTCCCCCTTCTAATAGTCGCAGTGCGGGCCGTCCGCGGCCCACACGATAGGCCTTTTTGCGACTATTTTTAGTAAAAAAAATGTATACAATAAACGGTTATTTGTCTAAGAGAAATAAACTGGGAACTCAACGTTTAAATCTACTTATTTCTGGCTTCTAAAGTAGATTTAATACAAGCTGGTTTGAATGTTCTTGTAATCTGTTTTCCTGTTTCTGTGCACAATTGGTTATTTTTTTTTCACTGTCCTGACGAAAGAAGTTGTTTAAGACATACCTGGGAGCGCCCGTTATGATGCGAAGTACTTTTAATATGAATGTTTCCAGGATTTCAATGTTTGAGTTTGATGCAGTTCCCCAGACCTGGATCTCATAGCACCAGATTGCTTAAAGGTTGGTTTATATACCAATACTTTGTTGTATATTGACAGTTCTGCGACCAATGAGCCAATAAATGTTATGAAGTTTAAGTCCACGTTGTTTTCTTTTTGTAGAAATGTGTTTTTTCCAGCTCAGTCTTGAGGTGCATAATTAAGTTCTTGTTGTTGATTGAGGTTTGCCTGCAGTTTTTGTTATTCTCACCTTGAGTTTCAATGAACTGCTATAACAGCTGTAACGTCTTCATAAGTGATGCCACAGTTTGTTGGTAGGTCGGCAGTGTATACCAGGTAAAGTCCAATACCGCTGCCTTGTGGAACTCCAGCGTTTATTGGGAACAGTGGCGTAGTCTCGTTTTGGTGTTTTATAAGGAAGTGGCGATCTTGCAGGTAAGATTTTAGGATTTTAAAAGTCCAGAATGCCAAACTCTATCAAAAGCTTGTGATATGTTCAGAAATGCTGCAGAACAGCAATTTTTATCTTCGAAGGCTTGATTGATTTTTCTGCATATTTGATGAATTTGTTCAGTAGTAGCATGTTTTCGCAGCCTTTGTAGAAGGTTTAAAATATTTTAATACTCCTCATATCGGTATCTTTATTCGGAATGATTAAGCAACCCATGAGTTTATATATTTAATACTTTGAGGCATTTGTATTTATGAAGAATAAAATAAAGAGTGGCAGATAAAAATAAATTTGACTACTGCTAAACAAAAAGTCTTGTAAGTAAAATATATATCTGCAATAAAAAAGACACTAGCCCATAAAGAAACACGATTCGCATATAAAGCATTCATTTTCTCCATGTTGTATGTGTCGGATCTCCGTAATGATTACCATACATATTTTTTTGGCTGTGTAACAACGTAGAAAAAGATCTTTTTATTTAATTATTCACAAACTATACAATATTTTTCAGAATGTAGCTCTACAATTTTATCAAATAACAATGTTTTGTGAATCGTCTGGTTCCATTAAAAATGTAAATTAACTTTTACTTTCTGTATTTTACAACAGTTTTACTTTTTTATTAATTTTTCATGGTATTTATAAAACTTTTTTAGTTTATTAGTTTTAATTGCAGTTACTACAGGAATAATATAATTATTATACTGTTTTTTTTTGAGACAAAAATTGCTTACTTATGTTTGTAAATTAAAAAATTAAATAACTTACTCTTTATAAGAGGTAGAAAAACCAAACAGGAATTAGATTGTTGTTCAGGTCGTAGGGAGATTGTCAATTCTTGAGGTGCCGTGATCGCTTGTCGATCGTAGGCTTTCATATTGCACAGCATATTAACAATCATAGTCTTATTTATATCTGCGCGGAATAATTCAATAGTAGTTTTTCCAAACCACTGGCGTAGATTTTTAAGCCAGGAAGTAGTACGGCGGCCCACACTTCTTTTTCCCATGATTTTGCCCTGTATAACATGGTGTAGTATGTTGTACTTTTCTGAGTGACGCATTATATGACCGAAGTATTCCAATTTAAGTCGTTTAACCGTGTTCACGTCTTCGTAACTTTTATTTAGGCGTTGCAATACCTTTTCGTTTGTGACTCTATCTACCCAACTGATCTTCAGAATACGGCGATATACCTACATCTCGAATGCTTCTAGTCTATTCAAAAGCAATTCAGTCAAGGTCCATGCATCAACTTCGTAAAGCAATACTGGAAATATATAACAGCGAACCATTCTCATGCGAAGTTCCAAATTGAGATCATGACTGCAAATTATTTTTCTAAATTTTATAAAATTTGTTCGTGCTTTAGCAATTCTACTTTTGATTTCTATACTGGGGTTCCAGTTTTCGTTAATATTAGTACCCAGTTATACCAGCTGACTTACGCGTTCAATTGAATCGTTACCAATTGTAACGTTATAGTGATTATTATCTTGCTTGTTTACTAATGACCATAAACTTTGTTTTCTTTGCGTTCAATTTGAGCCCATATAACGCGCAGATCACAACCATTCGGTCCAACAACGCTTGAAGGTGTTCAATTGACCCTGTCACTAACAAGGTATCATCTACGTACCTAATATTATTTATAAGCACGCCATTAATGAATATGCCTTCTTTAGCCTGTTCTAACACTTCCTCAAGGATTGTTTCAGCATACAGATTAAACAAAAGTGGTGACAATATACAGCCCTGTCGAACCCCACGCTTGATTTCTACTTCTTCGGAGTATTGATTTCCAACCCTGACACAGGCAGCTTGACCCCAATACAAATTCGCGATAAGTCTAATGTCATTACCATCTAGACTGGAGGTCTTGAGAACACCAGAACACCAGAATAGTGACTCACATCTAATGATTTTGGTAATAAATAATAAAGTTATATATTTGTTTATTTTTTAAATCACTTTTATCAACAATTTTTACTTTAATGGTTAACTTTATCTGCAAAATGTGCGGATCAGGTCTGATGTTATTCTCAACTTTTTCGGCTAGAGAGAGCTTTGTCACAATACACTGTTAGTATGGATTTTATTTTTATTCACTGGACCCTGAGAGGCCCACCACCATTAATATAGTACAAGGAGATTTCAAAAAGGGGGAGAAATGTGGCCAGGAAGAAAACAAAACAAACATTGTTCCGTTTACCCGCAAACACGGTGTGATGATAGAACGACCGCCGAAATTATTCGAAACACAACTTTCGTGATCCAGCGAGACCAAGTACCTGAGGGTCACCCTTGACCATATCCTTACCTGGAACGCATACACAGAAAGAAAAATTTCCCAGGTCAAAAACTAATAATATAAATATAATCTTATACGCAGCTGTGGTATGGTGGCTAAAGGCAAACCAAACCACTGCAAAAATCTGGCTAGACAGTGTGCAAATACTGGTGTAGCATTTGAAATTGCTACTTGTTAATTTTGTTTTTTATATATAGTAAATTTTTCATTTATTGGGCATTGTAGCATTTGAAATTGCTACCAGCTAATTTTGTTTTTAATATATAATAGTTTTTTTATTTATTGGGCATTGTACTTACAGAGAACATTCAGTTTTGATATCAAATTCCTGAATAAAACATTTATTTCACTATTTCAAAACAAACATATATATAGTTGAATACTAGTAAATTTCACAAGTTTAAACACTAGGTAATACTCTTGCTTCTGACATTCTAAGAGCTGTTGAAAGTAATATAATCAAGCTGCAGGAAACTTATGATTTCTGGCTGGATTCCTGGATTTCTGAAATTTAAGATAGTGAAGTCAATAAAAACATCCATTCACATGTGAGCAGGCAACATACCGTTGTGTTTCTCTAGTATGATGAATTCTAGGCTATTGAAGGTTTGTCCCAGGATTTTGTTGATTCTGAATGAGATCTCTAGGTATTTACTGGGTTTTTTTTCTCTATTTTTTATAATATAATCTTAAAGGTTATATTTATTTATTTTCTAGACGTCGATGTCATTGTCTGATTGTCATAGTTCTTCTTTCATAGAACTTCTGTCATCGGTCTCAAGTCGGTTAGCCGTTAATGTTTCGTGCCCATAGTAGAAAAGAAAGAAGAAGAATGGTCTTTTAGATTACATTCGATGAAATTCATTCTTTCAATCAATAGCATTTATGGTTTTGACCAATGAGAGGCTAGGAATTCAAAACTGGCGCTGATTTCATACAGGATGTGCAGTTTTTTTCTGGCAACTGTTAGAAATAGAGGATGGTTCAGTCCTCGTGGTGGTCAAGGAGTTCTTTTTCGGTGCGGCCATGATGAGGTGCGCTTGTCTCGTTTTTGGGATTCTTTTTCGGTATTGACCCAGAAATTAACCCTTAGGGGGGAATCTACGAAGTGCCGTTTGGGCCGAGATCAAGTCGCACCCATCGTTAGTGGTTTTTTTGGAGCCTTATATGGGGATTTGTGCCAAACACCGGTAAGCTGCCATGCGGTGGGAACACCGCCATTTTGTCCTGATGTCCTGTTAGTCCGTTTTAGTCCTGTTTGCTGTTATGGATATCTTCTAGTTTTACCTCCCTTCTCAGAAGGTAAGTTATGACTTTTGAACTAGCAATGATATCGATCAGGTTGAAAATATACCTACTTCATTTTGTTGGTTTTTTATTTTGCACATGTTCTTTCATGAGATTATTTTTTTGTTAGGGTGTTAGGGTACAGCTTAGCCCTCATCATCAGACTTCTGGCAATCGACAGACATCCACCGGATGAGATCTAGTAGTAGCCGATAGAGGCTAGAGACCTGCTGAGCTGCATCATCGACCCCTGGCTGACCTGGAAGGTTAAGCCTTTCTTCTTAACTTCTTTTCGTTTTGCTGTCTGTTTCCTGTCTACTTCCTGTCTTCGTTTTTGTGTCTTCAACTACATCAGTGGACCTTGGATAGAGGCTACATATGTGGACCATTGGACTTTAATACCAGGTTTTTTTACACCTTCAGTGTTCTCTTACCTTTTTAAGATTTTTTATAACTATTTTATCATATTAGTACTTATCATACCATCATTTTATATAATAACTAATTATTGATATCGTATATTATACCACCGTGATAATTTTATAAACTATAATCTAAAGAACTTTTGTGAAGTTCTCACATAGTACTATGTGACAACAGATTCAGTCACAGGTTTATTTCCTACCATTATACCCCATTCTGATAACTTTGAGCGGTATAACACCAGGTATAAAATTGTATGTATTTCGCTATAATACATTAGTTAATATTATTATATATGTTATTTAATTTATGTAACTATTACTTTATGATACCCTGGTCTACAACGTATTTTGCCTTGTCCACTTTGGTGTTCTAATTATATTCTTATATGTGATATGTTTTTTATTCTCCTATTTGCCCAGCCTGAATGTCTAAGAAAATTTAATATTATGTCATTTTAGGTATTTTGTTAAAGATAGATATTTGGTTTTCTCAATTATTCAAATATAGTAAAGCTATATCTAAATTGGGTGGCGCCCTTAATGAATTTGAATTTTCATTCTTAGAGCCGTAAATAATTCGAACTCACTTTATCTGTTCTCCGGCGAACAGCTGCCGTCAGCACATTGTGTTCTATTTTTTTATGTAATGAACATAATAAAGTAGGTCACACTGGCATGCATATGCATAATAGAAGCAATGTCTAAAAGACCTTACAGATGCCCTTAACACACTACTAGTTCTGCCAGCTTTAAATATATTTATTGCAGGGCAGGCAAGAATGTGTCCCCACAAGAGATGGATGGACTAAGGAAAAACTGCTTAGTGAACCTGGAAACATAGTTTGGTACACAGATGGATCCAAAACCAAACAAAGTACTGATGTTGGGATCTTTGAGACCAACCCAGAATGATCCACTAGCATAAAACTAGGTAAATACTGCACGTGGCTGGAGTATGTACCATTGATCAGTGCGCTTGGTTATATTGCCATAACAAATCTACATTTATACTTACTGATAGTCAAGCGGCTATAAAAGCCCTTAAAACGTCCCGAACCACATCAAAAGTGGTAAAGGATTGTAAACAACTTACAGAAATTGGTTAGGTCCAACAATATAACAATTGCAAGGGTGTCCCGCCACCAGACAAGAGATGAGAAAAATTGTGGGTCTCCTTAATGGACATTGTTACCTACGTCATCACCTACATAGAATCGGAATCTCATCACCTGTCAACATACACCTGGTGCAGAAGCCCCCAATACTGTGGTGACCAAAGAAAATGTGAATTTAGTCCATGGCATGGTATTAAATGACAGAAGAATTATAGTCAAGGCTATAGCAGGGATATGTAGGTTTTCTGTTCGAAGAGTTAAAAAAAATTTATATCAGGCATTGGGTTTTAAGAAACTCACTGCACGTTGGGTTCCACGAATGCTGGTCATTAACAGAAATCTCGATGAATTTAAGCAAAAAATTTTTACGGTCGACGAAACATGGGTTCATCACTTTGATCCAAAATCCAAAAACCAAAACATGGAATGGCGGCCTAGGAGCCCTCCTTTGTCCCATCAGTTGGTAAGATCATGACTACAGTTTTTTTTAGATTTTGCAGGTGTTATTTTCGTGGGGCACACCATAACAGGTGTATATTATGCGAATTTAATACCAAAAGTACGCCAAGCGATCAGAGAAAAAAAAAGAAGAAAATTGAGTCGAAGTGTGCTCTTCCACCAGGACAACGCTCGGCCCAAAAAAGTTGTGTTGCAATGGCTGCCATTTACAATGCGGGATTTGAAATTTTTGAACAACCCCACTATTCTTCAGATTTGTATCCCAGCAACTAGCATCTATTTCCAAAATTAAAAGAAAATCTTCGTGGAATCCGCTTTGCTGATAACGAAGTGATGTTGGCGGAAGATGAATGGCTGAAGACTTAAAGTTCTGAATTTTTTTTAAAAGGGTTTGAAATAGTTCAACACCGATATACCAAGTGTATAAACGTTGGTATGTTAAAATATAAATTAGTTTTATTTTTGCTCCTATGTTAGGGACAACAATTCGTGAACTCGTATAACATGTCTCGAACTTTAAAATAAGATGTATTTGACATTGTTCGGACAAGGCATTCTGGCGTATTGTTTTTTGTCCGGCCCAGGACAGATCTTATTTTCAAGGATTCAAGGAATGAGGGAAAGTGTACTACCAAAGGCATATTTTATCTTTAATATTTTAGAAAGAGATTTTTTCTTTAAAAAAAATCCAGGATAAAAAATAAGTACAATGCAAAAGAGAATTCATAAAAATTAAGAACAATAAATTATTAGACTTATTTTTATTTAGGATTTTCGGCTAATCCATTTCTTTATTATCATAAAAAATAAAAAGGGTAACTTAAAAAAACAACTATAAATAATTGATTTCCTCAGGGAAGATAAGTTTTTTTACGTAACACATTATTTGGAATAAGAACCGATTGAGCTTTATGACTATATTATCACTTGAAAAATATAAAATTTGATAACGTTCGTAATAATTTCATTTTTTTAGTTGAAGACTTGGATTTCAAACTTTTTTACCAGTCAAAAAATTACTACTGTTATTATAATATTTTTAGGTGTAATGGTTTTATTTTTTGCCTGTCTGCCAAATTTGACTTCGTGATGCTATTAATATCAATAAATAAATATTTTATACAATATAATATATCCAACCTTTTTAAACTTCCTGAATATGTATCCAGTATACTGATGAGTCGCTGGGTCTCTGAGCCGATGTATTGCTGAGTCGTTGGGTCGCTAAGACGATAGGGGACGAAGTTACAAATTGGCGCTCGTAGCGTATTATCATTTCGTCATATTTTTCGTAACACGTAGGCTGTATTTCTTGTACATTTTTTATGCCATCTTCCAATTTTTTAATATTTAATCTCTGTCGCTTGGATTTTGCTTTTTTGTTCTTCTGTTAAAGCCCATGTTTCACTACCAAATGTATATATTTTTATTATTGTTCTTTTTGGTATTATACATACATATAGCCAGATTTTCTTCCAGTAGGGGTGAGTAGAGACCACTTCTTTCCACTAGCTACGGTTCTTACACACATCGTTCGCTTCTTCTACATTTATTAGTACTTTCATACATGCTCGTCGGTTGCTGGTACTCTTGACCTGGCCTTTCTTTAAAACAATTTCAATCTGACCACAGCTAGTCACAGCTAGTTGTGTATTTTTTGACGTGTTCTAGCTGCTCATAAATTTTTACAGGGCCCCATTCATTTGTTTCCGTGTCTGTCCCGTCTTCCGTAAACTTTGAACTCGAGTATACAAAGTCTTCCACTTGTTCCACTCTTTCTGCTTTAATCAGCACCTCACAGTTTGTCATTATTTTTTCTTTTTCAAAAACCATATGTTGGTCTTGCTTATATTCCATTGCATCCCTCTATTTTTTAGAGCATCATGCAACTCTGTAACTTCTTCTCAGATGTGGCTAATATGACCTGATCATCAGCGTAAAGGGGTCATTATCATTCTTTCTCATTCCATACGCACTCTCTTACCAACCAGAGAAGACTGGTTAAAAAAAAAAACACCATTGACCTGCACAGAAGTAAAACGATGGTACACTGATGGATCAGGGTACCAGAAGGGGGCTGACACACTCTGGACGATAAACCGGAGTAGGCTAGGCAGCACGCTTGTCCTGCTCACAGGACACATCGCACTAAAGGCCCACTTTTTCGAACTTAAGCTTGCGGCCGAGAAAAACTGTCGACTATGTGGAGGAGAGGAAGAGAGCAGCATACATATTCTGTGTTGCTGCCCGATGCCAGCGGTGTACAGGTATCGAACCTGGGACCGTATGATAATGGATCCAAGCGATCTAAATGAGACAGGGCCAACAGAAATTCTGCGGTTCGCCAAAACCAGCGGACTGGAATTCTGATGCCCTGAAGACACAGCAGAAGTCACAGAGGATCAAAAGATCTAGGTGACATAGGTGCCCAACCGCAAGATTGTAATATAATGTAAAATATACGCACTCTCTTTCAATTCTTTTAAACAGCCGTCTATGAATAACTACAAATATTGTATAGCTTTTTTTTTGTGGTGGGATGGCATTGAACCGTAGTTTTTTTGCCACAGACTTTTTTTATCATTATTATCTACATATTATTGTGATTTTAGATTGAAATTAAATTGTGATTTTTTCTTTGATCAGAAATTCCATAATTATTATGTATATATCTTCTTTGAATGTACTTAGCTAAATAACAATATTTGTTGGTAATTGGACACCTTGTAGGATTAATTTATTTAAAATTCCGACCGATGTGTGTTACGGAGGTTACATGAGAATATTAAGTGGTTGATGTCTGCTTCTGAGGAGTTGTTGCAAGTGCAGATAGGTGATATGTTAACTCCAATTTTGGCTAAGTGTGAGGGATAACCTCCATGGTTTAATTTCATTCTTGTTATGGTAGAAGAGTAAAGCCTAGATAACTTGAATATTGTATAGCTATTTTTGGTGTTTTCTTTGTATTGTATTGTTTGTATTGGAAATGTTTTACTTGCTCTATTTTTTATGTTTATTTCTATGTTTATCTCCACTGTGTATTTATCTTATATTAATATTTTGTGTTCTTTTTGTTTATTTTTATTTTCCCCTTTAGCATTGTTGTATATTTTTATAAATTGTCCTGTAGTTATTTTGGATTTCTCTCTATTAACATCTCATTTGCGAATACTCATATAAATATTTTCATACCAACTTTATTTAATTAAAAAGGTTGTTACTGATTCTTGTAACCATTGCGAAAATATTTTTAAAGTGAAAACTTCTTTAGCCACGTTGGGCACTTGTTGATAGGGGAAAATCTTATGGGTTTCCGTCACCGACATGCTCATGACTGGCGCACGCACAGTGGCCGTGTGCTGTGCGCGTTAGACGTTTTTTGGATGGGTGAAATCTCGTGCGTTCGCGTTACCGACATGCTTATGGCAGTATATTTGTAGCTATACAGCTGACGTATTGTGCAACATTAGTGCTGTGTATGTTTTATAAGTGAAATGGAATGGACTTATTGAAAAGCTCAATGTGTATATACAGTGCATTGTTGAAATAGTGTTTTGGTTAGATTATTATTTAAATTGTTCAATTGTAGAATCATTGTGCTAAATGAGTACTAAATAAATATACTAATATTTTTAAGATAAAAAATAAATGACAGAAAATTATTTTAAATCCTCGTATTTATTTTGCCATTTGAAAATATTAAAATAATGTATCAAGTATATTGAAATTTATGTAAATAAAAATACTATCCATAAATAATATGATTGTATATTAATTTTTATGTCAATTGTATTGTATTTATATTTTGTCATAATCTTGTACAGCCCGTAATATTTTTAAGTAATAAAAAATTATATAAACATGCTGGGAGTGTTAATAGATGTGAAAACCAGATTGATGTTGATAATTTTAATTCAAACATTATAAGATTTAAAATTTTAATACTAAAAGTTCAAAATTTTCACTTCTATCCTCAGTCTCTACAACTGCTAATTTTTTTTATTGAATTGCCTAACGGGAACTATTTGCAATCAAAATATTTCTGGACCACAATTGAATATCGTATTTGTGCTCCTGTTTTTTTAAAGTTTCTCGGAATCGCTTCTTACGTAATGAAAAGTCTAAAACGTCACCTCGGCGAAACTTGAGAAAGATAGAGTGAAGGTGAGACATTTTTTGAAAACTCTCGAGGATATGCTTATGTAAGCTTCGACAAAAAAAAAGGTACAAAAAAAAAGGATTTTTCTTTTGAGCTGTAACACTTGTTGTTTAAAATTAGCATATCAAGAAATAAAATATTTAGTCTTTGTCTCATAAACATTCATTTCAAAATATTCAGGTAAATTTTATTTAAATTTTTTTATTTTAAGGTAATGAAAATACAAAGTTAGTACATCAGAGTTCAAGAACGCCTACACGCCAAAGTAATTTTAATTTGTTTCATCTCAATTATCCATCCTGGCAATGAACTATAAATAGGATCAGACATTTTTCCCAAAACACTTTATACAGTGTTGTCCTGAATGTACGGTATAACTGGAAGTAGAAGTCAACTTTGTTATTTTAAATAGGACCTAATATTTTTTATTTTATTTTCCAATTCTACATGAAATTTTAGATAAAATTTGTGCACAATGTCCTATACCAAAAATAAAGTGTTTTCGAGATATTTCGATTTTTTTCAAAATTTTGAAAAAATTCTAGTCCACATTGAATAACGATATCTCCATTAATAATGAAGCTAATGACGTGAAATTGTAACCAATAAACAACAAAAGCTGACCTGTTAGGTTGTTTTAAAATTAGCCGAAAACATGCACATGTTAAATCATTTATAAGTTGCTTACTTTAAATAAAACACCCTGTATTTTATTATATTTTCCGCTGTATTTTTTTAAGCCAATTCGTTTGGTATCGGTATTCCCTAAACCTTAATCCAACCACTTTTGAGATATTTCATTATCTTAGTTAAGACAACACTAATTATTTCAACATAAGTAATGAGTAGGCCTTTGTAAAAGATTTGATAGTTAGAACGTTGATTGTTTATGTTGTTCTGACAGTTTTCTTTACCAGTTTGTATTTCATAGTTAATAATGCCAAATGTAGGATTAACTAATGATGATTTTTTAAATCTTATTATTATTTACGGTGAGTGTAATAGAATTTATGAACGGACTTGCCGTGTTTTTGCAGAAAGATATCCAAATCGACCAAATGTAACTGGTGATGTTGTAAGAAGATTGCTTAAAAACAGTTAGGTCAATTTAAGACAAAAATTAATAAAAATAAACGACTAGTGGACAGTGACATAAACGAAATTAATATTTTGGTTATTTTACGGCCTCTTCAAATGCCTCCATTAAAGATTGAGAGGGAGATCTTACTTTGTCGACGAGAAAAATTTATCGCAATTTAAAAAAACACAAATGGAAATCATTTTTATATCATTTGGTGCTACTTCTTCTTCTTCCTTCTTTAATCTAGGCGGATCGCCTGTTTCTTTTCATCGTCTCTCTGCCTATTGCACTGCATTGTCGTTCCATCGTTTTCGGGGGCGTCCTAAACTCCTTCGACCCATTGGTGATTTGTCGCGTGCTGTTCTGACTATTCTTTCGTTGTTCATTCTACTGATGTGCTCATTCCACTATCTCTTTCTGCCGAGAACCCACTCATTGATGTTTCTACCTTGCATGTCCTTCTTATATTTTTGCTTCTTTCTCTGTCCAAGATCGTCTTTCCAGTTATTCTACGAAGTACTCTCATTTCGGTTGTCTTTAGAAGTTGTTTGTTGGTTAGTTGTTTTTGCCGTGTGTGTCATAGTTGGTCTTACTATTGCCTTGTAATTCTTAATTTGGTTTCTATTTTAATGTTTTTATTTCGCCATATTGTGTCATTTAGGCATCCTGCTATTCTTGTTGCCTTCGTTGTCTGTTCTCTCACCTCCGCCTCAACATCACTTTAGCCTGAAATTTCTATGCCCAAATACTTATACTTATCATTTGGTGCAACACTTACAATTAGGTGATCTTCCTCGAACGGTAGAATTCTGTGAATGGTTTTTAATGCAGACCCAAGAGGATGAAAACTTCATAAAAAAAGTTATATGGTGTGCTAAAGCAAAGTTTAGCAAAAATAGATTATTTAATCGACATAATTCCCATTTTTGGTCTAATAAAAATCCACATGTTAGTAGAAAACGTTACTTCCAAGATAGTTGTATTATTTAACAAAAATTTTAAATCAGGATCAAAAGTGAATCTAGTTTGCAATTAACGTAAAAATTGTCTTATTAAAATTGACACGTCGTGATTTTTCCTACTTTTTCGTTTCTTAAAGTGATCCATAATTTATAAAAACAAATGTCTGGAAAACTCATAAAAATGTTCTAAAATCCATTCGCTTTCATGAATTTTATACTTCCCAGATGAGGAAGAAGCACATTCGATGAGTGGTTTAGGGCTTGCAACACACTTCTATTGGATAAACCAATCATTTATCTTGTCAAAGTAAAAACTTCATTTTATTATCACGAAAATCAATGTACCCTTTGAAAATGGTATTGTTTGGTAGATTACGCCGTCAGTCCCGAGGGGTCGTAGAAAATTTCATTTTTATGGTCGCTGGCATAAAAGGGAAAGTTTCGTTAACCCTTTGCAAATAATTAATTTAGTCGAATAGATCATTAGCCAACAACGCACAAGTTCAAAGAGATTTAAAAAGAACCCATTAATGTTACCTAAAGCATTACATTTTTTTTATAATTAATCTTCCTCTCGTTACGAATCTGCTGAACCTGACATTTGCCCGACAAAAAGTAAACCATTAGAATAATGTAAAGCCAGTGACATTAGATACACCAATAGATATTTCCAAGGAAACACAATTGTCATGAAGGCCACCCCTTCACTGCGACTCTTGATAGGTCTATTGTGGCTCATCCCTAAAGGTTACAGCTCACTGCACAATCCAGTACTGCTCACGAAGTCCATGGTTGTATATGGTAAGATTTACAGAAAACTGTAGCTTTAAAGTTGGTAAAACCAAATAGGTTATTCTTCCTAAGCAAGGGCATAAACATAGTATGTGTTCAACTGTTTCGACTTCCTCACAGCAAAACTAACAGTCCGTTTGTTGGTTCAGACCTATTATTCCGAGGTGGTATCTTAGACGACAATGTCTTGTAAGCAGTCCCGTCAGAATTCACAGGTCGTTCCTACTACATTCCAGGATCTGCTTGTTTGTGGTTTCTGAGGGTGGATCAGACCAGTGCGTGGACCTTTTGCTCTCCGCTCAGTTCAAAATAATGGTTTTGGAAGCACTTGTGGTGACTCCATAGACTGGTTCTTGTCCTATGAAAACCGATTCGGCTTCCTTGCTGCTCAGGCACACAACAAAGCCACTCTGTTTTTTGCACCAAGGCACTCGAGGGATTCGCTGCAGTTGCATACAAGCTTGAAGTTTATCTTATTGTAGCTTAGTACCTGGCTGTTTAAAATGATACTTATGTTTTTGTTCACTAGAGGTCTATTAGTCTATTAGACTAAAAGATTGTAACATTTTAGTCTTCGGTTTCCTGCCCCAACTTTATCTGGGGTTTTTAAACCTTCTGTGTAAATTACATATTCATTATCTGGTAAGTGCTCCTCTTTTTCTTTCACTCAGTGTTCCGGAGTAATCTCGAAGTCACTTCACTTTAATTTGCCTTTACAGAGACAGGAATCTATAGGAAACTATCCTAGCCTCCCTATATATTTAGGCAGATTGATATTAGTCAGTGGTGTTTCAGTTTTGTTAATTTAAATTTGATTTTATAAAATAAATTACATATTTATAATAAAACGCTTCCTTTTAAGTGATGAAACTTATTTAGAGAACTAAATAATTCATTCTAAAGTGACCAAGTGACCAAGTGACCAATATTTAAAACGTTCCTAACGGCATCGTTTCTACATAATAGTGGGTAAGACTGTGCCGAATGACACTTTTGTGCACCTTTCAGTATGTTCACTGGTAAAGTGACACTTTTTTGATACCAAAATCCGAGTACCTATTTTAGTGGTGTCGATTTATTGTTTTACTTCTCACTGATTTAATTTAAGGCTCATTTAAACTAATAACTTTGGATGTTTTTCTTGGAGAACTCATCCAAAGTGATTTTCTTTCATTTTTAATAAAAGAGTTTCTCGAACCGATGATTCATTCAAAGTGAATGCTCAGTGAAATTCGTAAATGCTCATTTTCGTCCCATTCAATATTTAGCTCACAATCGCCAGTCACCTTCTATCCATTCCCTTAACATCGTTGATAAAGCTCCCACATTTACTTTCCTTAGTACCTATGGTTTTACTCACCAACGTCTTTGAGCACGGCCAGTAGTCGATTTAACTGAGTTTAGCTCATGTATCAGTCCACGTAAAAATTAAGGCAATACCTTCGCGTATAATCCTTACATTCCTTCTCGAATAAGACATTCTGCCCCCTGGTACCACAAATTGTCCTGGCACTTTACACATAATTTAAACACGAAATAAGGAACAGTGACTGTGTGACTACTAACGAAAATAATAAAAGACAAATTGAAAGAAAGAATAGACATAGCGGAAGAACAACAAGGTTTCAGAAAGAATCGCAGTGCCGTAAATGCAACATTCATTGTCAGACAAATAGTGGAAAAGTCAATGGAATATAACAAACCCGCATACATGTACTTTGTGGATTTAAAAGTGCCTTTGATCGGGAAAAAAAAATGAAATTTTAAAAATGATGAAACAAAAATATGTAGACTTAAGACTGATCAAACTAATAGAAGAAATAAACAAAGACAACAAAATAAAAATCATAACACCAAAAGGAGATACAAAACCCATACTTGTAAATGAAGGAATATAGTATGCTATGCGGACAACGCAATAATGGTGGCGGACAATGAAGACGACCTACAAAGACAATTTCACACATTCAACATCACGGCGAAAGCCTATAACATGAAGATCTCTGCGAAACAAATAAAATGCATGATGACCAGTAGAAAACCTTGAAGGTGCAGGTTGGTAGTGGACGGCAGAAGCATAGAGCAGGTTATGACATTTACTTACCCAGGAATCGACATCACCAGTGATAGGAACATAACCGCAGAAGCAAAAATACAGGCGCAACAAAAGTTAGCGGATGCTTGAGAGAAACCATATGGACGAATAAACACATGTTCACAGAAAGCAAAATGAAAATATACAAAACAACTGTGAGACCGATCCTAAACCTATGCGGCAGAAACTCGAGCTGACACAAAAAGAACACAACAGATAATAAGTAACGTAGAGATGAAGACTCTAAGAACAATAAAGGGCATAACACTCAGAGACAGATAAACAAATAAGAGCATACGGGAACAATGTAACATTCAGAGCACCAAAAAATGGGTAAAAGCAAGGAAAAGAGGCTGGGATAGTCATCAGAATGGCACCTGACAGACTAGCTAACATCTGCAAAAATAATAAACATTACAGCAAAAGACCAACAGGAAGGCTAAAGAAAAGATAGAAGGATAATCTACTGACAACAACAACAGAAACAAAATGAGAGGCAGACAAACAGGAGCAATCCTAGTCAGACGAATGTGGCCTACTTTATTATATTCACAAGATAAAAATAAAAAAATAGAACACAATGTGCTGACGGCAGCTATTCGCCGGAGAACAGATAAGTGAGTTCTAATTGTTTATGGCTCTAAGATTAAAAATTCAAATTCAAAAGGGCGCCACTCAATTTGGATATTGCTATACCATATTTGGAGAATTGAGAAAACCAAATACCTACCTTCAACAAATACCTGAAATGATATAGAATTAAATTTTCTTAGATATCCGGGCTGGGCAATTAGGAGAATAAAAACCATATCACATATAAGAATATAATAAAAACACCAAAATGGACAAAGCAAAAACATGTCATGGACCAGAGTATCATATCAGTAATAATTAAATCAATTAAATAATATATATAACAATATTAACTAATATATTATATCAAGATACATACATTTATATACCGGGTGTTATACCGCTCAAAGTAACCAAAATGAGGTATATTGGTAAGAAATAAACCTATGACTGAATCCGCTGTCACATAGTACCATGTGAGAACTTTACAAAAGCTCTTTAGATTATAGTTTATAAAATTATCATGGTGGTATGATATATGATATCAATAATTAGTTATTAACAAAAATGATGGTATGATAAATACTAATATGATTAATTAGTTATAAATAAATCTCAAAAAGTAAGAGAACACTGAAGGTGTAAAAAACCTGGTGTTAAGGTCCAATGGTCCAATATATGTAGACTCTATCCAAGGTCCCCTTGATGTAGTTGAATACAGCAAAAACGAAGACAGGAAGCAGACAGGAAACAGCTCAGCAAAACGAAGAGAAGATGAGAAGAAGGCTCAACTTCCAGGTCAGCCAGGGGTCGATGATGCAGCTCAGCTGTACCCTAACACCCTTCTGAGAAGGGAGGTAAAACTAGAAGATAGCCAAAACAGCAAACAGGACTAACAGGACATCAGGACAAAAATGGCGGCGTTCCTACCGCATGGCACTCTCCCGGTGGTCGGCACAAATCCCCATATAAAGGCTCCAAAACCACAAACGATGGGTGCGACTTGAACTCGGCCCCAACGGCACTTCGTAGATTCCCCCAAAAGGGTTAATTTCCGGTTAAACACACCGAAAAAGAATCTCAAAAACGAGTCAAGCGCACCTCATCATGGCCACACCGAAAAAGAACTCACAGACCACCTCGAGGACGGATACCATCTGCCATTTCCAAAAATTGCCAAAAAAACAGCACATCCTGTATGAAATCAGCGCCTAGTTTTGAATTCCTAGCCTCTCATTGGTCAGAACCATAAATGCTATCCCGTTTGACAGAATGAATTCCAACGAAAGTAATCTAAAAGGCCATTCTTCTTCTTTCTTTTCCGCTACAGACACGAACATTAACGGCTAACCGACTTGAGACCGAAGATCGATGACGGAAGTTCTATGAAAGAAGAACAATGACATCAACGTCTAGAAAATAAATATAACCTATTAGAAATCCCATAAGATTATATTATGAAAAATAGAAAAAAACCCAGTAAATACCCAGAGATCTCATTCAGAATCAACAAAATCCTGGGACAACCTTCAATAGCCTAAAATTCATCACACTAGAGAACACAACGGTATGTCGCCTGCTTACATGTGAATGGATGTTTTTATTGACTCTATTATCTTCAATTTCAGGCCTAGGATCAGACAGGTAGCCAGAAATCATAAGATTCCTGCAGCTTAATTACATCACTTTCAACAGCCCTTAGAATGTCAGAAGCAAGAGTATTACCTAGTGTTGGAAACCTGTAAATTTACTAGCATTCAACTATATGTGATGTTTGTTTTGAAATAGTGGTTTTAATAGATGTTTTATTCAGGAATTTGATATCAAAACTGAATGTTTTCTGTAAGTACAATGCCCAATAAATTAATTTTGTTTCGGTTTTAACCGGTTTTTATTGAACGGTTGTTTACATTTTAATTATACATCTAAATTCGATTTTTATTATTTCGTGTTCGTAATATATCAGGTATTAATTATTAATTACTTTACGAGGGTTCCACTGCTTGTGTCAGGATAAACGGAGCCTGCACGAAATGGTTTAACATCGAAAAGTGTGTAAGACAGGAATGTGTGGCTTCGCCATGGTTGTTTAACTTATACATAGACGATTGTTTAAAATATTTAAAAGAGAGTGCATTTAGAAAATAAAAAAAAATTAAAAAATAAAAAAAGCAAAACGAAAGTAATGGTTTATGAAATAGAAGAAAACATGACAAACTGTGAAGTTCTGATTAAGGAAGCAAGAGTGAAACAAGTAAATGAATTTGTGTACTTGGGTTCAAAATTTACAAGAGATGGAAAGTATGACAGTGACATTGAGTGAAGGGTGTTGGCAGCAAAACACCCAGTCCCCCCATTTACTCTCAAGATTGACACTACAAGGACCATTATTCATCAAGATTCTTTTTTTACAGGGCTGCTACAGAATGAAACAAGCTTCCAAAATCAGTTTTTCCAGAGAACTATGACCTGCAACTTTTCAAAAAGCGGGTTCACAATCTTCTTTCTATAATCCCTCCCCCTTTTAATAGTCGCAGTGCGGATCGTCCGCGGCCCACACGATAGGTCTACCCTTTTTGCGACTATTTACAGTAAAAAAAAACAAATAAATGGGGCACTGCATAGCTTTATGAGCACCCAGAAAGTGTCAAAAAAGTCATGTTTGGCTGTGCATAGAGGTGTGTTGGTTCCTACTCTTATGTATGGTAGTGAATGTTGGGTTTGGTAGAAGAAGCATGAAAATAGGATTAATGCTGCGGAGATAAGTAGTCTAAGAAGTATAGCCGGAGTGACTCGGTTGGAGAAAGTAAAAAATAGTTAGATAAGTGAACGCTGTAATGTAAAAGAAGATGTGGTTACAAAGATAGATAATGGAATGCTTAGATGATTTGGACACGTAGAAAATATGGATGAAGGAAGATTGACAAAACAAATTTATAAGGCGAGTGTGAATGGACAAGTTGGTAGAGGTCGATCTCGGCGAACATATCTCGATCAGATTAACATTGTTTTAAAGAAAGGTCAGGTCAAGAGTACCAACAACCGACGAGCATGTATGAGAGCACTGATGAAAGTAGAGGAATCAAAAGATGTGTGTAAGAACCGTAGCAATTGGAAGGAAGTGGTCTCTGCCTACCCCTATGGGAAAAAGGCCTGACTTTATGTGTGTATGTATGTATGTATATATATATATATATATATATATATATATATATATATATATTAAGTGAAAATATATTTGGGATATACAGCAAGTCAAATAAGTGTACTCTTTTAACAACATTTCCAAGCTTTCGATAATTTTTATTATCATCATCAGGGATGATTGTTCCATGGCGAACATGATTACGTCGCAGGGAATCACATAGTGGTAAAAAAGATTTCCCACCTGTAATAATGATTTTGGGCGCCAATTTGTTTTTTATTTCAAAAAAACAATAAAAAAAAATTACTATTATTATTATTATGCTATTATTGGTTACAAGAGCTGAGATCTATTAATCCACTGTAGTTGGTTTAATTTAAAAGGAAATAAATATAAAATTATTAATTTTGTTTATTCACACCAAAATTATATAACTTTAATTATAAAATTGGAAATTAAAACAACAAATAATGGAAATAAACAAATAGGTAAAGATTTTTTAAAAGTTGTAAAATAAATAAGCTTAATGACTAAAATAAGGTAACCACTCTTTCATTCATATACATTAAAATTACATATTTAGTAAATTTTTAACAACCAACCAGTTTAATTTAAAATGTATGATTTCAAAATTATTTTCTCTCTTTTTTTTTTTAACAATTATAACATTAATTTTAAACAGATTAAAAGTTTAAAAGTTTTTTAAAGTTACCACCGAAAATACATAAAACTAAACGTGATGGCAACACTGAATTAAATTTGACATATGACAAAGTGTCAAATAAATTGTTCCAAGATCTATATTGATTTCTTGTCAATATAAAGATGGCCTCTCACTAGCCTTCTTGATATTTCTGAAATGGGTGTACAACTTTCTCGCAAATAAAGTTATAATTGTTAACTTACTCCTGAATATAGGTGAAGTTCACTGATGGTTAGTGTCACAGTCACATTTATATTAGTTATAGTTGTTTTAAATTGTGGTCTCTGCCCACCCCTACGAAAAAAAGGCGTGACTATATGTATGTATGTATGTATGAGTATTGATACTGTTACTATTAATTTTTTATTTATATTTAAAAATGTTGTAACAAAAACAAACTTTATTTTAAACAGAACAAAAGATCAACTATGCCGAGATAATATCTTAAAACTTAAAGAATCAATTATGACTACTTCTACGTATTACAATCAATATTTTTATTTCGTCTGTCACGCATTCAATTCGAATTTTGTAAGTCCCGTGAATATAAATATATCTACGTCGTGGGATGACTACGTGGTTGTCTGTTACAAAGTGAATAGTGAGGTGTAATGTTTCTACGAAGTTATAACGTTCAGAAAGCTGCTAAGTTGACCGCAAACGAGCTAAACAAGCTTAAAGTAAACTATACAAACGTCTCTAATTAACTACATAACACGGTTGGAACGTGTTTCGGAAAGCCTTCACTACAATTGAATTTTGTATATTTATGTCTGTTAAAGAAGGCTGATTCTTTATTTTTTGGGTCTTTTGGATTTTAAACAATCGTATTGCTCTTGTGTTTAAACAGAACCGTTTTAATTTTACTGTTTTACAACAAAAAAACTTTCAAATTTATGTAAAATTCTGATATTTAAAGTGGATGTATTTGGATTTTTTATTTATAGTGCTTACGATTAAGTTTCAAACGATTCCAAATCGTATTTTCGAAAAAATTATTGGGTAATTGATGAGAGAATTTCGAAAATGTTAATTTTAAAATTTATTTACAGTGGGTAAAGTAAAGTTTCACTTATTATACCACTAGAGCTTCAGTTATTACTAGAAATTTTTTCAAGAACACGAATTTTCTAAAAAATATTTGTGTTCAGAAAACAATTTTTTGTTTTTAATTACAGCAAGAGTGATATTCTGTAAGAATATTTCACACCAAAATATTATTAAAAAAATATTAGGATAATGACGATTATACCTTATGTAATACAATACAATTAATCTACTTTAATTATACAAAATAACAAAAAATATGTCGATAGTAGCTCAATCTCTCATTTTTTTACAAATTTATTTCACTTAAGTTGGTAGCAAATAATGAAATGGGTATAAAAAAAAAATAATAATAATATAAATCGAATAACATGTAATAGTATAATAATATTTCTTCATTATTTCGAGGAGACAAAATTTCTTAATTACCATACATATAGTCACGCCTTTTTCCCGTAGGGATACTTACTTACACTTCCGCTACGGTTCTTACACACATCTTTTGCTTCCTCTACTTTCATCAGAGCTCTCATACATGCTTGTCGGTTGTTGGTACTCTTGACCTGGCCTTTTTTCAAAACAATGTTGATCTGATCGAGATCGAGGTCGACCTCTACCGACTTCCGTCCATTCACACTTGCCTTATAAATTTATTTCGTCAATCTTCCTTCATCCATCCTTTCTACGTGTCCAAACCATCTAAGCATTCCTTTATCTATTTTTGTAACCACATCTTTTTTTACACCACATCTTTCTCTTATCTCGCTATTCTTTACTTTATCCAACCGAGTCACTCCGGCTATACTTCTCAGACTACTTATCTTCGCAGCATTAATCCTATTTTTATGCTTCTTTTGCCAAATCCAACATTTACTTTCATACATAAGTGTAGAAAACAACACACCTCTATGCACAGCCAGACGTGCCTTTTTTGTCACTTTCTGGCTGTTCATAAAGCTATGCAGTGCCCCATTCATCTGTTTTCCTGCCAACACCTTTCGCTCAATGTCACTGTCATACTTTCCATCTCTCGTAAACTTTGAATCCAAGTACACAAATTCATTTACTTGTTCCACTCTTTCTTCATTAATCGAAACTTCTTAGTTTGTCATGCTTTCTTCTCTTTTAAAAACCATTACGTTCGTTTTGCGTGCATTTATTTTCATCCCTTTGATTTTTAGGGCATCATGCATAACATTCACCCTCGCCTGCAACTCCTCTTCAGATGACGCTTATATGATTTGATCATCGGTGTAAAGAAGGCATACATAGACAATGTCGACCACAATTCACTCCTTACCACTCTGCCATATACCTTTTTCATGTCTATAAAAGTTATCCATTTTAGTAAAATAAAACTTTTACAGAAAGGTTAATAATTGTTTAATTTTTTTTTGAATGAAGTCGTCAAAATATGGGTTTTTTCCAAAACGGGCAGGGTATACAAATAATCAATTAGTTCATTGTAGTTAAACGTATAGAAGGCCATGAAATTGATGTCAAACCTAGTAGTTTCAACTTTTGACGTAACCTGAGTATAAATTATCTAATTAATTCGTTGTGTTGTAGAGTTTATAACAATGGAGCGATTTGCGAAATACGTTTTATGCAAACGAACGCGCTGGCAATGCTTTGTTGAGACCCTATGTTTCACGAAGAACTAAAGGAACATTATGTATGTATTTTTTCGTGGAAAGTTTGTTTTCTTTATCCACTTGGTTGCAGCTTCCCACCAGGTAGTGCTGCAGCATACCAATATCTATATCGGTTAACCGATCCTTCTGAATATTGGTATTCTGCTATATTTGAATACGGAGAATATAGTTGCTGTGTTCATAGCTGTTAATGTAATTATTTTTTTTACAATTTTTCTATAAAATAAATCTTAAAAGTGGTGTTTTGCAATAACTTAGAAACTATAGAATACAAGCTGTTATTTATAGACTGGCAGGACAACGTCTGCCTATTTCAGCTAGTTATAATTAAAGATAATTCGAATATTGTTTCTTAATATGTTAATCTTTCTAAAATGGGTAAAAGTAATTTTAAAGGAAAAAAATTGAGTTTCTATAATAAAGAAGTTTTTTTGGATATTTTAGTTGTAGTGTTTGTGATCTATATCTATCGCGGTATAACGCTATAAAAGCTTGGATTTTAGTAAATTTGTTTGCCTAAATGGCGACATTATAGCAACGAAAATAAATTCTATTTAGTCTCTCTTAAAAGCTTTTTGCGGAAAATGACTCAGCCGACTAGCGATGATTTTAATTCAGAAGCGTATAACTCAAAATTATTTCTGAAGTGGTGTGCCTTGCAAAATGTGCACAGCTCATGAAAAATGCATCTTGTGGCATGTACGTACATTTCACCCTTTTGCTTTGATCGCGACAATTGCTCTGCTACGGAAACGGGACCGGCTTTGAGGTCTTAAAATGGGACTGCAAGGAGTTTTCAGTTTAAATGTTCTTTAGAAAGAATAATAAATACCATTCAAAGCTTTTAATTTCACAATTAAGTTAAATTATAACTAATATTTCACAAATTTAAATGCTTTAAACAAAGCTGAAATAACGTGATGGAAAAGGTGTCTAAATGAATTGTAATTTCAGGAGAGTAAGGTGAAATTTCACAATCTACTACCGTACTGCTTCAATATTCCAGCTAAAGTAGTATGATGGTACTGGTGAATATTGTCAGAACTGTTTGAGGTTGTTATTGGTACATTCAAAAAAGAAACAATGTATGACAGTTTATCAAAGTATATTTCCATCAAAGTGCCTAAAAGATGGATGGTCCTTCAACCGCTTTATGATGATTTATTCTAGAAAGTTTCTTGGGCTACTGATAAAGCGAATAGTCCCTTAGCATAGAAAATGATGAAGCGTCCCAAATATTTTATACTTGGCATTATATGAAGTTTAAACAGTGCGACTAACGTACGAGCATTAAACTTGTATCCATGAAAAAGCAACGCCATCAAAATTAAAACCCTTACTGCTAACAGAACCGAAAGATTTCAAAGATTAAAAAATTGGTTGGAATTTTGTTTGATTTAAGTATATTTGTGTATTAGTACACATTGGGTTGTTAGCTATTTCTTTAGTTATTTCTAAATCCTCCAGATCTAATTGTATGTTTTGACCTTTTACAATATGTAATATTTTTATTCCAGATTCCATATTGAAGTTATAATTGTTTGTTTTCAAATGGGCACCAAAGGTAGACGTACTCGGTTTATTGATATGTTCACGAACTCTCAACGATATTTTCCTAATTGTTTTGCCAATATAAAATATGTACTGTTGCAATCTAAACATGATAATTTGTAAATTCCACTTTTATCAAAGTATTTTATTTTATCTTTATTAATAATTAATGTAGAACCTAAATTATTAAGTGTTTTAAAGGAAATTCTTATGTTATCTACATTGTCTGTAAAATATTTGGATATTTGGTTAGAAATCCCTTTTATGAAAGGAAAAGAAAAATATCTTGGTGGTGTAATTAATTGATTTTGACTGTTGTATGCTATATTTCTTTTCTTTTTATAAATATGTTTGTTTAGTATTTTGTCTATGATTTTTGATTTATAACCATTGTTCTTAGCAATTAACCTAATAGTGTTAAGCTTTTTCTTATATTTATCATTAGATAACGGGATGGTAAGCAATCTATTAACATAATAATGAAATGCTGCCATTTTATCTTGATACGGGAGATGTGAGTCTGAATGAATAGTGTGATCTGTTTGAGTAGGTTTTCTATAGATGTCAAATTCTAGTTTTGAGTTGGTTCTATTAATTGTTATGTCAAGGAAGTTAATCATTTTATTTTTCTCAAATTCTATAGTAAAATTGATGTTGGGATGCAATGTGTTAAGTTTAAGAATTTCAATAGCATCATCTCTTCCATCTTTAATAAATACTAGGCAATCATCTACATATCTAAACCAATGCTTATTTTCCTTACATTTATCTATGAAACAGGATTCCAAATTGTGCATGAATAAGTCTGCTCGGAATGGAGACAAAGGAGATCCCATTGCCAATCCTTCTGGTTGTCTGTAAAAGGTATCATTAAATCATGTTTAGTCTTTAGTAAACAAAATTTGGGACAAATGAGTAACGTTAAACTATTTAATATAATTAATTTCAAAAATATTTTTAAATATCAATATACTGAATTACTTTTACTCAATTTCAGAAATTTCTCCTAATGATGGCTTGACGCCGAAAACGTTTAAAAATTTGCTTAAAATAATTAAAAAATTTTGGTTTTTAACTATTGATATTTTGTATATCACAGTACACACAACCTTCTATTTCTGTAATAATATAAGTTATTGCCTGAATGAAGCTAACTGCAGTCCAACTAAAATTCATACTTACACACAAATTGTTGGTAGTAAAAAACATGAAAGGTTTGATATTGTCATCTGCCAAACTGAAGATTGGATTTTCTGTGAACGTTAGGTCTTAATATTATGTTAAAAGTAATTTTAGATAATCAAATGTCCTTTTTTGTTAGTTTTTAATTTGTTTTGTAGTTTTTTATTAGATGCAATTCGAGTTAAAGTCGGTTCTGCAAGAACAATTGCATTTTTACGAAAGAACGTTGGGACTCAGAATAAAAAATTCTGTTCATTTACATTTTCTGTAAATTTAGTGTTTAAGTCCAAGTAGAGCAGAACAAATGGTTCATGTGTGCAGTAGGTTACCGCTGGGGATGACGTTTAATGCTTAGATGTCTTACATTTACTATTTTTCACTCGTATCTTTACAATAGGTAGACACTATTCTTGTGAAAATTTCTTGTTATATTTTAATAACATCATTGAAATAATAAAGGATTAAAAGACGTTTGTTTGTAAATAACAAACAAATGTAGAATGATAAAGTTAAAAAATTCAAAATATTCATTAAAAAACACCCTTTATTGCGTACAGATTAAGTATCTCAGAATAAATATAAATTAACAAATAAAATATAATATGAGAACAAAACTGCCAAAAATATTTGTGGAAGGTAATGTATTTTTGTCGAAATTACTTCAAGAAATTTCTTCTAGGGCGAAGTTAAGCTTCAAACTGCTGGAAAACCTTTTTAGAAACATTTTATACCGAAAAACTTTCTTTTCATGAGCTGTTTAGATCTTCTTAGTGGAAAGTGGATTTTTACGGATTAATTTCTTTTATATTTAAAATCATGGACATCCAGTTTGGAATTTAAAAAATGTTCCGTGTTGAAGGTGCAACATTTATTTTTATACTTTTTGTGGGTTGATTCAAATCTTTTTTTCAATAATTGTTTTTTTGTTAGTTTAATTGTTTTGAAATAGTGTTTATTGCTACGACTTAATTAATTTATCTATCTATATATATATATATATATATATATATATATATATATATATATATATATATATATATATATATATATATATATATATATATATAGGTATAAAAATATATTAACTTTAAATCTACGTTAGAGGTTTTTTTTTATTTGGGTAGCAGTTAGGAGTGACCAATTTAATAAAAATTAAAAAAAAAAATCCTCTAATATATAATATATATATATATGAGATATCCACCTATACATATATTGACTCATCACGATATCTCTGGAACCATAAAACCTACAGACTTGAAATTTGGTAGGAATATTCCTTTTGCCAAGTAGAGGTCAGCTAAGAACGGATTTTACGAAATTCCACCTGCGAAGTTTTTCCTGTTCATATAGTTGTATATTTTCGGGAACTTTATCTGTCAAAGAGACAGTGTAAATTTTATTCGAAAAAAAAGGACGTTAAGCTAACCTATCTTTCATTGGGGAAGTTTACGCGAGTGATTTGTTAAAATATATCCAGGCAATTTTTCGCGAATAAAATAAAATTTATAATTATAGTAGAAATGAGATTTGTTTTGTTGCTGTCGCGGTTAATATTTTTAAAAAGTGAACAGATTGATTTAATGAAATTAAGTACACCTAATTTAAGTGAGCTTAATTTAAGAACAGATTTTACGAAATTATACCCGTAAGGGGGTTGCGGAGGCGGTAATTAAAAAAAATCCGCATTTCCAAACTATAACTCCTAGAGGTTTGAAAGTTGACCAGAATATATGTTTTAGCATGCTGAAATTAACTACTGACAGATTTTGCAAAATACCAGCCACAAAGAGTATTGCGGGAGCGATAAATATTAAAAAAAATCTAAATAAAAAAAAATGATGCGTGGAGTCCCTACGCGCAGATGAAGTAACACTTTACACTATGAATTTAGCAATATTTCTTGCAAAAACTGCGTCAATGGTAGTTACCCCTTATGTTGTGCTCTGTATTCACATTAATATTCCTTCCTTTATTTTTTTGTTCATGTAGTTGTATATTTTCGGGAACTTTATCTGTCAAAGAGACACTGTAAATTTAATTTTAGAAAAAATGTATACATTTTTAAAGGACGTCGAGCTAACCTATTTTAACCTATTAGGCAATTTTTCGCGATTAAAATAAAATTTATTGTGTCAAAGGACGTTCAGGTTGTAGGGGGGTCGTAAAGGCTATGCAGCACCTCAAGCATCTCGACCTATCAGATCTTTTGTGCATAACCCTTAATCTATTCGAGGCCCGGGATTTCAGCTAACCTGTCTTTCATTAATAGTTTTTGGGGTCGCTAAATTAAATAGTGACATCCCCAATTTTGTTAGAACTCCTACAAAAAGGATAGAAAGGATAAAAATATAAAAACTAATAAAAACACCGATATGTGTCGAATTCATAGCTTTCGGGGTTCTGAGTTTGATAGTGATATTCCCAAAGGTGTAAGGGTGTTGAAATATAAAAACTATTCAAAATTACCGATATTAGTGTCAAGTTCATAATTTTTGCGGTCGCTGAGTTTAGTGGGAACATTCCCAATTTTGTTAGCACCTAAACGAAAGGGGTGAGAAGCGATAAAATATAAAAATTATGAAAAACAATTAATATTAGTGTCGATTTAATAGTTTTTGAGGTTGCTGACTTTGATAGTAACATTCCCAATTATGTTAGCACCCATACAAAAGGGGTGGAAAGGGGATGAAATATAAAAACTATTAAAAAAGCCGATTTAGTGTCGAATTTATAGTTTTCGGGGTCGCTGAGTATGATAGTGATATTCCCAAAGCAGGAAAGCTAACGTTCGGGCAGAACAATGGCTTCCGGGTTCTGCTAGTTGATTCTATACAATTGAAAAATTTCATAATTAAAGTATAAAGGTGTTAATATAATTATAGTTTTTCCATAAACTAAATGGTCATTTCAGTGGGTGTTGGTAGTTTGGTTCCCAGGTACATGTAATTTGGTTACCAGAGTGAAAAGGGTCAGAAAAAAATGTGTAATTCGGTTTCCGATGTTTTAGGTTTACCTGATTGTTATGTGTAATTTGATTTACGACATTTTTAGTTTAAAAAAACTGATATTGTGCATTGTATTGCTTCTGTGACAGTCAGTGGTGTTTTTGAATCGTGCTTGCTCAGTCACATTCAATAAAAGTACTGTTGGTGTTAGGTTGGGCCGTTAGGTTGTGCGTTAGGTTAGGGTAGGCTTATTTTTTTACTTTCACTGCCTCAAATAAACAAATGTTTCGATTGGTTAAAATAATTTTTATTTTTTGGAACCAAATTACACTTAGACACCAGGTAAACTAAAAATGTCGAGAACCAAATTACACATAAAAATCAGGTAAACCTAATTTATCGGGAACCGAATTACACACTTTTTCTGACCCTTGTCACTCTGGGAACCAAATTACATGTACCCATTTCAGTTTTGCTTTTTAGGAAGTTTTAAATATTTATTTTGGCGCTGCTTTTTTAAGAGATTTTTATTATTGTAATAGTTAGAAAAAATTGTGCTATTACAATTGTTTAATCGGGATCAGTAAATACATTTAGTATACCAAACCTTTAACAAGAACGCTTTTTAGACTGAATAAAATAAATGTGAATATTTTTATATTTTAAGATCTATACACAAAGTAGTCTTAGAAAAAAGAAAAAAATCTTTGATCAAATATTTGCTACACTTACTAAGTGGGGTTAACAGACAATTATTGTTTGTCTCTATAATTTTTAAAATGTATAGGTGTTAAACTTTGTAGTAGTCAATTGGCGCGAATATTTATTGAAAGTGTCATCAAAAAAGTGCATTTTGATAAAAATGAGTAATTTGACATCAGAAAAAGCTTCCAAAATTGTGGACTAAAGTGAAAATAGAAGATCGCTACAGTATATATATAGCCAAAGTTATTGGTAATAACCAATTAAGCGTATCTAGAAATTAAGAAGGTACATAGAAACTGAGAGTTACAATAGAAGATCAGTGTAAGGATATATAAGATGTAGTACCATCCTTGCAGATGACCGTTATTTACTTCTGCAGGCCCTGCTGGAATATCATATTACAGAATGGCAACTGCAAAATGATTTTTTCAGATTTCGTATTATCCAAGTAAACATAAATTCTGCTAGAAATAAATTAAAGGAAAGTTGAAATAAGAGGCAGAAACCCTGTTTAGGCACCATTTTTAGCCAGGGCACTTCGTGCGGCACGTTTGAGATTCGCAAGAGAATATGCTAATTAGAATGTAAATGACTGTGCTAATATCCTTTTTTTAAATGAGTCCAAATTTGCACTTTTTGGATCCGATAGACGTATAGCGGCATACAGACGTGAAGGTGAGCAGTTAAGCAATTAAGATATTAACACCAGCTAGAAATTTTGGTGGTAGCTCCATTACGGTACGGGAGGCTTCTATTTTTAGGGTCACACAGAGTTAAATGTTTTTCGTAAGGGATTCCTGACAGCTGATAGGTATACTAAAGGTTCTTGAAAAGAATGTGGAATTGTTGTTCCATTTTTTTTCATGCTTGATATCGCTCGTTTGCACGATGCTAGTTGCTAGTATCTCCATAAAGTTGATATTCAACTTTTAGAGTGTCCAGCAATAAGTCCATACTTAAACCCTATAGAGCATCTTTGGAAGTACCTAGAATGGTACTTAAGATCTCGTAATATTGCTCCAATCAACCTAGATGAGCTAAAACACGTTTTAACAGACAAACTGGAGAGTTTGGATATTAAGTTAATCAGGAGTTTGATAAGAAGCGAATAAGAGCCATTGCAGATTTGCAGCAATACTAAAAATCGTTTTTTTTGTTCTAAGATTTGTTTTTGATACTTAAGATTTTTTGTTTTTGGTAAATTAACATTATTTTTACAATTTCTTCCTTAATTTTTTATTTTTATATATCAGACCTTTTTTAAACTTTATACAGATTTACTGGATATCTTAAAAAAAACGTGAAAATAATTATATTTCAATAATCCGATACTTTTTGTGACGAGTTTACTTTAAAAAAATTAAATTAAGGGTGAAAAAAAGACGACTTGAACAACTTAGCAACTTTCTAAACTACTAACTTAATGGGGAAAAAGTATGGACCAAACAAAATCAATTATTGGTGACGTCATGTCATATAACTTTAACGCACTTAAATATTTAACTAAAATTTTTGTATAATTTGTTAAAAGTTGCAAGATTTGAAAGCTAGTGCGTATGGATTAAGAATAAATCGTCAAATGCCTCCTTCACTTCGATCATCAGGTCATACTAGCATCAGCTGACGAGGAGTTGTAGGCGATGGTTAATATTACGCATGATGCCCTAAAAATTGAAGAGATAAGGAAATGCTTAGATGATTTGGACACGTAGAGAGTATGAATGGAAGAAGATTGACGAAATGAATTTATAAGTGCGAATGGAAAAGTCTGTAGAGGTCGACCTCGGCGAACATATCTCGATTAGATCAACATTGTTTTAAAAAAAGGCCAAGTCAAGAGTACCAACAACCGACGGGTATGTATGAGAGCACTGATGAGAGTAGAAGAAGCGAAAGTTGTCTGTAAGAACCATAGCAAGTGGAAGGAAGTGGCCTCTGCCCACCCTTACGGGAAAAATGCGTAACTATAAGTACGTTCGTATGTATGTATGTATTAAAATAAATTAAGCTTAAGAGATAAAAATAACAAAGAGGGATTTTGGAAATCTCATTTTAAAACAGATTAAAAAGGTAGAATAATAATGTACCGTGAACTAATCCTTTGTTGTAAGAAACCTACAAATGAAATCAAGTTTAATAAAGTTTTATTTTAACCAGCTATTACAAATAAGCTTTATTAATATTGTTTAATAATGGCATTAGTTAGGATAAAACATCAATAAGAAAAAATTGAAAAAACATTGCCTTAATACTTCGATGTATAATTTAAGACTATCTTTTGCTCCAAACTAGACAATGAAAAATTATGACTAGTGTTTGCGATATTATTTATTGTAAAAAAGATATATGACTTATAATGCTTTTCAATATCCAAAATCAGAAAACTAGTGTCGATATGGAGCTATAAATAATTTATAGCGCCCTTGGCACAAATCGATAGTTACTTCGTTTCTGTTATACCTGTTTCCAGTGGTTCAGGGTCGTGCATTAAATAAAAATATAATTAAAAAATTAATATTTAATATTCTCAATTCCTGAGCTGTATTTAAATTTCAAAATACTCCTTTTTTCCAACGTCGAGGCGGTAAGCAACTTTCTTCCAAATGCTTTCATAAAAGCTTCTTCCGAGAGCTTAAATCACCTGAAACTCCACATACTTACTCACAAGTAATAGAATTTTTAAGGAATTCCAATCTACAAAGCTCTCTTTCCTACAAGCTTTTTCCAAACCACAATAATTACAATTTTACTTCTTCCCGCTTCCCTACGAGGACTCATACTTTATTAAATTTATTCTTTACCGACCATTTTGGTTAACCATGATGTACAGTTTTTATTCTGCCACGAACATGCTATTTTAAAGGCGTAATTATGGTAAAATGATAAAATTTAACGGGGCGTTCGACAAGGGTGTGTGTTGTTATCACTTTTATTTAGCATATATTCAAAAAAAATATTTAATAATGCGCTGTGTGATTTATCATGGTAAACGAATCAACAACATTAGATTCGCGGGTGATACAGTAATATTCGCCGACAAACTAGAGGACCTACAAAATATGATAAGCCAGCTTTTAATGCACAGTCAGGAATATGGAATAGATATAAATATGAATAAAACTAAATACATAGTGATAAGCAAAAATCCACCACCACCCAGACAGCTTATTATAAATAATACAGTTATTGAAAAGGTAAAAACTACAACATATTTGGGAACTACAATCAACAAGAATTGGGATCATTCTCTCGAAATACGTTGTCGAATAGAGAGGGCTCATGCTGCATACCTTAAAATGTCGAAATTGTTTAAATGCCATTTTCTAAACTTGACTACTAAAATACGACTTCTCGGATACTATGTGTTTCCTGTGCTCACTTTCCTGTCACTTGGACAGATAATTTACAAACAAAAGAGTACTCGACATTTTAAACAAGGAAATGAAGATCATGAGTACATTAAAAAGTCGGAAATTGGAATATTTAGGACACATCATGAGAAACAGCGAAAAATACGGTCTGTTGCAGCTTATCCTACAGGGAAAGGTGCTTGGAAAGAGGGGACCAGGCAGAAGAAGGATCTCATGGCTTAAAAACCTAAGAACTTGGTTTGCAACCTCGACCACGGGTCTATTTAGGGCCGCAGTTGATAAAATAATTATTGCTAGAATGATCGCCAACGTCCGGTAACGGACATGCACTGGAAGAAGAATAATATTATAATTTGTTTTCTTCAATTTAGAAAAGCCATCATGAAAAATTTAGCAGATTGATCAATCCATCCTTTTTTTACAATAAAATACTGTAATTATACACGTTTGTGTACATATATTAATAATTTAAAAATTTAGTTTTTTTTAAATAAAATTTTAAACGATTTTAACTCTAAATATTACAAGCAATTAGCTCGCTTATAATTATTTTAAATCAATTGACTTAGTCAATGTAGAAATGCATTTGAAAAGTTAGTCGAACTTAGTTTGCATAGTTTATTATGTAACGGTGTTTGTGACTTGCTCAAGTTCTCGTTGTTTACAATTGCCCACAGTCAGTATTTATTAAACAATGCCTGATGACCCTTGTCACTTACCTCTGGACCTACCCCAATTTCAAGTTTGAATAGTATAATTGACAAGGGTCGTGCTATGTAAAGTTTGTTTTGAACTTGTCTTTAGATGTAGTTAGTGAGATTAAAGAACGATCGGTATGTTACATTACACTTTATGCTATCAGAATCTATAATATGGGGCAAATCAGAATAAGATCGACTAATTTTTACTGAAATAAATTTTTACTAACATTATAATAATGCGGAGACCGTTACGCAGGTTTTTGTATTTTAACCTGAAAAAAATACATAGTACTAAACTTTTCTTTTTTTTATTTGTGTTTGTTCTTAATTTAAAAAAAAAACATTTGATTTTAAAGCAAATTTAGTTCAATAATTTTTCCCGATTCACGACCCCACCGAATGTAGAGGGCTAATAAAAAGCGTTGTACTTAATTAATTTTTTGTTACAGTACATACACTTTATACACATATAATGCACATTATACCAACTCCGGGTTAAAGGAAAGATCCCTGGCTATGAAATTATATATGGAACTGCTACATACATTCGCAGCAAAATTTAAAACGCCCCTCTACGCCATTTTGGCACACGCAACAATATCTACCAAATTACGACACAGGTTGATGAGATTACAGTGAGTAACATTTATAAACCTTCTGCTATACTTTGGCCTCAGCATATTATGCAGTCCTTCCCTCATCCAGCTGTATATATATGAGATTTTAATAGTCATCACACTAAGTGGAAGTATATGGCAACTGACGAAAATGGTAAAAACCTAATAGACTGGGCCGAGGAGGATCTGTACCTGGTTTTGAATGCTAAGCATCGTGGAACTTTTAAGTCAGCGGCATGGCGACAAGAATAAAACCCAGACTTATGCTTTGTTTCAACAGATTCCAATGAACACCCATTTTGAACCACACGAATTGTTCTAGATGATTTTCCATTTAATAGATATTGGAATGAGCATCCCATTAATAACATCTTTTTCTCGCCCGAGGTAAAACTTTAATAAAGCAAACTGGAAAGCATTCTCTAATAATCTTAATAAATGCTTTTGGTAGATCCTCCTACGGCAAAAAACTATGAAAGATTTGTCGGAGCTATTATTAGCCAGTAAAGAAAACTACACCAAAAAGACATAGAAAGGACTACATCCCAGAATGGGCTGAGACAAGTGACGAACTATACAAGGAATTTCTTGAGTTGGGTGACCGCGAGATAGCTGATGAACTTCTATACAGTTTAGACTCTGCGAGACGCCAGAGATAAACGGAGAATAGAAAAGTATGGTCACTACTACAAAAACCAGGAGAAAGTAACCAAAGGCCACGAAAGGATACTCCGGTTACTCCAAACGAAATCGCGTCTAATATTGTAGAAACTTCCAGAGTACCAAGAGACCGCGCACACACAACCAAAATCAAGCGGTAATTAAAGCTACTCAAAATATCCTGTACTGATAAGACACCATACCTTTAACCTTTCACCTATGAAAAAATATTGTCTGCATAGAGAGAGATTAAAGCCGGTAAGGCCACAGGATTTAACGGTATCCACTCAGAGTTTGTCTTAAACAATTGAGAATTTACAAAACGGTGGTTAATGCAAATATTCACCGACATAACTCAATGAAGCACCATTCCCAGTCACTTTAAAGGGCAAAAATCATATAAAGCCTGGTAAACCTGGCGACTTACCACAGAGCTATCGCCCAATCACAGTACTGAGCATAATATAGAAGTTGCTAGAGAGATTAATTCACCACATAATTAGCCCAAAAATCCTACAGAGCATACCTATAGAACGAAGCTGTGCGGATCACGTTCCATTTTTAACAACTTACATCGAAGCAGGATTCTAACGTAAAGTAAAAACATCAGTTGGTTTTATCGACACAGTATGGAGACATGGTCTGATCTATAAGCTCGCTAAAAAAAATACCCTGCCAAAAAACCGTCAACCTACTTGACAATATCCTCCCAAACATACCCTTTCAAGTAAAACTAGGCGAGAAGGGCAGCAAAAAAATAAAACTTAATAATGGTTTGCCCCAAGGATCCGTATAAGCTCTATTGCCTTTTAGCTTATACATCGCTAATATACCCACAACATCAGCAAGAACATTTGGGTATGCAGATGACTGGGCGATAGCTAAAGGACATAAAAATATTGAAGAGACAAAGGTTACCTTGACGGAAGACCTGGCTATTTTGGGAAAGTTTTTTCGCAAGTAGAGGCTGCGGCCCAGCGCAGCGAAGACCTAAGTTAGCTGAAGTTAGGGTAACTTTATTACCCATAACACTACTCCAAAATATCTAGGAATTACTCTAGATAGGACTTTGTCCATTAAGAAGCACCTTTCCCAAACAGCAGCTAAGCTTAACACCCGAAATAATATCTTACACAAACTATGTGGTACTACCTGGGGATCCTCTGCTAGAACTTTACGCTCTTTCGCACTGGGATTGGTTTACTCTGTTGCCGAATACTGTCCACCGGCTTGGCTCAACAGTTTAAATCGATGTTTAAATGGGGAAAAACGCCTTCCCCGGAATGCTACTGTAACAACGGTATACAATTAAAATCATATGCTGGCCCCTTCGATGATATCGTAGTCGAGTACATCAGAAATTGAGATGTTTGTTTGTAATCTTTCTTTGTATTTGTTTGTTTTATATTGTAAGGTATCATGTAAGTGGGGCATGGTCGCTCCTCCACTGCTAACTTTAGTAGGTCTATTGTGGCTTACCCATAGAGGTTACATTTCACCGCACAATCCAGCCCTTCTCACGAAGTTCATGGTTATAAGATTTTTTTAAAATCTATAGGTTCTAGGTTGGTGTAACCAAATATGTTGAACCTTATTCTTCCCAGGCCGGGGCATAAACATAGTATATGTTCAGCAGTTTCGTCTTCCACGCAGCAAAACCGACAGTCCGTTTGTTGGTTCAGACCTATTCTTCCGAGGTGGTATCTTAGACGACAGTGTCCTGTAAGCAGTCCCGTTAGAATTCGCAGGTCATTTCTGCTTCATTCTAGAATCTGCTTAGTTGTGTTTCTCGAGGGTTTAGGGATAAACGACTTCGAATAAGTAAACCCTGGTATATCGGACCAGTACGTGATTATTTTCCTCTCCACCCAGTCCAAAATGATTGTTTTGTCGGCACTTGTGGTGACTCTAAAAACCGGTTCTGGTCCAGTGAACGCAGATTCGCCCCCCTGTTTTGCAAGGGTGTCTTTTTCGTTTTCCTTCACCCCCTGGTGCCCAGGTACTCTCAGTAGCATACCTGCCAAGACTGGTAGATATTTTAAACTTTGTTTTCCTGCTGAAAACACCGGCCCCAACTCCATCTGTGGTTTTTGAGCCATCTGTGTACATTACGTATTCAGTCTCTGGTAAAAGAATTTCTCCCCTCACCCATTCGTCTCTCTTTGGAAAGAGGACTTTAAACGACTTTTATACGTGTATTTTTTTAGGCTAATATGTCAGGAACCATTCCGAGAATTTGGTGGTTTTTTGTTTCACTCAGTATCCCGGAGTGATCCCAGAGTTGCTCTCCATTAATTTGCTTTTCCAAAGACAGGAATCTGTAGGAGACTATCCTGGCCTCCCTCTCTAAGAGAATATTTAGGGAAGGAAAATATAGGTGTTCCATCGCTGCCGTTGGTGTGCTGGACATAGCTACATTTATGGCCGGGGAAGGCCAGCAAGCTTTAATTTAGCTGTCTGTTGTAACCCTTTGGTCCACCAGACTACTAAACCATACGTTACCACTGATATTATCATTGTTTGATAAATCCAGTAAATCTGTTTGGCTTGGTTTTCCCAAGATTTGCCTCATACTCTTTTGAGATTTTAGAGAAAAAACCTGGCTTTGTTTATTGTTTTTTCCAGGTGGGCGTTCCAGGTGAGTCTTTTATCCAGAACCACACCCAGTTATTTCACTTCCGCCGCAAATAGAATGCTCTCTCCGTTTAGGACAGGCTGCTGAAGCTTATCTAGTTTTTTCCTTTTCGTAAAAGGAATTATTACAGTTTTCCGGAGGTTGACGGACATCGGTCCCCTCTCGCACCATCTATATACTCTGTTAAGGGCTTCTTGAAGGACGTTTGAGATCGTCGCTTTAAATTTCACTCTAACTATTATAACCAAATCATCCGCATAGCATTGAAAATCTATTCCCTGCATGAAAAGCTCGCTCAGCCGAGAGTCGACTAGGAGTGACCACATTAGGGGGAAAAGCACCCCACCTTGTGGACACCCCTTCACCGCCCTAAACCTAACTGACCCTCCTTGCAGTGATGATATTACATAGCGATTCTTAATCATGCTTTTGATCCAGTTGCAGATTTGACTGTCGATCTCTATATCCCTAATTGATGTATAAAGTGACTGTGGTAGGGCGTTATTAACCGCTCTTTCTATATCTAGAAAAGCTGCCAGCGCAATTTCCTTATGTTTAAGGAAATGGCTGATTTTTCCTACTAGATTGTTTAGAACTAAATCCGTAGATTTGCCGGTTTGGTAGGCATATTAATGGGGGTTTTAGGGATGTTCCCTTAGATTCCCTTCTCTGATATGTCTAGCAATTCTTTTCAGAGTTTTCATTGAGAATGAGGTGAGGCTGATTGGCCGGAAGGATTTAGGTTGGGAATGGTTCACCGTATCTGTTTTACGCATATAAATAATTCTCGCCGTTGACCAGCCCAGTAGAATATAACTCCACGCTAAACTCGTTTTAAATAGTTTAACCAGAAGAGGTAGTCAAATTTCGCTGCCCTTCTGAATGAGGGCAAGGAAAACACCATCCTTCCCTGGAGACTTGTATGGGGAGAAATAGTTCACTGCCCATTGTACTGATGCTGGGGTGACCACTTTTGAAACATTTCTCCAGTGCTCCTTTTGTGGTCGTGATGTCGATCCCATTGAAAGCGGAATTTTTTCTGGTCTCTCGGAAGCAGACTGCCGGGAAAGTGGGTCTGCAAGAGAGTCTCTAACGTTTGCCCACCAGAGTCCGTAAAAGAGCTATCTGGTCGTTTTATCATGCCAATCTCTTGCGTCGGATCTCTGGCGAGAGCCTTGAGGATTATCGTGCTAGCAGGTAGATCTGATATACTAAGAACTTCCTTCAGGATTCTCTTTTGGCTTTTTTTATTTCTTTGTTATAAGTCGTTTGAGCTGTACGATAGATTTCGCAGCAACCTGTTTCTTTAGCTCGATTGAAGAGAAGTCGAACTTTTTTTCTTTTTTGTCTAATCTTCTGCTTCACCAGGGTATACCTCTATGGTCCCTCTTCTCCTTTAATGGGCAGTTTTCCTTATAGGCCGTTAATAGGGCGGATGTGATATGCTCATTCGCTGCTTCTATTTCGGCATCTATTTTGTGCTATTACCGTTACCAAGGTGCTGTTGTAGGGATTTACAGTACCCTTTCCAATCTGGATCCTGAAACTGCACTATCAGACGTTGTCCTGTTCTTAGATCAAATCGTTTGTGTCTATGATCTAAGCATAAGGGCTCGGATGTTTGCCTGGAGAAATTGGATGTGGTTAGCCATTCCTACGTAGAGGAAGTGTGGGGAGGTTCACTTTTATTCTCCGCATTATGTCCTGGTGTAGGCCGTTTTGTCGGCGCTTTACCATGGAGGGATTTTTTTTCCCTTTTCCGGTTTTTTTGCTGGTTTTGGCCGGCATCTTCAGTCCCGCTGTTTGCCTTCCTCTTTGGTTCTAGCGGTTAACCTCGAAGACTTCGGCTTTTCCACCGATGTCGGTTTTTTCTTGGCTTCCTTGGACTGGAATTGTACCTGTCCAAAGCCAAAGTATGGGCGGAAATTTGGCCGCTCCAATTCCTTAATGGATACATCATCCATTGAGAACGTCCACATTTGACCAGGTCCTGCATTTTCGAATGGTCCACTCCTGGGTATGGTTCATCTTCCGCAGGCGGTTGGTAACCTGTTCTTCCGTCAGTCTGGGTAGTCCCTCATCGTCGAGGATGAAGGCCACACAGATGTGGAGTTTCGGTATGTCTTCCTTCTGTACCAAATTCAGCTGGGCGTTTTTCCAAGATTGAAGAAAGCATATTACTTCCTCCATCCACTGGATCATCTCAGCGTCCGTACAGGACAAAAGGAGAATTCCAGATCGAATGGTTCAGCTCTGGAATCGCACTTGTGAACCATCGTCCGCTAGTTTGTCTACAGTGTCCATGATGGATCGCTGTAGCAGCCGTAGCTGTTCGTTTGACAGCTGAGCATTTGGGTGTTCTGGGTGAATTATGCCCACCTTGATGCCCTAAGCTACAGCTGCAAAGGAGCGTTTTTGCTCGTTTGGATGTTCCATAGTGCGTGACTTTTTCGCCGCCGCCTCTGGAGTCTCCCATCTTATTTTCTCCGCAGCAGTCGATCTGATTGACCCATTCTTACAATCAAGCTTGCAATACCTTCAAACAACTACTAAGTGAAGTGTTAACGATGAATATTCTGTACTAATTGGTAAATGAATAAAACCTAAAATTAAAAAATTCAATTATGTAATATAAATTGACAGTTTCATCGACGAAACAATCAATTTCTATAGTGGTAGACAAAAAGGATTTTAGTTGTTCTTAGACCTTTTACAGCGTGCCTCTTTGACAAAAATAAAATATACAGTAGCTTGTGTCACAAATAAATATTTTATTAAAGGTCTTTTTTTATGTTTGTTTTTTCTTCTAATTTTTAAACTGTCAACATAATGTTAATGAAATTCAATCAGCACCTCGCAAACTGTCATGCTGTCTTATTTTTCAAAAACTATTACTTTCGTCCTGCTTACATTTACTTTTATCGCTTTGGTTTTTAGGCAACATGCATAATATTAACCATCGCTTGCAACTCCTCCTCAGATGATATAACCTGATCACCGGCGTAAAAGCGGCATTTGACGATCAAATCTATCATTCTTAACCCCTACGCACTTTCAAATCTTTTAAAAAACCGTCCATTAATAAATTATATAGCCATAGCTATGCCACACATCCCTGTTCAACACATTTTTTTATGTTAAACCAGTCTGTGTAAGCTATGTTTATCTAGGCTAGGTTAGGTATCATGTGAGTGGGGCGTGGTCGCCCCTCCACTGCGACCTTTAGTAGATCTATTGTGGCTCACCCCTAGAGGTTACAGTTCGCCGCACAATCCAGCCCTTCTCACGAAGTTCATGGTTCTATAGGGTGAGATTTTTTAAAATCGGTAGTTTTTAGGTTGGTGTAACCAAATATGTTGAACCTTATTCTTCCAAGGCCGGGGCATGAACTTAGTATATGTTCAGCATTTTTGTCTTCCACGCAGCAAAACTGACAGTCCGTTTGTTGGTTCAGACCTATTCTTCCGAGGTGGTATCTTAGACGACAGTGTCCTGTAAGCAGTCCCGTAACAATCCGCAGGTCATTTCTGCTCCATTCTAGAATCTGCTTAGTTTTGTTTCTCGAGGGTTTAGGGAAAAACGACTTCGAATAAGTAAACCCTGGTATATCGGACCAGTACGTGAGTATTTCCCTCTCCGCCCAGTCCGAAATAATTGTTTTGGCGGCACTCGTGGTGACTCCAAAAACCGTTTCTGGTCCAGTGAACGCAGATTCGTTCCCCTGTTTTGCAAAAGTGTCGGCTTTTTCGTTTCCTTCCACCCCCTGGTGCCCAGATACCCACAGTAGGGTCACCCTATTGTTTGCACCAAGGTACTCTAGAGATTCGATGCAATTCCATACAAGTTTAGAACTTATCTTGTTGGTGATTTCAAAGCAGCCTTGCTGTCTGATATTATACTTATGTTTTTGTATGCTAGAGGTCTGTTAGTCAGCTCTCTTGCACACAATTCGATAGCAAAGACTTCAGCTTTAAATTGTAGCACACCTGCCAAGACTGGTAGATATTTTAATCTTTGTTTCCTGCTGAAAACACCGGCACTAACTCCATCTGGGGTTTTTAAGCCATCCGTGTACATTACGTATTTAGTCTATGAGAAGAGGATTTCTCTCCTTAACCATTCGTCTCTCTTTAGAAAAAGGACTTTGAACGACTTTTCTATATGTATTTTTGTGCCTAGCATATTAGGAACCATCCGGAGAATTTAGTGGTTTATCTAAATATTAATGTGAATTAAGTGAATTCGAAAGGGAGCGGATTGTTGGTATGCGGGAAGCTCGTTTTTCAATCTGAACCAAAATTAAACAGTGTAAGTACAGCTGGTTTGAAGAAGGAATCCATAATTGCCAGATATGATCGGTAGTAGAATGTGTAATTTACCCCAACTACCAAATTACCTAGTTGACCTTCGTCACCGAATTTAAGAAACCTGAAATGAAATTCCTCAGAATACTAGGTATACTTATACTAAATTCCCTATAATTTTTTGTCATTGTTTCTGTATGCTTCTACAAAAATTACTTTCTTATAAATTATACTAACAAGAGGGTACCTGTCTACTTTATTTTAAAGAATATGGCAAAATAGTGCGTATATATGATTGTAATGCGCAGGAAAAATTCAAATTAAAACATATTATGCTAAAACCAGAATTATAATCCGACAGAAAAAATAAATCCATTTATTAAAGTACGAGTAAGGAATTATCACCTCATCTCGCGATTTAAGTAAGAAAATAAATGTAGAACAATCATAGACTTTGTATACTATCTTCATATTTTTTTTATTCTTATCTGTCTTGCTTGTGTCAAGTAAATAAATAAAATGACAAATGAGTACAAAATTTAAGTGTCAAAAATACCATTTTATTCATGCCTCATTGAAATGGGAAGAAGTCAAAAACCGTCCAACACATGTGAGTCATAGGTATTTGAGAACGCATATTTCTGTACAATTTGTTAACAATGAAGTCAATAAATCCTGTTAAAAGTCACGCATTAAATGAGCAAGCGCTAAAAATAGCTGAGAAGACCGGCGATAAAAGTGTGGTTACATCTGTCCACGGTATAATGAATGCGAACTTTTCTTTTCATAAAGGAGCCATCAACAACGCATATTCCAGACAGAAAAACGTCTCCCAGAATACTTCGCCCAAATATCTGCCGTACGAAAACAAAGAAATTAGGAAAATTAAAATAGAAATGCCTGCGTTGGGTTTGGAACAGGCTGTAGTGTATCCCAAGTCCAAAAGAACACCAGATGCTATACAGTTACGAAAAAAAAAATTAAAAAAAGGCCTTTCACCGCAAAAGTCGTACCCGTTATCGAGTTACCTCAAATCATTTCAATCAAGAAGAGATACAAATCCAGAACAAAAAAACAACCAAGATAACAATGTTAAATACATACGGGAGAAAACATTTTCAAATCCAAAAGAAAAAAGAGATGAGAACCAACAAAACGATCGAAAAGATAATAAGTTTTTTAATGGTAGGAGTTTGGCAACGGAAAAAACTTTTATTTATACGGACGGAAAATTAACTGCCAAACGACCGGAAGATGACATACCAAAAAAATTAAGCATTTCAATAGAAGAATACAACGATGATTATGCGTGGTGTCAAATGGAAGATTCGGTTGGAGAAATGTCGGTCGAATGTGTACAGTCACCAAATGAAAGGGCATCGGTTCAGAAAGAAATGTCAGAACAAAACTTTATATTTGATGAAGCTTCAATTATAGAAGAAAGAGAATCAAAAATTTCGATCAAATCATCCGACACGTATGAAGACATTGTTAAAGAAAGACTATTTTGTGTGGAAGGAAATTTTACGGAGACCGCCACCTCAGCTGATGGATTATTGGATCCATCGTCAGAAGTACGTGCATTAATAAATAAGAAAAAGCCTCTTTTGTTAAATAAAATAAAAGCTGATTCCGTAATGCCCCCAAACAATAATCAATTGCAAACTTGTAACCAACCAATAGTGCAGAAAAAATCTTCCCTTGGATCTAGAATTCCTAAATTTACAAGAAATATTAATAATCCTTTACTAAACACAATTGTAAACACCGCCAATGAAATACAAAAGGCAAATAAAGTGGGAAAAAATGCGTATTTGACACGAAAAGAAAATAAGACTCGAGAATCGAAAGCATCCTTAAGAAGTACTCATAATTTGAAAAAATTTAAGTCTGTTTCAAAGACGAATCAAAAACTACTCTCAGTTTCAAAAACTAGTAACAAATTAGGCTCAGATTCGAAGACGAGCCAAAAGTTGGATTCAATGTCAAAAACAAGTCACAAATTACCAGTTGGAACTAAATCAGTGTCAAGGTTGGTAGTTGAATTGTACAAAGCAACATAAAGTATTACATTAGATTAGATTTTAATGAAAGTCTTTCTTACTCAGGTTTTTCTTTGCCTAAGTACAGGAACTGCGATCTTGCTAGTACCTCGCAGTGACATAGGATATGTTCCACCATCTTATCATTTACTGTTCTTAGCCCCTTATAACTTACAAAGGTGTTTGCGGAGTCGACAATATCCTGTCAACCGGCCCACTGTTATTCTCAGGTTTACCGTGGTCGCAAGCGAGGGTTCTTTTATGATCTTTTTCGCGTGCCTCTGACCTGTGCAAATATTCCATTTAACTAGAGCTTCTAAGTGTATCCAATTTTTTATGGTGATTCTTCTGAGGCTTTTTAAAACCCACAGTGGGGTTCAGGTCTCGGCTTAAAACACCGTAGCGTGTCGACCCAAACTGATCGCCGACTTTATTTTCTTTGGTCCAGTGCCATAACACATTTTGAAACTGTCTGTGTACCAAAATAAGTAATAAAATACTGGAATTGGGTTTTTATATACCTTTCTTTCAGGAAAGAGGATAAAAATACAGTATATTAGTATTTATTAAAAAAATTAATATTTTGCACTTTGTCATAAATCTCTTTTTAATATTATAAAGGTCAATTTTAATAATCCTTTTTTGCTCTTAATTTTAAAAATTAATTTTTATTTATATAAAACTCAGAAATGTTAAGGAATCTAAAATAATACAATCTACTTGTTCTGTACACCTTGATATTTTGTTTAGTGAGGCCAGTATAGGGCCGCAATGTTTCCTCACATGATTTATTTTAATTTTATTTTGTTAGGTATTCTAAAACTAAAATGGATTACATTAAAGAAAATTTCAACCAAGCACCTTTCGTATATAACAAAGATACAGCAACCTGCAGTAAACAAATTAAAGAATTCAAAGGATTGTTACAAAGTACAATTCCAATCAAAAAAACTATTCAGCCGAAAAAAATTGCAAAAAACTTTTGAAATTTGTACGTCTTTATTTTTATTTGATATTAAATGAGATGCTCAAGGTAAATACGATGTGTTAATACAAAATAAAAAATAATTTAAAATGACTTGTTTTTTTTTTAAACTATCAGATAAAAGTTAATAGTATGTTCATTAAAAAACTCAAAATGTCAATATCTACTGGACAAAATAAGATTTCAATATTTACTTAAAATATTCTAGCATGAAAAGAGGGAACTTAAATGACATGAGAGAGAACCCATCCTTATTATTTCCCTACCTTCCGTTTACAATAACCGGAAAAATTAAAAAAAAACAATCCTCCCCTACGTCTAGTACATTGGAATGCCTACAACAAAACACCACAAAAACATGTCACGACAACAAAACATGTCACGACATTTACTAAACCAATATTTGCCAACGTTCGTACCTAAAGTTGATTGTGAGTAAAGTTGAAATGTGAAAGGAGCGTAACGCTCCTTTCACTTTATAAGAATTTGGACGTTCGATCGTTTTGACGTACAGTTGATGTACCAAAAGGAAAGAATTGCTTGTCCTTTCACACAAGACGACACGGTCGCCGTCTATTAGTCGTTATCAAGTCGTTAGTCGTTAACGTTATCACAATTTTATAAAATAAATGGAGCAAATTCAAATATCGTCATGTTCCTATCCTTATAAATTTTTTAAGTCTTGTTTCAAAGTACATGTCTCGCTTCGACTAATGCCTGTCCGTTACCGGACGTTGGCGATCATTCTGGCAATAATTATTTTATCAACTGTGGCTCTGAATAGACCCGTGGTAAAGGTTGCAAACCAAGGTCTCAGATTTTTAAGCCATGAGATCCTCCTTCTGCCTGGTCCCCTCTTTCCAAGCACCTTTCCCTGTAGGATAAACTGCAACAGACCGTATCTTTAGCTATTTCTCATGATGGGTCCTAAGTATTCCAATTTGCGACTTTTGACTGTACTCATGATCTTCATTTTTTTGTTTAAAATGTCGAGTACTCTTTTGTTTGTTACATGGGCTGTTCAAGGGATTCTTAGTAAACGTCGATACAGCCACATCTCAAATGCGTCCAACCTTTTACTGGCTGCATTTGTTACAGTCCATGACTCAACTCTATATAGGAGCACAAGGAACGCATAGCATCAGAGAAGTCGTATTTTAGTTGTAAAGTTCAGAAAGTGGCATTTTAAGGAAAGCAGTACGAGTTCTCTCCATTTGACAACGTATTTCGAGAGAATGATCCCAACTCTCGTTGATTGTAGTTCCCAAATATACTGCAGTCTCTACCTTTTCAATGACTGTATTATTTATAATAAGCTACCTGGGTGGTCGTGGATTTTTGCTTATCACCATGTATTTGTTGTATTTATATTTATATCTATTCCATATTCCTGACTGTGCATTGAAAGCTGGCTTATTATGTTTTATGGGTATCCGCGTATCAGATGTTGTTGATTTATTTACCATTTATAAGAATTCCTGCTGTTGAATCACACAGCGCATTATAAAATATTTCTTTTAAATATATGTTAAATAAAATCATCTGACCTTTGTTTTTAACTCGTGCTGGTTGATTCCAGTAGAGATTTTTTATCATCCGGAGGTCATTGTTGTTAAAACCTATTTTCTACAACATTTCTATTTACTTGTTATGTTTTACTCTATTAAAAGCTTTCTGATAGTTCACAAAGCATGCATGTATGTCACAGTCCATATCTCTGCATCTCTGAAATAGAACTTGTATGCAACACAATGCCTTTCTTGTTCGTGTTGCCTTTTGGAATCGAAATTGAGTGTTACACATATACTCTTCACATTTCAAGTATAATCTCATGTGTAGAATTTTTTAAGAAGATGATTTATGAGGCTTATGGTACGATAGTCATTGCATCGTCTTGAATGGATTTCTTTGGTATAGCAATAAAGATAGATTTGAGCCATTCTCTGGCAATCTTTTTAGTCATATATATTTTATTGAATATTTTAGTCAATTTATCAATACTTTTGTCGTCTGGGAGTTTGAGAAGTTCTCTTTGTATTTTAGTAGGACCAGGAGGTATTCCGTCTTTATTTAGAGAGATGGATTTACAAACTTCTTCTGTTGTTATGGAAGGTCCTTTGGTGTCTTTAGATATTTTAACTTCTGGCCGTTCATCTTCGAAAAGTTCTTTTATGTAACTTTGCCATGTTTGTAGTTCAAACTATAGTAGAATACCACAATTGTGGAGAGTGACTCATATTTTCAACGTAGACTTTTGCGGGTCCGAGGGGAAAAGAAATCGAATTATAGGCGTGTGATTATAATTATATTATTAAAAATTAGGTATCATCAGCACTTTAGAACAAATGAGATGTCACAAAAAATCTTTTTTTATTTTAAAGATGCCCAAGATAAAGAAAACCGGCAATAATAATTATCGAATAAGTTTAATACGAAATTTTTTTTTACATATTATGTCTTTCTATTATTAATGTTACCAGAAAGTATTAAGGAAAAAACAAATTTGAACAATTTTATATGAGTAATCTCACTTATCTTTGACATAACTTAAAGAAAATTAATTTACATTACTAAATTGATATTACACGTTTAAATTTTTAATTTAACACTTAATAACTTGATAACTCCCCATGACTTTTTCGTAAATACTTATTTTTCTTTTTTTGCTGAGTAGGTGCAACAGGATAAATGTTTCTTCATCCTCAGATTCAGATTCTACATTGAGAAGAAGATTTTGCTGGCTTGCTGTCATTTTGAATACTGGTAGAAGTGATAGAGATTTGGGCATGAGTCGTGCGTTGAGCTGTGTTCAATATGCGCTGCTATTAAAAACCATGTACGTGGGCTTGGTTTCGGTCACATGTGGGTTACGCATGGTTTGTGCGTGGGCTAGGTTCAATTTGCGGCGGTCCTGATGGAATGTCGCCGTACGTCAAAACGATTAAACGTCCAAATTCTTCTAATGTAAAAGGAGCATTATGGTTTTAAAATAATAAAAAGTAAAATTTTGAACAATTTTGTAGTTGAACACAAACTTTAATTTATTTTTGTTATTTAATTTCCAATAATATATTACTTGTAGTGCCATTTTTCTAATAGGGGATTTGTGATGTCTTCTTATTCCTCACTTCTCCCTTATTTGGCTAAGTTACGTTCTTAAACTGACATCCAGAAGCAGAAAGGACATTCATAGCCATAACTATTGTGACCTCACATCCAGGAAGATAGAATCATTTTAAATTGTTTTCACAGTAAATAAACGAATCCAGTAATTATCTGTTAAACTACGAACAGCGCTACATTAAATATTGTGGGAAAGTAAAAACCAGCTTTTTTCCTTATATCTAATTCTATATATTTTTCTCCGGTTAGGAGGTTGAAAATTCTCAAGACGTAGGACAAATTCTTCGCGTCCAATCTAATTTTAGACATTAAAAAAAATCGAGTCTAACGACGTCATTTGCGCGCTTTTCCCCGGACGTGATGAGCGTTAGAAGACACTGAATTAAATGGAGAGAGTGGAGAGATAGCAACTCCGTGATGTTTATATCAATTTTCCCTACGAGTATCCGACAACGAAATGTGACAAAATATAACTAAATACTGGAAATATTAAAATATAATTTATTTGTTACAAGTTTATACATTTATAAGAAACGTTGCTTTTTCATGATAATTGAAAGCAATATTTTATGCATTTAGTTTTTTTAATAAGCCAGCAAAGAGAACAAGCAGTAGTTAAGTGTCATATAATAGCTTTTACTCCATTTAAATTCACTATTCCAGAACGATTAAAATAGTAAAAATAACAACACGTGATACAAATTGCATCTACTTTACCAAACAGACACTAGATGCAAATACTAATTATGAAACCTCAAATTAAGCACTAAAATTGTTCACAATCCACTAAAACAATTCTTCTTCTTCTTCTTCTTCAAGTGCCGTATCAGGTCCCCCTGACGTTGGCAATTACTTGGGCAAGTCTTTCTCGATTCTGCGCCAATCGAAACAGTTCCTCTGCGCTGCGTATACCGGTCCATTCACGGATGTTTCTTAGCCAGGAAGCCTGCTTTCTTCCTACTCCTCTATGTCCTTTTACTTTTCCCATCATGATCAGTTGTAGGATTCTGTATCGCTCTCCTCTGAAGATATGTCCAAGATATGAGATTTTCCTGCACTTAACTGTATTTAGCAGCAAACGTGTTGCGTCGGCCCTGTTAAGCACCATTTCGTTGGTCTGCATAGCTGTCTAGGGTATTCTCAGCATTCGCCGGTGTAACCACATCTCGAACGCTTCTAACCGATTAATTGTAGCGGCTTTAATGGTCCAGACCTCTGCTCCGTACAGCAACACTGACCATATGTAGGATTTTACCATTTTACCATTTACTGAAACAATTACCAACCGTAATTAAAAGACCAATATGTACACTAAGGACCAGTTTAGTTTAGTAAACATAACAACAAATCAAACACAGGTGACCAACAACCAGCTAGCAAAAATAAATGGACAGGGCTTAAAAAAATCGCTTGTCAATCGGTAGTAAGGATAAGGATAAGTCCTACACAAATTTGTTAAAGCAAAAGGTCAGCAATTCAATCATCATCATCATCAATCGACCAGTCGCGTCCACTGCTGGACATAGGTCTCCCGTGCTTTTTCCATCCTTGCCGTTCCTGAGCTGCCTCTATCCAGTTGGTCTTTATCCTTTTGATGTCGTTGGTCCATCTGGTTGGTGGACGGCCTCTACTTCTGTATACGTCTTGGCATGGTCTCTACTCAAGTATCCTCTTTGTCCAGCGATTGTCCGTCACTCCGGACCTCTCCCTTAATGTTATATTTGGGATCCTGTGTCTTAGCGATATACCTAACATCAACCTCTCCATTTTCCTCTGCGCGATACTTATTCTATTTGTTGTGTTCTTTGTGAGGGTAAGTGTTTCAGCAATTCAATACTTACATACATATAGTCACGATTTTTTCCCGTAGGGATAGGCAGAGACCACTTTCTTCCACTTGTTATGGTTCTTACACACATCGCTTCTTCTTCTTTTATCAGTGCTCTTATACATGCTCGTCGGTTGTTGCAATTCAATGCAGGAATTAATTCTCAAATGATTATACAACGTATTAAAAAAAGCTGATGTACTTTTTGTCCCGTTTTCTTTAGATTTAATTCATTCTGCCACCTTTAAAGTTACATTGGTTTTACATTGTTAAATGACACACTTATGTTTAAGCGTAAATGGTGGCTCATTTGAAAGTGTCGACCTCGAATAATTTTCATAAAAACTTTTTGACATAAGAAACTCGAATTTTTTTTTTCAAAGATGACCTGGTTTTATTCTAAATGTTTGAAAGAAGTGCCATTCGCTGAAGCGGGGAGGCAACCCGTCAGTAGTGGTTGATCGCTGGGGATGGTGTAGACTTCGGCCACGCTTGTGGGTCCATAGTTGCTCTCGGTGTTAAGATCGCAAACTTAGCAGTGGAGTAGGTGTTATAATTCAACATATTCATTTAAATATTTTATTATTTTACGGGCAACCAGACAGGAATTGAGTGAAGAACATTTTGCTATGAAACTGAAAATATCTTTTTATGTACCCGGTATATGTAAAACTATAATGCTGTAATAAAATAATGGGCTGAAGAAAATCATTTTAAAGCAAAGAAGATATTAACAAAAATATAATACCTGCTTTCTTTAGTACAAAATTACTATCTAAATAAAAATTCTTTTAATACCATAATTATAATAAATCCTTGGTGTTAAAATATAGTTATTAGCAATTGCCGTTGATTATCAGATCAATTTTGGCCAAACAAAATAACCCAATTTCTAAATAAGTTTATTATGGTGACTTTAATATTGATAAATAAAAGAAAATGAAGTAAAACTAATCACAGTACAGTCATAAAAATTTCGTAATTTTCAATTTGTACATACACGAGCCAAAATAAATGTACACCTGGGATGTCTAGATACGCATATACTTTCCAGCGGCACTGCGTTCTCATTTCAGTGGAATGAGGTGAAGATCGTTTTTATTCTTTTCAAACAGTAGTTCGTATTCTCTTTCGTTCGCGCATCTCACTCGCCAACCTAGACTGGCTGAGTTATACATCCTGATGTCCTTGGTGAGTGGGGCACTCCTCTAGGACGGAGTCGGTCAGTTTCTTGCTCTAGGTTGGTCGCTTCTAGGTGATTCAGTCGCGCACTTCAGATTGCAGGACAGCTCGCTAATTTCCGGTTTCCTCTTCTTCTTCGCAATACCGGCATGTGGTCAGCTCCTGCTGCACCCCGATCTATTCAAGATGTGATGGAAAAAATAAAATGTACTGTTTGCTTTGTAATCAGCAAGCAAAAAGAAACGTCATTAGCTTAGTCTTTAAAATAAGAAATAATTGTACATCAACTGTTAAATTTATACAGGGTGATTCTTTGGGAGTTCCAATTGGACGTTTAAGAGAAACTTGACGTATTAAAATCTAAAAATTTGAGGAAAAAACTTTTCGGATATGCTGAATTAATCTAAAATATTAAGAATATTAAGAAACATTCTATTTTATTCAATTCTTCAACTAAAATAAATAATACCAATGACGAACCGAACACAAAAAAACTTAAATAATTTCGGCAACACCTATAAATGCCAACCGACAACGCCGTTTTATTTACAAATAGATTGTATAAACACTATCATCCTACTTTCAGTTAGTTATCTTCCTCACACACATGTAAAGTACTAATTATACTACTTTTTATTCTTTGGTGTCCTCCTTGCCTAAAGCATAGGGATGCCACAATATTTGGGTGCGCAGTAGACAAAGCGCATTCTAGTCAGTATATTATAACTTATAATTCTATGGTATATATACGTTTCAAATCGTCTGACCATCTGGTTGGGGATCGTCCTTTACTTCTTAGGGCATCCGGTTAGCACCGATAAGATACATTGGTTGAAAACCTTTCTCTTTAGACATATTGGGAGTACCGATTTGATATTCTACTAGCAAGTTCAGATGTTTGAGCAACAAAATTCTCACTGTCCGAGTGAACACTAATGACGCTAAGATTATCTCCATAGTCATCAACAGAATCATTTCCTTTATCTACAAAATCGTCCTCAGAATTACTTTCAACATTATTCCATAAGTTTTGTAGATAATCCTTCTCTTTTTCGTAGCTTCTTGCTGCCTTGAAATTATAATTGTTGGTATATATTGAACTAAAATTAAATTAAAGAAACTTACCATTTTCGTGTCAAAAGTGGTATCAGAAACCTACTTGGGGTGTAGTATACCCCAGAGCACTTCTGACCGGTGTAACTCACAACACAGTTGATTTAAAACTGAACAGTACCAAGCATTTTAAAGATCAATGTTTTTTAGGAAGCTATAAGCAACCAGCAATACGTGGATTCAAAAATAAAAAATAGTGGCATTTAAAAAGATCTGGGGTATGACAAACCCCACGTAGGTGACGCAGAGTTATAGGTTTCTGTGGGATTACTTATATGATTATGTTTCTTCCTTTTCAAATCATTAGCTCTTTTAGAAAAAACGTTACGAAATTCATCGAGGGTAGATATATCGTCATTTATTTAATAGGATTCCTACTCTTCCTCTGTTTTTTTCATCAAGTTTTAAAGTTAAATGTAAGATTAAATATGAGTCCCAGTTTTCAGTTGTCCCCCCTAGTTAACTTAGGGTTTCGCAAATGTTCAAATACTTTATCTAAAAGTTGTCTCAATGCTGCAGATGATTCACGAGGTATTATTGGTATGTTATGTAGTAATTTTAAATGATTATGTATGTATGATTATGAGTATTAAATCGTTTATTTTTTAATTCCCATGCAGTTTTATAGTTTTGGGCAGTAACATCGAGTTTTCCTATAAGTCGATTGACAATGTCATCAAGATGCATTTTAAAATAGTAAAACTTTTCCGCTTCTCCTATCTCTGGGTGATTATGCACTGTTAGCGTAGCGTGATGCAACGCCAGTGAGGGCCCCGATTGTGTTTAAAAACATCTATGAATTCATGTTTAGGCGGTGATTCATTAAAAACCATACAAAAACTCTCGGCGTTGAGATATGAGTAGTAGAATGACTGCGTGCCTTGTATTAATCGGTCGTTGTTTTCAAGATATGAATAAATGTTTTGATTAAAGTAATATTTTTAGTGTTTACGTTTGATAGTAGTAGTTTTCACGCTTTACATATAAGCCAACATCAGAAGTGGGATTACTTGTCCACAGTGTGTTTTGTTTTAACAAAAAAATTACATGTATTAAATAATAAGTATAATTATCTTCGTTAATTGAAATTAAAAATAAAAAAGAGTAAAAAGTATTTGTCGACTTACAAAGAAAGGCAAGTGATTCAAGTTACTCGGTTAGGTTTATTGGTAGAGGTTTTTAACATCAAAGTAATGTATAATTAAAGTTTTGTTAAAAATTTATCTTATTGTTATAAATGCAAGAGACAAAATAGAAAAATTGGGTGTTTACGTTTGATTGTGGTATTTTTCACGCTTTACATTAAAGTCAACATGCACCAAATCTACATAAAGATCACGGAATTCTAACCACAATTCATAGGTACCCTTAAAGACAGGTAAATTAATATTTGGAAGTTTTATATTGGGTATATTATGTAAACATTTTGTGCTAACATCAGAATGATTATCATTAGATCGGCTATCAAAGTTGTCAGGGTTTAGAACATGCCGATAATCTGAAAGAATACTTCGCGCAAGTGATGTTGCTTTATAAAAGAAATTTTAAAATACTTCACGTTCTCATAATTCATCATAAGGGTCTTAACAAATTAAATTAATTTCATATTAAATGCTTACGAATTTGTTTAAAAGAGAAATATCATTTTCTAAACGTGATTCTAAACCAATCAGAATTTTTCGTTTCGGTAATTCGTCTCTTCTTTTTCTTAGTCATATCTTCATTACTGAAGAAATGTGACATCATGTCTATGAGCATTAATGGGTCGATTGTCTCCATTGCTGTCGGTCTTCCGCTAGGTTAGGTTAGGCTAAAACGGCGGTTCGGAGGATACCCACTTATTCCTTTTGGCCCGTTGTGATACCGTAATGGACGGCGGTGCCTTCCCCTCTACCGTGAGAACCAGTTGGAACTTTTAATAAAAAGTGTAAGGTCTTTGATGCTAACTGAGTTAAATCATGAAAGTTCGGTTACCCTAATATAGAAAGCCGTTTTATGCCTAGAGCAGAGCAGTGGCAGAGAAGATGTACCATTGTTTCCTCCTCTTCCTCATCGTGACAGCTTCTATAGAAGTCGTGTCCTAGCTCTGCGATTCCCATGCGCCGTGCATGGGATCCACTTGCCCAGCGTCCTGTTATAGCCGCGATAGCATTTCCAATGGACTCCCTGGATAGAGTAAAAACATCATTAGGTCGACGTAGGCCAAATCTGTTTCGATGATGTGCATGTGGGTTCATTTTTCCACCTCAAGTTGGCTTTTTGAACTACTTTGCTGTGCAGGAGGAGCCGACAATTTGCAATCGGTACTCCTTGCTCGGTCTTCCCCTACTCTTAAATTTGTCTGCAAGGTTTGCCCTGTAATTTCTTTAATTTGGTCATTCCATCGTGGAGATCTTCCTTTTGACCTTTTACCTTCCACTTTGCTCTGCACGATAAGCCTTTCTAGATTGTCTTGATTTCATCTGGTAATGTATCTGAATTAACCCAGAATGCGACGTCGGCAACTGGTGGATAATTGATCGGTAATTTCTAATGCAATGAATACTGACACATTGGTTCAGTGTACAGTCCAGAGTATAAATATCTGTCCTCGCTAATACAATATAATATTTCTGTTTTACACCCTCCCTTGCTGTTTATTAGCGATCTTAAATAGATGAATTTCTCTACTACTTCAATTATATTTTGCAGATTTCTTAACTGTATGGTGTTACTCCTATCAATGACCATTAGGTTGGTCTTGTCTAAATTTATTTCGAGGCCTAGAGCTCGGCTTTCATTTGCGACCTGATTAAGAAGTGTACTCATCTCATCTTCATTTCTTTTTATTAGGGTAGTGTCGTCCGCGTACCTGAGATTATGCATCTTTTTACCATTGATTAATACACCTCCTTCAAAATTCTCTAGGGTTCGTCTTTATGAATTCACCGTAAGCGTTTAACAGTCTCAGCGATAGGATACATCATTGATGCACTCTCCTATGTACTTTGAAAATGTTTGATGTTTTATTGTCAAGACTTACTATGGCCGCATTTGTGTTAAGGTAAATAGTGGAAAAATCAATAGAATGGAACAAGCCTGCATACATTTGCTTCATGTATTTGGTAAAGGCGTTTGATTTGGTTAAGCTACATGGCGTCATACATCTCCTCTACAATAGAAAAATCCCTTATAACCTAATAAAAAGAATATAGAATATATACAAGGATAATCAAATCCGAGCGAAGATAAACGAAGAACTTACCGAACCCATACCAGCTGGAAACGGTATTCGCCAAGGAGACTCTCTGAGCCCATTCCTATTTAACGTTATAATGGATGAGATAATAAAAAAGGTTCTTAATATAAAAGGCTACAAAATGGGAGATAAAACGGTATACATCCTGTGTTATGCAGACGATGCCGCATTAATAGCAGAAAACGAAACTCCTCTACCAGTTTAACCAAATAGCTAAAACACTCAACATGACTATATACGGTTCAAAAACACGTTGCATCACAACATCAAAAACACCATTAAGATGCAAACTTGAAGTAGATGGAGAGGTCATACAAGAGAAGATGAATTTTAAATATTCGGGTATAGAACTGTCCAGCCATGGTGACGTTGAAGTGAAAGTAAGAGAACAAACGGCAAGTGCAGTGAGAGTGGCAGGTTGTTTGAATGACTCTATTTGGAAAAACAAAAACATTAACACCCAGGTGAAAAGCAAGATCTATAAAACCGTTATTAGGCCCATAATGACATACACTGCAGAAACTAGGTCAAAAACTCAAAAAACAAGGAGACTCATGGAAACAACGGAGATGAGAATGCTGAGACGAATTGATGGCAGAACTTTATGGGACAGGGAGAAGAGCAAAGACATAAGAACCAGATGTGGGGTAGAGAACATTAACGAATGGACCCAAAACAGGAAAAAGGAATGGAACGCGCACATTGACCGCATGGGGGATCAGAGAGTCGTAAAAATCGCAAGACACAAGTCACCTATGGGACACAGGAGTGTGGGTCGCCCGCGAAAGCGGTGGAGCGACAATATATAAGGCTGGCGAATAAAGATAAACAGGCTTTAAGCCTGATTAAAAAGAAAGAAGAATTTATGTCGCTGTTATTTCCATATAGGTTGCTGATCAGAGATATGAGATAAAAAGGGACTCTTATTTTCTTCAATACATTCCAAATACTACTCCATCAAACACAATTGAAAGCCTTCTTGTAATCTATGAAGCATAGGGGCATGGGTGTATTGAACTCCCGGGCTTTTTCGATTAATTGGCGGATGCTAAATATTTGGTCTCTAGTCCCTCTTCCCTTCATGACGCCTGCTTGCTGTGGAGGGATCCGGCTCTCTTAGTAGTTCTGCAGCCGTCTATCTATTATTTTAAGCAGGATTCTGCTGACATGTGAAATTAGAGATATCGTTCGCCATTTTTTGGTAGATCCTTTTTTGTGAATAAAAATAAATGCAGACGTTGTCCAGTCTTTAGGACAGTGACCACTTTGCCAGATCTTATTACATATATCGTGTAATATTTTAATTACCGGGTCTCCTAGTGCTTTTATGAATTTAGCAGGGACTCCGTCTTAGGTTTTTTATGGCTTCCTTAATTTTAGACATAAGATTATTGGGCTCCATTTTAAATTGTATATATTTTTTTCTCCCTTCCGTCCTTGTCCTTAATTGTGGAAGTCTGTGGTTTAGATGTGCGTGTAATTTCCCTTACATTTGATACAAGTATCTGGTGTCATGGGTGAGTTGATGTTCCTTTATATTCCTGCATATTTTTTTAATGTAGTTGCATTTGTTCTGTCTGCATTGTCTCTGTATCTTTTTACTTAGTCTTTTGTACAGATCGAAGTCTTCTTTCGGTGAAGTACCCTTTTCATTTCTTTTCGTTTGTTACTTTTTTCTATGGTCGCTTGTGTAATCCAGGTTTGTTTGGCCGATTTATGGGGTTATCTGCTTGTTGAAGGCGACCTGCTGTCATCTTAATAGTATTTATTAATGCTTCCCATTCTTGGTCTCGGTCTTTTTTACTCATTATGTTCTGTTTTTCGGCCTCCAGTTTGCTTTGTATTTCTTTTTGAAATTGCTGTTTGACTGTTTTCGTCATGCTAATCCTGTTACGTTGATGGTAGATCCTTTTCAGGCGAAACCTGAACTTCATTGTAAATAAATTATGATACGCAGACAGCTTTTTTTTTTTTATGTTCTGGTTCCCATGAAAAGGGATATCCTGTAATGTTCAGAGAACATCGTGGGAACCAAGGGAAAGAAGGTAGGAGTTGGTGTTCTTCTTAAATTTCTGGAGGTTGTATGCCTCGGGGAACACCTCCCTAGGCAATGAGTTCCAAAGCCTCGCAATTCGTTGGATGAATGAGTCTTTGGAAAGTGATGTTATGCAGGTCTCCAAAGTGACCACGAAGGGGTGTGAAGACTGAACTTGACGGGTTAATCTCGAAGAGACTGCCAAAGGAGGAACGATTGTTGATATTTCAGAATAGCATCGCCCATGAAAATATCTATAAAATAGAGACAAATCTCCAACTTTTCTACGGTGTTCCAGACAAGTGAGCGAGTTTGTAAGCGAGGCATCACCGACGAGACGAATTGCCCTTTTTTGGACAGAATCCAGTAGCTTCAGGATATGTTTAGGTGCTGCACTCCAAATATGGGAACAGTACTCCAGTACAGGTCGGATCTGTGCCTTATAGATCATAAGCAGCTGACTGGAGGTGAAATAACTCTTGGCACGAAACAAAAAACCAAGTTTTTGGGATGCACTTTTGGCAATGGACCTCACGTGATTTTCTCAGGAAAGGTTATTGCTGATAGTAATACCAAGCATCGATATGGATGACTTCAGTGGTATGGTTACTCCTGACAAAGTTATGTTAGGCACAGTGAGATCGGCTTTTCTAGAGAAAAGACATGCTTGTGTTTTGTTTGCATTGAATTCTACCAAGTTATTGGATCCCCATTCGAGAATTGTTGATAAGTCCATATTTATATTGTTCACATTTCTTCCTCGTTCATTTCTGGTTTCACGGGCTGATTTAGGGGCCCTGGAAGAGAATGCGGTATGGAGGGTACTATCATCGGCAAAGCTGTGTACGGGACATGAAGTTGCTTTCAATAGGTCGTTGATGTGAAGTAAAAATAGTGTTGGTGCTAGAATGGATCCTTGCGGAACACCAGCATTTATGAGTAGAGTGTCAGATGAAACTCCATCGACCTTTAATTAAACACGAACAGATGTATTGTAATGGTTCTTAAAATTTCTTTTGATTTAGGGTTGTTATTGATGGCTCTATTTACAATGCTATATGTTAAAATAAAAAAGCATAGGTACTTCTAATGGATATTTTAGTGGCAAGAACGTGGATTTCTCATGAAAAATTTGTTCTACTTGGTCATGTAAATGTTCCACTTTCTTTGTGTTATTGTTTAACAAACAAATGTAATGTTTCCTAAAACTTTTGATGGGCCCTTTGGAATACTAAGGTCAAGAAAGCATCGTGGTCACATAAGGATTAATTACTTTTTAGTATTAAACAAAGTTTTACTAGTTCCATTTTATTATATTAAAGTAGCCCCCAAATAAAAAAAAGGTAAAATAGGTTTTTTTTATTAAATTGGAATAATAAAATACACGCGATTTACAGATTTTTCCTAAAAGTCTTTTGCGAAGTTAGATATTGCGTGTTTTGATAGAGGATTTTTGTATTACGGTTAAATTAAGTAGAAGATTAACGCATCAACAACGGCAAATATCTTTTATTTAAATAAACCAAAAACAATATTTAATAAAGTCTCAGAGTATAGTAAGATCAATGGTCATTTGATCATTCGTTACTATGTGTAAGTTAAAAAAAGAAATGTTTTTTAAAAAATACGTTTAATAATTTTGTTAAAAAAAAATGATACAGGATTATTCACAATAAATTACCCACCTTTTACCATCGCTATTATTGCGTTTAAAAAAAGTTTTTTATATTATATGTGTGGTTATGAATTTTGTTAAAATGCCATCAAAAGAACAGTAGCGTGCAGATTATAGGAAATTTAAAAAAACAATTTTTTTTAAATTAACATTGTTACTGTAAATATGCAAAATTTAAGTCAGAAGACAGACAATCAGTGTGTCTGATTTAATACATAGACCTCTTATCCAGAGGAGACGCAACATCCCATTCAAAAAACTCTGTTTGTTTTATAGCAATGATTACACGAAAGTGGCCATGAGTATAACAAAGAATACCAATCAATTCTCTTTGTCCCGTCCTCGTGTTAGCAACGCTGTAACATTATTGTGGACTTATGGCCAAGCTTGTAATCAGAGGCGTGCTGTTTGTTCAAAATGAGAATATGTCGATCGGGTAATATTTAGTTTTTTACGAGAATATATTTATAAATAGGTGATACTCAGTTTTTTATCAAATTGAAGTGTTGTAGCCTAAATAAAGTATTTTTCTAAACCCCAAAAGTTGGGCTCCAAATTGTGTTACCCTAATTAAACTGTATTTTTAAAGTTTCAAAAGTGTGGTGCCAATTTTGTGTAACTTTAAAAACTTACTAATTTTCCAAATGTTGGGCAACAATTTTGTGTTACGTTAAAGTTTCCTTTTTAAAGCCAATTGTGTATTATGTTATAAGTTACTTTTATTAAACTAAATTATTCCAACTCAAGAATTGCTACTTCTGTAGCGAAAGGTTTTACCAATACCCGTTAAACTAAATTAGTTTATCAAATTAAAGTACTGAAAAAGAATTTTACCTGTCTAAAATGAAAAAAAAATTAAATAATTATCATTAATATTAATTGAACAAATAAAATGTAATGTATTTTAAATTTTAATTTTAATATTCAAACTATTTATTAACAGCTAAGTAACCTAAAGAAAAAGATTAAAATATTATACTCAGGGTTCCGTGACTCCTAGATTTCTCGATTGGATTAAATTTGAGGGGATGTATGGATTTCTTATGAAATACTACTATAAAATAGATCAGGAAGGTATATAGTTTTTTAAATAACAACAAAAAAAGGATAATACCACTGAATAAGTGTTACTGAATAACAGGGAACTAATGACCTTTTTTAAGAATAGGTATCTCGAAAATTATTGATTCCCGCATCGTTTGGTTTTCTGATTCGTGTTTTACGCCTCAAAATAATATTTGTTTATTTTGATATTAAAATCACCATCGCTTCACCACTGGATAAAAATATAGTAAACAACATAGACCTATTATGGTAAACAATGAGATATTCCAACTTACTTGTGAAAAAAAACACTGGGGCTTAAATGGTCCGGTTTTTTACACACTTGGCAATGCCGAATCATTTCTTTCACTAAATTTCACTGAGTTTTACCAATAATTTGCTGAAAATCATCGATAATACTCCAAAATCTCGTTGTCTCTTATTGAGCAACACATTTCTATGATCAAACGGAATGAAATAGTTCAATGGTTCAATAAAATGGGTTTTATTATTCAGGTTGTTATAATTTATGAAATATTGATAGGAGATAGCATTACGGTCACAATAATGTTGCAAATATAATTATCAAATACTATGTAGGATTCAATAACAATCACAAATCTCTTGCCATAACTGGAGAGCAGGCAACATCACAGCACAACACATTCCAGTCAACCGTATCAAGATAATACAGACGACCAGAAATTGGGGATGTATGATCGTGTTTAAAAGTAAATAGTTCCGTCTCCTTTGATAATAGGTCTAAGATTTAATAAAATAATCAAAATAGTTTACAAAAGCAGAAAATATTCTTATATCTACAAAATTTTCCGGAAGCTAAACTTGATATGATTTGGATGCATGATGGATCAACTCGTAGATGGATAAATTCGTAGAATATTTATTTTATTTTCGAAGCCGTTGTGGTAAACGTGCACACATTTTCAGGAGAGAAATTGTTTGATTTCTTGCATGATAGGTTTAAATTGGAGTCGTGTAATTAATTACTTGATTGAATATTATTATATTTTGTAATAGTCGACTGATTTTCGTTCACCTAAGCGTTTTGCTTTGAAATTTCTATGTTATGCAAATATTTTTCTACATCTGTATTTAGAAGAATAATAGAAATCCAAAATTTATTTAAAATATGTGTTACAAATACATTAAATAAAATAAAATAAAACATTCATTGTTTACATTCATACTGCCAATGTCAAACACTCGCAGCTGAAGTAATAAAAGAAAATTTAAAATTAATGTAAGCAATGATTATAGAGGTATACTTTTTAACAAAAAACCCCAATAACATTTAAACTTAATTTTTTTTTATGAATTAAGTATGGCCGAATTTCGACCACTGGACGACCACTAAGAATAAATGTACAAACTATAAACTGCACGCAGATCAAAGTTATTGTTTCTTTAAAAAATAAAAAACAAAACTTTTTTATAATTACCATAAAGATTAGGTTTACCCAAGGTTTTATCAAACATCTGCTACTAATTTTCCTACTTTGTGCGAATCCTCTGCATTATACATTAAGCTCTCTGAAGGGATTTCTACCTAATTGTCATTCCATTGTTTCTGTAATGGAATGGCATGTTTCTATTTAATGTTATTATTTTTAACGTAGAAAAATAATTCACAAATGATAACAATAACGGTCATCTCCTTAATAAATGTTTATTTATCATTAGAAGCTACAGCTTTTTTTTACTCAAAGAGCTATAACATTTTTACATTTTATTTATTATAAAGTTGTAAAGAAAATATTCACAATTTACATCTGGGACATGTGTATTTATTTTTAGTATAAATTTAATTTATAACATGGAAACGCTATGAGTGTTGATTACATTGACTCAGACAAAAACGAAGGCGATGTGGTTCGTTATCCGTCACGTCTTGTTACCCATGAGGTGAAAAATAGACTGCAGATACTTTGAACGTAAGTGGTGACGATCATGCATAAGAGGACTAATGAAAGTAAAAGAAGCAAAGGATGTGTGTAAGAACCGTAGCCAGTGAAAGGAAGTGGTCCCTGCCTACCCTACGGAAAAAAGGCGTGACTATGTATAATGAGAGGACCAAAATATGAAATCCTCCAGGGCAAAGTAGTAGGAAGAAGAACAACATCTTGGTTTAAAATCCTACAAAAATGGTTTAATTTATAAACAGCTGAACTATTTAAGGCCACAGTTTTCAAAGTCATGTTTATCATGGTGATAGCGCCAACCTCTGCAATGAAGACCGAACTTGAAGAAAAAGAAAATATCTATCTGGATAACTCTTCTATGGATACATGGTAGATCTAAAATATATTTTTTTTATGATTTACCGCATCAACCATATTGGTTACCATATAATATAATAATTAATTGATTTACAGCTTTTTAAGCAAAGAGGTATTTAACATATAATTATAAATATTATCCACATTGCAATCTTTTCCTAAAAAGATTTGAATGTTATCTGGAAAATTGTACTGTTGTCTTTGCAATGTGTATAATGTACATTCTAATAGTAAATGTTTTACAGAGAGTTTGCAGTTACAATGTATTTATCTAGGTTTGTTTAATTTGCTTAGTAAGTATTCATGGGTAATTTTAGTGTGTCCTAGTCTAAATCTAGTTATTACGACCTGTTTGGAACGACTACTGCATAGTCTCGGCCACTGTTTCACACTTTTTTTTATATGCCTTAAATGTCTAACTGATTCTTGCCACTCCGATTGCCACTGTGAAACGATTTTTGTTTTCCTAAAGGCTTTCACGTCACTTATAACAGTACTGTTAACTCTATGAGCACTATTTCTGACTGTGGCTTCCTTTGCGTATTTGTCAGCTTCTTTGTTACCGCTTATTCCTTGGTAAGAAGGAACCCATAGGAACCTGACATCCGTTATATCCTGTAGTTGATACAGATAAGTATTTATTTGCTATAGGGTTCTTCTTCTTCTGCACTTCAAGGATTAGGCTTGCAGCCTATTCCGTCTTCATTCTAGCCATCTTCTTCTGGGTCTACCAATGTCTCTTCTTTCTCGTGGTATGTAGTTTACCACTTGTTTGACCAATCTGTCTTCATTCATTTTTTCAATGTGTTGTCTCCATTTTAATGAGTTTTGGTGTTTTCTGTCGTTTATTGAAAATATGTTTAATTCGGCCCTTTTATCTTCATTTCTTATATGGTCCCTCAGTGTGCCACTTTTTGTTCTTCTTAGACATTTTATTTTGGCAGACTGTATGTGCTATAAGGTTATCGGTGTTAATATGAAAAACGTTGTTAATTGTAGAATTTATTGTTTCTAGTTAAAGTTAAAATAAAATACTGTATTATCTATTTTAAAATTCTTTTCCTCGTCTTTTTACTAAACTCTGGAATTTCCGTAAGGGAATAAATTTGTAATTGTTATTTGACAAGAGAATTACAATAACTTTAATAAAAGCAACTGCAGTGCTATTCTATTTGAAATAAACAACTGTACATTCAATAAAGGAGTAAAATAGGATAATATACATATTATTATAATCATCGTGGAATATTTATTTCTGCATGAATGTCATTTTGACATGAATAATCTTTACCTGTAAGATTGATGTAGTTGAACTCCCGAAGAGTATTTTTATCAACAGTAATTACCAATTTAATTGATGTAAAAATGTTTATGTAAAGAAAAATTTAAAGCATCGTTTTCATATCTTGACATATCATTCCAAAACAAGACTATTCGTCTTATTATTGATTAAGGCTCCATAAAAATTTTTTAATCATTATATCGCATAGCGGTGGCGAAACTTTTCCATTTGTTACACATATTTCCAAAAGTCTCCTTTGCGCAGATCACCAGGTCACATTAGCATCATCTGAGGAGCTGCAGGCGATGGGTAATATTTTGCATGATGTCCTAAAAATCAGAGGGATAAAAAGAATGCAAGCAAGACAAAAGTATTGGTTTTTAAAAGAAAAAAAAAGCCTGACAACCTGCAAAGTGCTGGTCGAATGAGAAAAAGTGGAACAAGTGAAACAGTTTGTATGCTTGGGTTCAAAGTTTACAAGAGACGAAAAGTATTATTGTGATAATAATAATAATTTTTGAACGTGTCAAAAAAGGTACAACTGGATGTGCATAGAGAAGTGCTGGTCCCTTATATTATGAATGTTGGATTTGGCAGAGGAAGCATAAAAGTAAGGTCAATGCTGCGGAAATAAGTAGGAGCAGTATAGCTGGAGTGACTAATGGATAAATTAAGAAATAGTGTGATGAGGGAACGTTGTGGTTTAAAAAAAGATGTAGCAACAAAGATAGATAAAGAAATGATTGGATGGTTTAGACAAGTAGAAAGGATGAAAGAAAGAAGAGTAACAGCAACCGACGAGCATGTATGAAAGCGCTGATGAAAGTAGAAAAGCGAAAAACAGGTGTAAGAACCATAGCAAGTGCATACTTTTATGGGAAAAAGGCGTGTTTATTTATATGCAATCCCAAAAACTGTGCACTAAGGAGCTACTTAAATCTTGCAGCTCTGACCACTAGGATTTCCCAACTTATGAAAAAGTAATTTGTTTTTAAAAAATACTTAGCTTAGTAAAAATGACAACCTGTATTTGCCACATTACTTCATTCCCTAGTCATTTTAAACGTTTCGTTAATGTTTAATTTTTCAATTAGATTGTTATTTTTAAAAAACCCAAAAACTTTCTGTTCATAGGTGTTTTGAGTTTTAAAAACCTTTTAGATATTAAGACTTTTCAGGGACATTTTTATTTACAGCACAAGCTTGTCGTTTTAAACTTTTATAGACCTGGACGTCTAAGAAATAATAAATTATTTCACTGAGCGATTTCAAAGTAGAATTCTGGTATGTATCTGTAATTTTTAGGATTTTTTTCACATAAAAATTATACAAACTGCTTTAAATCAAAAGGTCTTTAACCAATTTAACCGAACCTCCACAATTGCAGATTTGTTAAGGGTTTTCTTGGTATCTGACAGAAAACAGAGTGACCAACAGTGAGATTTATATTCTCACTGACAGTCGCGCGGTCATTGGGGCCCTCGTGAGTTCCACCATAACATCATCGGTGGTGTGGGACTGCATGCAGGCCCTCACTGATTTAGCGACTGCAAATAAGATCACTCTTACTTGGGTTCCTGGGCACACAGGTATAAATGGCAACGAGGTAGCCGATGAACTGGTAAGAAATGGGACCCTTGTAAAACCAAGTAGCCAGTTGGTCGGATTGCCAATTGCCAAAGCGAAACATAAATTGAAACTAATCCTTGAGCAGGAACATATCGCTCAGTGGAATGCAAATACTGGCTGCAGAACATCAAGACAGCTGATGAAAAAACCTCTCCAGAAGAGGGCAGACGCACTCTGGACGATGAACCGGTGTAGGCTAAGCAGCACGCTTGGGCTGCTCACTGGCCACATCGCACTAAGGGCGCACCTTTTCAAACTTAAGCTGGTGGCTGAGAAAAATTACCGACTATGCGGCGAAGAGGAAGAGAGCAGCATACACATTTTGTGCTGCCCGATGCTAGCGGTGTACAGCTACCAAACCTGGGGCCGCATGATAATGGATCCAAGTGATCTAAATGAGACAGGGCCAACAGAAATCCTACGGTTTGCCAAAACCAGCGGACTGGAATTCTGATACCCTAAAGACACAGCGGTAGTCACAGAGAATCAAAGATCTAGGTGACATAGGTGCCTATACCAATGGCCCAGCCGAAAAAATGTAATGTAATGTAAAAGGGTTTTCTTTTCTAAACCTTCTTTGAAATGGTAAACAATTTAACATAAAAAACAATTGACAAATAAAAATTATCATATCAGCACTGAAACGTAGAGTGTCTTAGGTTATTGGATAACGTTTTTATTGGTAAAGAAGTTTCGTCACGGGTGTGGGACTTATTCAGTTTCATTTAGTTCATGTTATAATTCTACAATAGAAAATTACAGATTTTTTTGGTGACAAGAGCAATTTTGTTAGTTATATATATATATTACATATCATTATTGATACGTACGTACCTAAGTGACATGTAAAGGTCGTATTTTAAAGCTACAATAAGCAAAAACAATATTTGGTATGTATGTAAAAGTCGTCCCGTATCATCACTTTTTTATTCTCCTCTCAACGAGGACTCGGATAGCTAAAATCTGACAGGACGACAAACCATGAAAATATACTAATTTCTGATGTTACAGAGATTGCGTTGTTTCATTTAGAGCTCATCTGCAGACCTGTCAGCTTCTGCTGTTTGAAATTCAGAGTGCTATGCAACTCTGCAGAATAATTTGTCATGAAATGTAAAGGGTATGGATACGTGGAAAAGGATAAAGGAAGATATGCTCATGAAGTGGTTTTATGCAGCTTTGAAGGAGAAATATCAAGTTCAATTGTTTGATATGGAAAATTAATTATTCCATTACTAAAAATATCTATTAACGATATACGAATTTCCAATGTCAAAATAAAATCCACATTAAATTAAAATTTTGAAAATGATTTTATGTATAGTTGTAGTTTGTTATATTTCGATGTTGCGTTTATAAAATATATTATGAGTTTAATATATCATTGGGCACGTTTTGATTTAGTGACATACAATAAATACATAAACAAAAATTTGGTACCCGTTTATATTAATTTGTGTAATGACACAGGAATTATAATAATCTACACAGAGGCGAGATATGTATTTAAATATTCTTGTTCCCACATCAAAATTATTTAGTAATAAGTTTTTTCTACAATGTTTTTTTGTATTAAGTTACAGATTGGTTAAAAAGTTTGTGTCTTGTTAGCCAATCTATTATACAAAGCTCTAATACAACTGGTCTTTTAGTATTTTCCCACAGGTATTCGTATCAATGCAATTCCCTTATCTTCCGTAAGCTATCGGAATTCATCCACAATGTCCCCAAAAAAAAATTATTGGTTATACAAAATATATAACTGTAAAAACTATAATAATATGTAACTGTAAACTGTAATAACATTGAATCCACAAACATTTTACGTAAATGCTAATTTTGACCAATTACATGTACATATACGACATAAATTTATATTTTTCTTTGGTTATATACAGGTGTTGTCAAGAATGCGCAAGAACGGAAGGGGAGCCGTGCGGAGGCGAATTGGGTTTTAGTGGGACTTGCGAACCTGGATTGTCATGTCAACAACCTGGGCCATCTCCCAGTGAGGGAATGTGCAGACCAATTATTTTTGACAAACACGAAGACACGTGAAATATGATGCCTAATTTTTTAGTTTCGTGTAAGTATTTAGTTAAATATTTTTAAATATTGCTACTACTACTACTACCTATCAAGTCTTTACGATATTCTAACTGTTGCATTGAACATTTTAAAGAAAATTAAATTATTGCTACAGCCTGGTACAGACTTAAATACAATCGGTGGCAATATTGTCGGCCGATTTTATCAACAATCAGCTGATTATTTCGGCCGATCAATAAACACAAATGTACATTGTCCACAAATAAAGTTGGTCAAATAAAAAATGGCCCTCTTTAAAATTGCATTTTCAAAGATTTATTTTTTTTATTATTTCTTCTGCGATTGCATAAAATTCTTCTGCTGTATGTATTGATTCGTCCATTTTCTTATTACGATCCCTGTATTCTTTACAAAAGAGCAGGCAATTGTCCTAAATTTTTTATTAGATTTAACTTTTTTCAATTGTCCACTTTTTGTTGTGGATTTGAATGTAATTACAATTCATTGATCTAGAAACTAACTTTAAACCTTGAGTGAAATATTCCGTTTAAAAGTTAAATCAATCTAGTCCTTCAAACTTATAGTCCAGTCACCTTAGGTTATATTTTACGAAGTTCTATTCAAGAGGCGCATTTTTTTATAGGTTGTTTGGACCTATAAGAATATAGTCCTGAGTTTTCGGCCATTGCCGGGGTATATTTTAGCAATAAAAAATTATTGAATATTAAAAAATGGATATTTTTAAGATAATTTTTTGGAACGCGTCCTATCGAAAAAAGTTTCTAATAAAATGTGTTCATCATATCGTCCTCTGTAAAAAAGGTCCTAAAAAGTGCTTACATTGTTAATTAAGAAGTTATTGGCAAATGAAAATGAAAATTCTACATTTCGTTTTTACAACCACAATCGGGTGTTTATCATCATATCGGTTTAAAACTCGTACATTATGTTAATGAGCCAAACCCCAAGAGCATCGTGCAAGATTTATCGATCTACGAGATATAGTTTAACAACAATCTGCGATCATTGAAAAATCTTTGCTACCCTTCAGTAGAATTTCCCGACGAAGGCCCAATCGGGGAGCTTCGTATCATCATGCACAAGGGATTTGGAAAAAAAAAGTTGATGAAAATAGATATTGTTTTTGGGCGATTTTAGATTTTTGCTATAAACAGTTAACAATTCCGGCCAAAGTTGCAAAGATATCTGAAACATTTTTGGACCATCTAACGCGTTTTTGAAAACCGAACAATTTAAAAAAAAATTTACAATATTTTGATTCCCGCCCGAGATATGAATGTGTTATGTTTGTTCAATTTTCTATTGTTGTAATAAAGATTTTTGCAAAATTCGAGTTTTTTTTTTTTTTTTATGAAAATAGTCGCAAAAAGAGTAGACCTATCGTGTGGGCCACGGACGGCCCGCACTGCGACTATTAAAAGAGGAAGGGATTATAGAAAGGAAATGATTGTGGACACGCTTTTTAAAAAGTTGCAGGTCATAGTTCTCTGGAAAAGCTGATTTTGGAAGCTTATTCCATTCCGTAGCAGCCCTGTAAAAGAAGTATTCTTGATGAAGATTGGTCCTTGTAGTGCCAATCTTGAGAGTAAATGGGTGAGACTGATCAGCGTGCCGAGTTCTTCGGCCGAATGTGGCCAATGATGGTACAAGAGTTTTATTTCTCTGGAGCATCTGCCATGGAAATATCTGTAGAGCATTGACTGGTCTGCAACTCTTCTTCTATGTTCTAGAGGGTAAAGGGTATCTGTGAGAGTTGAGCTGTTTATCAAACGAATGGCTCTTTTCTGAATGGAATCTAGAAGACGAAGAGAATGCCTTGGTGCTGAGCCCCAAATGTGCGAGCAATACTCCAGTAGAGGTCGGATTTGAGCCTTGTACGTCGTCAATAGTTGATCAGGAGTAAAAAACTTTCTAGCTTTCCACAGAAAACCTAGCCTCTGGCTTGCCGACTTTGCGATGTTAGCAACATGGTCATGCCAAGACATATTATTGGACACCGTGACTCTCAAAATCGAGATGGAGAGACTTGGTTCAAGGGTATTTCCGGACATTGTGATGGGATGATTTGAGGAATTCACTTTCTTGGACAATGTGGCACTTTGTGTTTTTTGGGCGTTGAACTGAACAAGATTGTTGGTTCCCCACTCGACGATTGCTTCAAGATCTCTATTGATGGAATCAACCTGTTCCTGCCTGAGTCTATTTGTATCATTCACCGAAAGTGATCGATAGGATGTGAAAGTTGAGACAAGTGTGCTATCGTCTGCGAAACTGTAAATGGGGTTCGTGGTGGTTTTCAAGAGGTCGTTGATGTGTAAAAAAAATAAGGTGGGGGACAGGATGGAACCCTGGGGGACCCCGGCATTAGTTTTAAACGCATCAGAAGAAATACCGTCAACTGCCACATGTAAGGAGCGGTCTTGCATGAAGCTCAAGAGCCATTGGCGCAGTTTGGTTGGGAGACCGTAGGCAGATAATTTACTTAACAAGTTCCTCAGCAATCCCTACGCTTCCGGCCATGGAACTCAATAAAATTATTTTCTTTACGAGCAATTGTGCTATCACTTTTATCGATGTATTGGACATAATATCGTGTGCTTGCGATAAAAGTAGGAATGGGTAGTTACTTGTGAAACGTTATTGTGGAACGGTATAACGCGTTGTAGCGTTATCAAAAAATATCATTCCATGATCGAAGATTGTTGCTAAATTATATGTCGAAGATCGATAAATCTTGCACGATTCTCTTGGGGTTTGGCTCCTGTACATAATGTACGAGTTTCAAACCGATATGTTGATAAACAACCGATTGCGGTTGCAGAAATAAAATGTAGAATTTTCATTTTCATTTGCCATTGACTGTTTAGTTAACAATGTAAGCACTTTTTTTTCAAAACATTTTTTACAGAGGACGTTATGATGAACACATTTTATTGGAAACTTTTTTCGATAGGACGCGTTCTAAAAAAATTATCACAAAAATATTTATTTTTTAATTTTCAATAATTTTGTATTGCTAAAATATACCCCGGCAATGGCCGAAAACTCAGGACTATATTCTTGTAGGTTCAAACAACCTATAAAAAAAATTGGCCAGAGGGTACGCCTCTAGAATAGGTCTTATGCTATGGTGACTGGACTATTATATAAACCTACAGATATTTTTCATTTAAAATCGAAAACAAGTAACTCAGCGATTTTTTTTTAAAATGCTGCCCTATATTGTTGCTATCTGCTTTAAATCGGCCGACTTAAGATCCACAAAACAATCGGCCGACAATTTTGCCACTGATTGGATCCAAGTCTGTACGATTACAAGGCTTAAGAAGTTTCAACAACGTACGACTCTAGTTTGCAGTGATTTATTTTTTCTCTATTCTTCTAAACAAGATATACTTAATTAGTTAGCTAGTTAATAATCTTAATTGAACTACAAAAATTTTCAAATTTGTAATAAAAAGAATTAACGGACCACTTTTTTCCTAGGTTTTCTTGTAGCTAACGGTATCTCCAATAAGGTCCAAATTTTTCAACAAAAATTTTAACTCCTAAAGCGTTTTCATTGACGTTTTACGTCCTTCAAAGTGTTGCTATATTCAAATTGAAGGATAATTTTAAATCAAGTCCCCCTGGTTCTCTTTAACACTTTTATATGTCTATAGAGGCCAATTTCGTTCTAATTACCATCATATAAACATACATTTGCCTTTGTAATTCGAAGGGTCGGATTTCATCGCAACATGATTCTGTTGAAAATCATTAATTAGAAAGGAAAACGGAGGTTTGTTTGCCTATAATTAATCCATACCTCTCACTATGTTTATCTGATCCTTATTCAAACCTATTTTAATTAACAAAGACAGTTTTGATTCATTACAATTAAAATTATACATCGATCGTCTCGATACGAAATTTCTCAGATAATATCCGTTTCTTAGGTTATTAAGTCTTAGGATAAACTACAATTAATAAATTATAGTATTAACAAACTATAAAAAAGCCAAAACAGATTAACCAAGAAAAAGGTTGTATGTACTTTGTAATATTTAATGAATATGACAAACTGCCAAAAGGCTATAATGCAATTCTCAAACGTTTTCGGCAATATTGCCATCATCAGGAGAGAATTCTAAAAAGTGAATTAATTATGTGAAAACTCATTCGTGAAAATTTTTTTAAATAAGATTGTTAAAAATTGTTGAGGTTAGTTATTGGAAAAATCAAAAATTAATTAACTCACTTGTCAAAATTCTTTACAAAGGGTCAACATAATTCAATGTTCACATTGTCATTAATATGTCATATATATATATATATATATATATATATATATAATTTATAGTTGGAGAACAACTAAATAATCTCCGATTCGCGGATGATATAGTGTTGATTGTGAATGATCTAAGTGAAGCACGAGATATGCTGTAGCAACTCCAAAACGAAATGGAAGCGGTTGGTCTGAACATAAACTATGCCAAAACTAAGGCAATGACAAACCTAGTACCAACAGGTAATATATACATAGAGGGAGCGCAAGTAGAATATGTCGAAAAGTATACCTATCTGGGAATAGAATATCAACCAACAACCAAACTTGTGAACTTTTAAGGCGCATAAACCTCAGATGGGCAGCATACGGCAAATTGAGACACATATTTAAGGACAAAATTCCTATAAATCTAAAAAGGAAGACTTTTAACACGTGTATCCTACCGGTTCTCACATATGTGGCAGAAACCCTAACGCTCACTAAGGTTTCAGCCAGGAAATTGAGTGTCACACAAAGAAAGATGGAAAGATCTATGCTGGGGATATCACTCAAAAACAGAGTAAGAAATGAGGAGATCCGTAGACGAACAAAGGTAGAAGACATAATTGAAAAGATCTCAAAGTCAAAATGGAAGTGGGCCGGTCATGTAGCACGACAAACAGATCAGAGATGAATGAAAAAACTAATGGAATGGAGGCCATGGTCAGACAAACGAAACACCGGAAGACAACCAACCTGATGGACAGATGATTTAAAAAAGATCATCACCATTTGGATTGCAGCGGCACTGGACCGAGAAACTTGGAAGAAACTTGAGGAGGCCTATGTCCGATAGCGGACACAAATGGCTGGAGAATGATGATACAATTTATTATGTTCTATGTACTTCATGGTCATTATTTCTTGTTTTATAGCGTAGGTACCTAGGATTACTAGGTTACCATTTTAATTTTTTTAATTATTATGTTAATCTTCTTAACTTCTTAACTCTTTCCTTACAAATAACATGTTGATAAAATGTTCATTTTCTATGTTAATTTTTCCAATTACTAACCTCAAATTTTTTTAACAATCTTAATTAAAAAAAAATTTCATGAACGAGTTTTCACATAATTAATTTACTTTTCAGAATTCTCTCCTGATGATAGCAATGTTGCCGAAAACGTTTAAGAATTAATTTTAAAGAAATGTGTACTATAGCCTTTTGGCAGTTTGTCATATACATTAAATAAAACAGATAAAGTACTAGGAGATAAAAACAAAAATTAAAATGAATTTATAATATTATCGCAAAAATTATTGTAACGATTAGTTCTAAAGGGTGGCCAATAAAAAAAAACAAAAAAGAGTGAAAAATGAATAGGATAACTAACGACAAAATACCAGACAGTATGGACGTAAGACAATAATAGGTTAAATATAAAAGATAAACAATTAATATGGATCAGAGGCATCGACAAAGAATGCCACACTCCAGAAAACCAAAACAAGTAAGCTTCATGTAAATCACTTAAAAAATAATGCAAAAAAGACCAATAAGGAGCCAAAGAAACAGCACAGACGTAAAATAAAAAACAATATTTAAGAGGAGCATAACAAAAAAGTGGGAAGCTGGAATCAAAAGACATAGAACATTGTAGCCCAATATGAATACTTATGATGTACGATCAAAAAACGCATATTTGTGTACATAATGCCACTAATTCTTTTAATATTTAACTTGAACTGTCGCATATCGTAATGCATATCATAACGTATATTTTTGATTAAAAATAGCAATCTGGTTGTGCTGCTTGTTCCTGCAAATCGAAACCAAATAAAGAAATTTAATTTCCTCGACATTATATCGTGTATCATTTCTCTGAGGAATCCAACTACGATACCGTTTTTGTAATCGTATGAAATTTACATTGCATAATGGAGTTCATGGTATATCAGTATGTCGATAAAAATCCCCGTTAATCTGATAGAGCTAAGGTAACAGTAAAAGCGTGCACGTCACTACAGTGTCGGAGAATATATGATTTACATCGACGAAAAATAATATTGTTGAATAGAGTAATTTAGAATGTCGTATATACTATTATTATTTACAATTTATTTTTACGGCTTCTATACTTTGGTGAATTTTTTATATAATTAACTATATTTGAAAATATTAAATCATTTTTACGCAATATTTAAAGCACAATTAATATAGTGCGACAAACTTGAGCCTGAGTTCATTTTTATATATTTTACCTCAAAATTTTGTGAACAGAATAAAGTAAAAAATTGTGTCTGTATGTGAGGTGTTATCATTTTGTACACTAACTTGAAGTTTACACACATAATTTTTTTATTTTGTAGCGTAGCCCACTTTAAGTGCAAGCTTTTTGCTTAAATTTAAAAGCAACTGTCGCAGTAAAGTCTGTTTGAATCGTAAATTGGACAACTTCGTCACAGCAATATGCACGAAAGCATCATCACAGTCGAAACCATGTTGACTGGAAGTTTGGTAGTTGGAACTTTAAATCAGAAAAGATTTTAAATTTATAGACTCAACAGAAAATTAGATTGTGAACACCAATCATTCATAAAAAATTTACTTAATGACAAAAAAAAAGACCCAGTAATAATAAATATTTTGCAAAAATTTTCTAGAAATATGTTTGTTTAAGTTAATCTAAAAAGCGATCAGTTTTTTAGCAAATTATGTATTCCTATTGGTTTTGTGTTAACCTTTTTGTTAACAAAAAAATTCAGAAGGCGAAGACATTTGTCATTGAGCGTCACGTCGTGCAATACATTTTTAAAAGCTTCTTTAATCTACTTATTAGGTCTAGAGCAATAAGACGCCAAAAATGTTGGCAATTTAGCGAGTTTGATAGGGGGAGCGAATAGTGCCCTTTGAAGAAGTGGTTCGTAGGGGGCACATGAGTGTAAACACGGTGGTGGTTTGTTGTCGGGCATGGAACCAGAAAGGCCTTGTCCGAAGAGTGAGAGGTACTGGCCGTGCCAGAAGAATTTCACAACGCGAAGATCGCCGCCTTAGGCTTTTGGCTCTACGGGAACGCTTTACTTTCACAAGGTCAATTGTGGACTAGTGGTTTAAAGAACATAAAAAGCCTATTGAGATGCGAACCATTTATCGCCAGATCAGAAGTTTTGGACTGTTTTCATACAATCCTCATATAGTATTACCTCTCATTTCTATGCATCGACGTGATTAAATAGCGTGGTGCAAGAAACATCAAAGCTGATCTGGAATGAAATACGGTTGTCTTCAGTGATAAATCCAGATTCTGTTTGGGTATGCATAATGGTCGTGCGAGAGTAAAAGGAAAACGTGGTGAAAAACGAGATACTCAGTTTTTCGAGGAAAGACGTGTGCATCATACCGTTTGAATTATGGTAGGGAGGCTATTACTCATACATGTAGGTCATATCATCAGAGGTAACAAGACCACCGTGCGTTACATCCAGGAGGTGGTGGAACCAAATCTACAACCATACATTCAAACGCTCCCCAATCAACTTTTTTAACAAGATAATGCGCGACCATATGTAGCCAGACTTACGGTAAATCATTTTGAAAACAATCAATTCGATTTATTGCCTTGGCCACCAAGATTACTCGTTCGTTTACCCATTGAAAACGTCTAAGATATTATGGGTAGAAGATTACTTAATTTCCCCTATCCTCTACAAACCTAGTGTCACTTCATCACTAGTTACAGGTAGCCTAGGATAAAACACATCGGAAGTAAATCAATCATCTAATTAGAAGTATGCCCAAACGTCTTAATGACATCGGGAAGCCACAACACATTATTAATTTGGCACTATTAAATGAAACACTGTTTCAAATTTTCACAAAATTATATATTAAAACTTAATGATTGTTTCGACAAACTGTCTTTTTCAGAAGGATAAATTAAACTTAAAATTTTTAATACTATTTTTTAATAAATGCAGTTTGAAGTGGTCATAAACAACCACCAAGTTTGCACAGAGAACGGACCTTAACTAGAAAGGAATGCTTTAGTGAGGTACACTGATGGATCCAAGATAAATAAAAGGGTTGAGGTGGGCGTCACAGTGCCGAATTTTAGACTCTCAAAACCCCTTGGTATTACTCCAACCATCTTTCAAGCAGAATTACACGCCATAGAGATATGTGCCCAGAAGTGCATCGAAAGGAACACCCAAAGGGCAGAAATTTAAATTTTATCAGATAGCCAAGCAGCACTAAAAGCTTTAAAGTCATGCACTTGTGAGTCTAAGCTGTCTTGGGACTGTAAGCAGTCCCTAAGGCAACTGGCAGCGAACAATCAGGTTACTCTGATGTGGTTTCCAGGTCACAAGTGAGTTAAAGGCAACGAAGAAGCAGATTGCCTTGCCAAAGAAGGGGCAAATACACAATTTTCCGGCCCAGAACCCTTCTGTGGACTTTTCAAAGCCCACTTGAAAAAAGAGGTTTAACGCTGGGAAACAGATGAAATGAAATCTCACTGGCATAAAGTGCCAGGACAAAGACAAGCGAAAAGGCTAGTAAGCCTTTCGCCGTGGAAAGCTAAACAGTTTCTCGAGTTGGACAAGAAAGACTAAAACAGGTGAAGGGGCTCCTTACTGGACACTGCCCTCTGAGGTATCACCTTAAAAAGATGGGCAAAACAGTGAGTGATAGTTGCCGCTACTGCGAGAACTTCGCTAAAACTGCAGAACATTTGCTTTGCGAGTACCCAGCGCTTTTCTGCAAGAGGCTTAAGTTTATGGAAGGGGCTTTTCTTCGATGTCAGAAACTTAGCCCCCAGGAAACTGATAAACTTTGCTCGAAGTCTCGGAATTCCGGGCCCCGAATAGATTAAGGGTTATGCACAAAAGATCTGATAGGTTGAGGTTCTTGAGAGGATGCATAGCCTTTACGATCCCCCCTACAATTTACAATCTCTACAGTCTAATAAAGGTAGGTAGAAAATATGGATTTAAATCATAAACAGTGCAATAAACACTTTATTATTACTATCAAACTCAGCGACGCCGAAAACTAATAATTCGACACTAATAAAGCGTTTTTAGAAGATTTTATATTCCATCCCCTTCCCACCCCTTTCATAGCCCTTTTATAGGGATGCTAATATAATTGAAGATATCACAATTAAACTCAGCAACCTTAAAAACTATGAATTTGACACTAATATCGGCGTTTTTAATAGTTTTAATATTTTATCCCTCTCCCACCCCTTTTGTATGGATGTTTACATAACTGGAAATGTCACTATCAAACTCAGCGTTCCTAAAAACTATGAATTCGACACTAATATTAGCCGTTTTTAATAGTTTTTGCATTTCATCCCCTTCTTATCCCCTTTCGTAGGAGTGCTAACAAAAATGGAAATGTTACCATCAAACTCAGCGACCCCTAAGACACTAATATCGGCCATTTTAATTGTTTTTATATTACATTCCCCTTTCACCCTATTTCATATAGGCGCTAACAAAATTAGGAATGTTACTATTAAACTCAGCGACCTTAAAACTTACGAAATGTTTAACAGTTTTTATATTTTATCCCTTTCTCACCCCCGTTTACACAAAAGTTTTTTTTCACTAAAACCCCACTGGTATGTATAAAGCAACTTCTGAAAATACATACAGTTTTTTAATTTTATATAATTACAGATTTTTTAGAAATTTAAAACAGTGTGTCATTTAATAGTAATAATGTGTATTTCCATCAAGTAACGGCTACATCAGTACAGTTTTAATTTGGCACTTGATTTAACAGTTCGATTCTTCACAAATTTTTATCGATTACTTACTTAACACTAATACACATGTATACCAAAAATTGTTATGATAAATTTATTATTACTGGGTGTTTTTTTTATGTCACTTAGTATAACACTGCATTGTAAAATAGAAAATGTAAACAAATAACAAGAGAGCTGCGTTTGCAAACTGTCACCTATGACGTCGCCGTCTCATTTACTATTGAAACGATGTCTAGTTTTTTTTTTCATCTTAAAGTGCTGTGCTCTCCAGAGACGATAATTTATAAAGAAACTGACATATTAAATCCTTATATGGTTTATGCTTATACGTGGCGCCATTGGTAAACATCGAAGGCGCAGTTTCGTATTAAGTATTCAAATGCAGCGACAAATTCAATAGAACATACCACGCAATATTGCTATTCACTTAGCAACGACTCAACCGCTTATCTGCAGACATCTTTCAATAAAACCTGCTTCGTCTTTTATATTAGAGAATAAAGAAAGAAAAGACTATACCAACGTTCAATGGAGTTCTATGTAATGATGCTGTTCGGTGAAAAGGGTTGTAACGATTCATTGCTTGTTTTTCAATTTTACCCACAATGGATAATGCATAGTACATTACATCCGGGAAAAAGCTTTCAACTAAATTTGCGAGAAATTTTTTACGGATGAACATGTCGATATGTTGTTAAATTGATATTTTTATTATTTCCTCTTCATTACTGCGTAAACCGTTTGTTTGATAATTGCGGAATTTAATCTTGAAGCGCAACGATTTTAAACACTCAGTACAATAACAATTTATTCTAATCTCTCTATAAAATCAGTTCTTACTTGATACATCACTAAGATAATTACTAAACTTCATACTTACTATAACAATATCACTTTCTCAATTTACTTCAAAACTTAACTAAAACCTCGATAGGCGGCATTCCTTTTATGTAGGCATATTAATTATTCTGGATATATACTGGATAAAACGATTTCTTTCTGGTAATGTGACGAACATTCGCCGTCCGCGGCAAGAAATCATCCGCTAAAATTTGGGGCATTTTGATGCCGCAAAAGAAATATGCGCCTTTGTGTGGACGATACACTGCCTCGTCCAGATAATAGAGCAGAGATGTATTTATCGAATATATTTCGTAACACTATTAATACTTAGTTCTTTCCTTAAAAGACGTTTTCCCTATTGTCAGTGCTTTTATTTAAGGCATAAAATCCTGTTACAGACAAAACAAAATAAGAATTACATCGCAAAGAAGTAAATTTGTAAAATGATCTTTTCGTATTGTTTGGGTTTATTATCGGTTTATGAGGTTTTTTCCAAGGTACAAATTAGCACAGTTGCAATTCCATCCACCAAAAATAAGACTATTATATAGGATCGTCATTTATAGGTATTTGTGCTTGTTGTTTGCAATTTACCAGGACATGAGCGCAGAATATTTAGCTATTACTATGTTATTGTGAATTAAGATGGTTATATCATGTGACAAATTTTTTGTAATGAAATTGAGCTACTTGGTCGATACATTCGGGAAACTAAATAATGCAAAGAGCAAATACAAATCTCTTGGTCTTTGGTCTGGCGTGGAAAATAAATTTTTTGAACCAAAGCATAAATCTATTTGTAAACCTTTGCTTCTTCCTACATCTTACATACATATATCTAGTCACGGTTTTTTTTCTGTAGAGCTAGGCCGAAACTACTTATTTCACTTGCTATGGTTCTTACACACGTCTTCCTTTACTTCCATCAATGCTTTTATAAAACTCATCGGTTGCTGGTACTATTGACCTGGCTTTTCTGGATTTTCTGATCTAGATACGTTCACCTAGGTCAACCTTTACCGACTTGCCCATTTACACATGCTTTAAAAATCTGTTTCAATCTTCAATCTTCTTTAAATAATTCTCTCTATGTGTCTGAACCTCTAAGCATTTCTTTATCTATCATTTTTTTCACACCACATCGTTCTCTTGTAACACTATTTCTTTCTTACTATCAAAGTCACTCCAGCGGTACTTCTCAGTTTACTTAGCCCCGCAAGATTTCTTACTTTTATGCTTCTTCTGCCAAACCCATCACTCATTAAGTATATGAACCAGCACTTCACAATGCCTGAGGTCGCTATCTGCCATCGCACTATCAGAAAAATCCTACGAAATTAAATTAAATTTACAGGGCTGCTTCCGTAATGGAATAAGCTTCCAAAATCAGTTTTTCCAGAGAAGTATGACCTGCAACTTTTTAAAAAGCGTGTCCACAATCATTTCCTTTCTATAATCCTTTCCCCTTCTAATAGTCGCAGTGTGGGCCGTCCGCGGCCCACACGATAGGTCTACCCTTTTTGCGACTATTTTCATAAAAAAAAATCTATAATAGGCCTTTACCAAGTCTATAAAAGAGCAGTAGACCTTTTGAATTCTATCCAAGAATTTTTCGACCATGCTTTAAAAAAAATGACCCACCCTATATGTTATCCTATACCTTTCTTCTTTTAAAAAACTTGCTCTGCAGTACTGGCTTAAGGGAGCCACTCTCCTAGAAAGCGCTTCGCTTATGATGAGAATCGCTAATCTAAACCATTTAATGAATTCTTTTGAAATTACATTAAGCGTTAAGATTGCCTTTGTTTTATTTAAAAAGGTACTGTAAGGAGAGACATTTTGTAGTAACCTACCTAATGATAGTAATTTAGGTGGTACGTAAGTTTTTCGGATACGTGAGCATTAAAATATAAAATAAATTCCTAAAACCTGTTAATGAATTGCTTCAATAAGTTTGGTTAACTACGTTTTTGATGTTTCTTGACTAAGCCTCGTGCAAATAATTTTTTGTTGCAAGTAATTTCTAGTTATTTACGTATAGACAAACTTTGCAACCTTAAAATAAACAGTTCGTTACGGTGCGGCGTGCTTTTAAAAGTTTCATTTTCTTTCCAAAAATTAGAAGAATAATGCCGGACAAAAACCTGAAACTGCAGAGTACTCCCAACGGAAACCGTGAAACTCCCAGGACGAAATCTATCTCCTTCTCACTATTAAGCTTTACGACGGCTATGGGCGTAGCAAGAATTGTTATTCCTGGGGATTACTTATGTAGGTAAAAGATAAATGTCGAGAACCATCAGATATTATTAGACCAACAATTACAAGCATGAAACTAAATAAAGTTTCGTTTTCTGATTAACAATACATTCACTTCTAGTACTGTCGTTATATACTGAATTATAATACTTTTACAGATTATTTTAATCGATGGCATTTTAAAAAAAAAACAAAAAAATCATTTTTTTTAAAACATACTATGAAAAACACGAATCCGTTGGCAGAAAGTCGTTTTTTTTATAAATAAATTGTTTAAACTTTAAAAACACTCACTAATATGTATGTTCAATTACAGCAAATTTTGAGCGATTCGCATGAAAAAGAGGTAATACACTTTACCGAAGTGATTTTTAATATGACTCCGATATTTTATAATGCCGATTATTGCGGAAATTGCTTATAAAAGAAAGAAAGAATTTGTCGAAATAAGTAAGGTTAGGTGTATATGTTTAATTGTTCTCAGTTCATAGCATTGACTGTGGTGTTACAGAATCGATTGTTAATCGATATAGAACATTCAATATCAAATTGATTTTGTTCACTAGGTAGTGTTGGTGTTACGTTATAGACCGGGAGCCGGTGACACTAAAAGTGCACTTATATGGATTTTGAAATTTAGCAAAGGAAATAATAGTATTTAATCATAGGTATAACATAGGTTTGCCAGAGTTTATCCTGGCAGAAATATTTTTTATAAATTTTTATTTTTCTAATAATCATAATTTGCACTTTTCAACTCTGCAAAATCATGAAAATTGAGCATATTAAAATTCTTTTTTGTCCTTTTTTTAATTTTTGACACAAACTACAGTCTATGTCATCTATTATTCTTTCTCATTTTACTTTTAACTTTTTAATTGAGCTACCCTTACTATGTATAATATACTATACCTAAGTAAGCCATGAAAATGTCTCACTCATCTTTGGCCGTTCAGCCTTGTTAAACGTTTGTCAATTTCTATACATTAGTTATTTAATAAATGCAGGAACAAGAGAAATAAAAAATGAAGGTCATACGATTTAGCTATACACAAACATCATAATTATATTATTATAATTAGACAAAAATTTACTCAGAATCATCTATATCATTACATCCATAACATCTATTTCTTTGAGATTTTGTATCTTCCTCCTCATGTTCATGATTTTAAAGGGTTAAAGCTATAATATAAAGTGGTGTGACAGATATTTTGGTCAAGTTTTGAGCTGAGCACCGAGATGTTTTGAAAGAAGAACTGAAAAGAAGGAGATTAAAAAAAAAGTAATTCTGCGATAAGGAATACATTTTCATGAACTTTAGATATTAAAAGTCGGTATGACAGAAAGATTTACCCAGTGTAGATAATCAAGTAAATTAAATAACTATAACTGATTGAATTTGGTTTTACGAATTTTTTGACTAAGTAAATATGAGTACTTAAATCTCGCGACAAGATTTTATTATATAATAAATTGTGTAATGACGTCTTAAATTGATAGTTAAAGTTTTAAAGGAAAAGTAAATTTTATTTTTTTTAGCACATGAAAAAAAGCTTATTTTTAAAAATTATTTTTTACTCTTAATTCATTTTTCACTTTTTAGTTATTGCCTGACAGGTTTCTCAGTCTATTCATCTCATTCAACGCATCATTGTTGCACGGTCGTTTGCCCGTTAATTTAGAACAGTTTAGCTCTTCAATAAGAAGACCTTCTAATGTTTTTACCTTACTTAAGGCCACGTAAGCTTGACCTTTAATTTTGGAGTTTTCCTTTTCCTAGACAGATTGCAAACCAATGCTGTGGACGCCTATCTCGCCAAATAACACAAATCAAATCAAATCAACCGATGCTTCAGACTCGAACAATTTGACTTCAATATCATAATCGAGGACTCCAAAAACCCTAGTACACCAAAATATCGAACAGATTGGAGCACGGAGTTTAACTCGCATTCGACTCTCAGCAAGTCCTTTTATTTGATACCCATATTGTGAGAAAGCATAAAAAAATTAATCCGCCTTCTTTCAAGTCCGCCATATTGGATTCAAAGTGACGTCAATTTATTTTTCGCATTATTCTCAGCAAGCGCTTTCATTTGATACCCATATTGTAGGAGTGCATTAAAAATAACTAGTCTGCCATGTTGGATTTAGAATGACGTCACACAGCTAACCATGCATTGTCATCCAAACTAAACGTGTATACAAAATTTTAGCTCAACCGGTTGAAGATATCTGCTTCAAAATTGAGCTGCAAGATTCCACCCGGCTTAACATACATACCTACATTGCAAATTAAATAAAAGCTTTTAAAAATGTGTTTTGTTGGATAATTGTTGTCGCCGTCATCTAGTCGGTATATGAGTTAACTTCATACTGTCAGATTTATCGTAACGGTGTGCGCGCGCAGCTTCCAATTTTAGTAGGTGGTAGATGGTTCACCCTCCATCGCCCGGTGAAACACCACCGCTCTGATTATAGGTGCCGTGAAATGACTAGTCATGTTTCGGCACTTGGTCAGAGTTTCCGGTCGCTCGGGTGAAATGTGTTCTGGTTTATATTCGAATGGAAGCATTCAGGCATCAGTCAGGCCTCTCTGGGGCTGAGGGTACAGCATTGAAACAGTTCCGCAGGCTGGCCGCCAAGTAGTACAGTGGCCCCAACCCATTGGTAACGCTCTGGGAGGCTGCCACATCAATTAATGTATAATCCCGATACTCCTGTTCTGCCATTTCGTGACTGGAGGGCATCCGAGCTCGTGTATTCGGGGGGCATTGCCGAGGCCACAGTCCATCGAGGTCAACTGACCGTCCTGGATGCAGAAATTTCTGTAGAAGCTAGTTCACCTATCTGCTCCCCTTTTTATTTATTTATTTTATTTATTTTTTCTTCCTCTTACTTCTTTTTTTTTTCTTCATATTTTTCTTTTAAATCAAACCATTAAACCAAATCATGAAAAGCCCAACAAAAATACATGTTCCAACTGCGGTTGCTGATAATTCCCCAAAAAGCAACTTTTTAATTGATTTCTGCAACATTCGAGGCCTAAACCCTAACATTAATTCAGTACACCACCACCTGCAAACTAACAGGCCTCATTTACTGGCTTTGACAGAGACACAAATTAAACCCTCCTCCAACAATACGCATCTTTTGTGTCCCAAGTTCGAATTCGAAACAAGATTCAAATTTAAGACCGGCCTCTGTGTTTACACTCGCAGTGATATTTCCTGTTGTGGACAGAAGAACTTAGAACCAAAGGACGGCCTAGAGGTCATGTGGTTCAAGTTAACCTTACAAAAATCAACAAAATTTCTCTGCTACCTGTATCTTTCTCCTACGAACCCACCTTACGTCAACCTCTTTCAACATCTTACCGACACGCTGGAACTGTTGCAAACTAACGACCCCAACACAGAGATTATATTTTTGGGTGATTTCAATGTTCACAACGCGATCTGGCTGAGATCCAATCGCACCGACAACGCCGGTCTAGAAGCTGAGAACTTTGCGATAAGCCACAACGTGACCCAGCTAGTTGAAGAATCTACCCGCATACCCGATAACCTCAATCATCAAACCAACATTCTTGATCTCTTCTTCACGACACATTCCGACCAGTACCAAGTCTCTATAACCGCTCCGCTCGGTAAATCTGATCATAAACTCATCTCAGCCACGTCCAAACAAACAACCCCGCCCAAAATCACGCCTGGTACCTCTAGAGAGAGAGAGAGAGAGAATATACTTTATTGTCATAAGAGTAATCTTGTGGACAAAGTTTCACTTAATCTATAAGGCACTTTATATGTAAAAATAAAATGCATTTAAAACAATCAATTTTCACTTAATACATGTCAGTTTGTATATATAAAAACATATAAGTCGTACAAACAACTGGTAAAAAATAAAGAAGTTTGTCTTAACCCATAACATAAATTCATATAAATATAAAAATAAATAAAATATATAAGTCACAATGAAATATACCCCAAATAAAATTTAAAATCACAGTATTGATTGGTTATTTAAAAATTATCATTATAAAATTCTTGTATATTATAGTATGGTCTATCACTAAAAAAACATTTCACAGCCTTCCTGAAGCATTGTAAAGATTTTATTTCTGTTACATTCTTTGGCAAATGGTTGAACATTTTACAACCATTATAGATAATGGAATCCTTTATGACTGATGTCATTGGTATTGGCAACTTAATGTTGTTGGATTGCCTTGTCACATAATGGGTTGGTAAGGATTGAAATTTGTTCAAATATTTTTTAATTAAACACACTGTTTCCATTATAAAGATAGAAATCTTTGTTAGAATTCCATGAGTGGGAAGGAGTAATCGACAAGAGTCTCTACGTTTTGATTTGCACATGTATCTTACGGCTCGTTTTTGCAAAATTAAAATATTTTGTAGTAGATAACCACTACAAATAAACAGTTTTAGCTGCTGTTAAACCAAGTTCATTCGCGACTACTCTGACTGCATAACAACCAGAAGACACTTTGTTACACAAGGCATAAACATGGTCTTTAAATTTTAGTTTTCTATCGATATGTACTCCTAAAAATTTTAAGCTACTTTTGTTCTCAATTACGTCATTCCTCATGGGTATATTGTCAAGTTCACATCTGAAAGTTACTATATTAGTTTTCGAAATATTTAGAGAAAGACGATTTGAATCACACCAATTCTTTACTTTCTTCATATCATTGGATATGATTTTAGTTAAATCATTTGCATTGTCTGATTGCCAAAAAATGGTAGTATCGTCTGCAAATAGTGTAAATTTTCCAGCGATATTTATACTTGTCAAATCGTTGACGTAGATGAGGAACAATGTTGGCCCTAGTATTGAACCTTGAGGTACACCATTATGTATTTTCCCAGTTTCTGAGCGATGGTTTGTTTTCACCATCTGACTACGACCTGACAAATATGAGCTGAACCAGCTCAGTATCACTCCTCTGAAGCCGTAGTAAGGAAGCTTCCGCAACAGTATTTCGTGATCCACACAGTCGAAAGCCTTCGAAAAATCGCAAAATACTGCAGCAGCAACCTCGCCACTATTGATTCCAGTATAAACTTTTTCCATGAGCGAGAAAATTGCATCATTAGTGCCTTTGCCATTTTGAAAGCCAAACTGTTGTTTATTAACGATTTTATGTTTCGTCAGAAATGCAGTTATCCTTATCTTGACTAGTTTTTCTATAGGCTTTCTTAATGTGGATATATCTAAAGCCTTTGACCGCGTTTGGCACCAGGCATTGTTAAGTAAATTATCTGCCTACGGTCTCCCAACCAAACTGCGCCAATAGCTCTTGAGCTTCATGCAAGATCGCTCCTTACATGTGGCAGTTGACGGTATTTCTTCTAATGCGTTTAAAACTAATGCCGGGGTCCCCCAGGGTTCCATCCTGTCCCCCACCTTATTTCTTTTACACATCAACGACCTCTCGAAAACCACCACGAACCCCATTTACAGTTTCGCAGTTTCGACGATAGCACACTTGTCTCAACTTTCACATCCTATCGATTACTTTCGGTGAATGATACAAATAGACTCAGACAGGAACAGGTTAATTCCATCAATAGAGATCTTAAAGCAATCGTCTAGTGGGGAACCAACAATCTTGTTCAGTTCAACGCCCAAAAAACACAAAGTGCCACGTTTTCCAAGAAAGTGAATTCCTCAAATCATCCCATCACAATGTCCGGAAATACCCTTGAACCAAGTCCCTCCATCTCGATTTTGGGAGTCACGGTGTCCAATAATATGTCTTGGCATGACCATGTTGCTATTATCGCAAAGTCGGCAAGCCAGAGGCTAGGTTTTCTGTGGAAAGCCAAAAAGTTTTTTACTCCTGATCAACTGTTGACGACGTACAAGGCTCAAATCCGACCTCTACTGGAGTATTGCTCGCACGTTTGGGGTTCAGCACCAAGGCATTCTTTGGGTCTTCTAGATTCCATTTAGAAAAGAGCCATTCGCTTGATAAACAGCTCAACTCTCACAGATACCCTTCACCCTCTAGAACATAAAAGAAGAGTTGCAGACCAGTCATTGCTCTACAGATATTTCCATGGCAGATGCTCCAGAGAAATAAAAACTCTTGTCCGCGGCCCACACGATAGGTCTACCCTCTTGCGACTATTTTCATAAAAAAATAAAAACATACATACATACAGTCACGCCTTTTTCCCGTAGGGTAGGCAGAGACCACTTCCTTTTATTGGCTGCGGTTCTTACACACATATTTTTCTTCCTCTACTTTTATCAGTGCTCTTAGACATGTTCGTCGGTTGTTGGTACTCTTCACCTGGCCTTTCTCGTCGATCTGATCGAGATATGTTCGCCGAGGTTGAACTTTACCGACTTGTTCATTTACACTTTCCTTATAAATTTGTTTCGTTAATTTTCCTTTATCCATTCTTTCTATGTGTCCAAACCATCTGAGCATACCTTTGTCTATCTTTGTAACCACATCTTCTTTTACACCACAGCGTTCTCTTATCTCACTATTCTTTACTTTATCCAACCGAGTCACTCCGGCTATACTTCTCAGACTACTCATCTCCGCAGCATTAATCCTATTTTCATGCTTTTTCTGCCAAACCCAACATTCAGTACCATACATAAGTGTAGGAACCAACACACCTCTATGTACCGCCAGGCCTTTTTTAACATTTTCTGGGTGTTCATAAAGCATGCCCCATTCATTTGTTTTCCTGCCAACACCCTTCGCTCAACTCCTCTTCATATGACGCTAATATGACTTGATCATTGGCGTAAAGAAGGCATTTGACGATCAAATTATTCATTTTTAATCCAATTTTACTCTCAACTTAACGCGCCAAAAGAAGTATAACTTTAAAAAATAGTTCAGATTTGATTATAACTTAGGAGAAAACTTTGCTTTAGACCAGATGTAAGATTTCACAGATTACTGGTAACTAATAAACCAACAATTGTGTTCGAAAATGACACAAATAAATAAAACCATAAGTTAAAAGGTTGTTCTTTTCAAATCTATCCTCGCTCTACGACTACGACTGAGGGTTTACAAAGAGTATTTGTGACCCGACCCAAGGATGTGCCCTTTTTTTGTATTAAAGTAGAAAAAAAAGGAATGCAGAATGATCGTTATTTTAAAGGTCATTCGAGTCGAAAGCTGAGGGCACCAAATATATGAGTTCAATTTGTTTTTTCCTTTAAAAAACGGGTGAGAAAAAGTGTATAATATTAAAGGGGGTAGTTTAAATCTTGCTGAAGAGAGTGCTTTATTATTATTTTTTTAAATTCCAATGCTCAGCGGTACAGCCCTACAATTTATTTTTATTCTCTGTACCTTATCTTTTTTATTGCCTTCTTTTTAAATATTTAACGACATGGATTTTACAATTTGAATAAATAAATGCAATGTTACAAAAAAATATAAAACAAGCATGATAACATTGCCCATTATAAATGAAGCTAAATATTGGAGCAGTCTATTTTTAAATAGTAGGTAATAGTTTTTTAAATCCATAGTAATACAGTTTAACCCGTTTATTAAAATACTCATCTTGCTCGCCAAAATTAGGAGGATTATTCTATTATCCATTTCTATTACATACATGTATGTATATACATATATATATATATATATATATATATATATATATATATATATATATATATATATATATATATATATATATATATATATTTGGAACGTTCGGAACGAAAGAGCAAAATTGGTGTCAAAGACCCAGGGCAAAAAATGGACGATAAAGAATAAGGCGACATATTAGGAGGAAATGGCAATAAAGCTCAAAAACCTAGAACACCCGAGGGACGACAAAATAAAAGTGAAAATTAACAATATTATAAAGGAAGCTCAGAGAAATCATTGCATAAGAGCAAAAAATAAAAAAGATAAACTAAACCAGAGTACGAAGAATCTTATGAAGGTAAGAAGAGATATGAGGGATAGATACGTGGAAATAGCGATGCACTTAGACAATTAAATAGGAATATTTCCAAGTCCGTTAGACAAGACGTCCAAAACTATAATAAACAACAAAAAGCTCGAGTAATTGAAGGGAATAAGAGTTTAAGAGTGCTGTGGAGGAACCTTACGGAAGGCAGGAAAAACATTTGTAGGCTCGCTGATCAAAGCGGCAGTATCAAGACAGGTCGAGTTCTTAAAATTACTAATTACTAAGTTAATGAATTTGTGTACCTGGGTTCAAAATTTACTAGAGATGGAAAGTATGACAGTGACATTGAGCAAAGGGTGTTGGCAGGAAAACAAATGAATTGGGCACTGCATAGCTTTATGAATAGCCAGAAAGTGTCAAAAAAGGCACGTCTGGCGGTGCATAGAGGTGTGTTGGTTCCTAAACTTATGTATGGTAGTGAATGTTGGGTTTGGCAGAAGAAGCATGAAAATAGGATTAATGCTGCGGAGATGAGTAGTCTGAGAAGTATAGCCGGAGTGACTCGGTTGGATAAAGTTAAGAATAGTGAGATAAGAAAACGCTGTGGTGTAAAAGAAGATGTGGTCACAAAGATAGATAAAGGAATGATTAGATGGTTTGGACACGTAGAAAGAATGGATGAAGGAAGATTGACGAAACAAATTTATAAGGCGAGTGTGAATGGGCAAATCGGTAGAGGTCGACCTCGGAGAACATATCTCGATCAGATCAACATTGTTTTGAAGAAAGGCCAGGTCAAAAGTACCAACAACCGAAGAGCATGTATGAGAGCACTGATGAAAGTAGAGGAAGCAAAAGATGTGTGTAAGAACCGTAGCAAGTGGAAGGAAGTGGTCTCTGCCTACCCCTATGGGAAAAAGGCGTGACTTTATGTATGTATGTAACGGATAAAACGCAAATTGCGAACGCATTCAATGCATCCCTCATAGAAACGGGCAAAACTCTTGCCAAGAAGATCAAAAATGACACAAATTTTGAAATAAAAAGGTCATCCATCTCGAATTCATTCGTTTTTGAGCCAATTGATTCAAGAGAAATAAAAAATACAATATTGCAGCTCAAGTATAACAAGGCAACAGGGTGGGATGATTTAAAATCGGAAACAATAAGACTATTATCAGTTTACATTGTAGATCCTCTAACTTATATTCTCAATCGTTGTGTCGAAGAAGGAATATACCCTACTGACTTAAAAAAATCGATCATTATCCCACTTCTGAAAAAGGGGGATACATCTATTATTACAAATTATCGTCCAATATCCTTAGTTACCCATCTATCGAAAATATTTGAAATATTTATTAGAAAGAGTCTTGTTTCATTTCTCAATAAATATAAAATAATTTCAAACAGCCAATTTGGATTTAGAGAAGACATTTCGACTCAAGATGCTATTCTGTCGTTGAATTCAAAAATTACCGATGCTTTGAATGAAAGTAAACCATCTTTGTGCATATTCATAGACTTATCGAAAGCTTTTGACACTGTCAGTCATCATCTACTCCTACAGTGTTTAGAGGATATTAGAATGAGGGGTAATATTTTGAAATTGTTTGAAAGTTATTTGACGGGAAGAAGCCAGAGAGTTAGAATTAATGACGTGTTGAGTAGCGAAATGGAGATCGACTGTGGCGTACCTCAAGGTTCTGTGCTGGGACCAACTTTATTCAATATATACATCAATGGAATCTTTTTATTAAACAACAATGGAAACATAATCGGTTTTGCAGATGACACAGCCATCTTTTATAAAACCGATAACTGGAATTCACTAAAAATTAAAGCTGAAACGGAATTTCCTCTCATAAAACAGTGGTTGGATAAAAAGTTGTTAACTGTTAATGTTGATAAAACATGTTACCTTCCATTTTGCTGTAATTCGGTTGGAATGCCTCCTCCATTCGATCTCTTAACGATCTTTACTAAAACACCTTTCCATATACACCAAGAGCGTAAAGTGAAAAATTTGGGGATAGTTATTGATATTCATTTAAAATGGGACCTTCATATTAAATATACTGTCAATAAACTGAGGACAATTTTATTCAAATTTAGGAAACTCAAAGAAATTCTGCCACTGAAGTACTTGAAAACTTTGTACTATTCTCTAGTGGAAAGTCACATTCGCTATGGAATAGCAGTGTGGGGTGGAGCTCTGAATACTCATATTCATGTTATTGAAATTATGCAAAGGCGATTTTTAAAACTGATATTTTGTAAGAACAATAGATATTCTTCTAATAATCTATACTCTGAAACACAAATGTTAAACATAAGAAAATTGTATTTTTTATGCACCAGTATTAAAATCACGCAAGCAAACATACAGCATTGCTTCCCTCTCATCAGTATAATACTCGTCAGAGGAATCACTTTATTACACCTCTAATGGTTAGGGTCGTTGCTCAACGCTCATATACTTATTTCGCCCCTAAATTATACAACATACCAGAAATAATTAAATCTATAGTAAATCTAGACAGCTTCAAAAGAGCATTGAAAAAGCACATCCTTCAAAGCCAAAGAACTGAGATGCTACGACTATTCGATTAAGTGATAAAAAATGTATTGATTCATAATTTTTTAATTTTAATTTCCAACTAGAAATGTGTTGTTTTATTTACGAAGCTTCTACATTCATACCCTATTTTGTATCTATTAGACATGTTCTTGTAAACTCTTAACATTATTATTGTTAATTTTTCGTTGTATGGTATTATTGTATTGTTCGTCGATCCTTGTATTGCATTGTATTGTTATTATCTACATTTTACACTTTACATTTTATATTTTTATACTATACATAGGTATCTTACATTTTTTTTGTCTACATTTTGTATTTTTATATTTCACATCTAACTTTTTATATCTTATAGTTCACTTTCTACACATGTGTATTTCTCCGCGAAACAAGTGCTTGCACTTATCGCAAGAGTTCCTTATTCACTTCCACTATGTATACTTATCCAAATTTTTGTATTTATTTATTTATTGAGTGAATAAAGTTTTTATTATTATTATTATTCAAGTAAATAATTCATAAAATTGATTAAAACTTTCCGCTTTACAGTTAGATCAGGACTAAATTTATTTTTTAATAATGATAAGAATATTTCTTGGGTTTTTTTTTTGAATGACAAAAAGGTCAAGTGAATTTTTTATGGTTACATGCGTCAATAGTAAAATTAATAATCCTTTTCAGCGATTTGACATGCAACTGAAATTCTAGTGACAATATAAAAGGAGCAATATGAAATTTTATTAAAAATATTTTGTAAAAGCAAAAGGAAAATGTGTACCAACTACAACACAAAATATAAGAAAAGATATTTGATGCTTTTGACACAATCCTATTGTAATGATTTATCCACACTAAAAATAATTGACGTCTCCTTTGTAAAAGATAAAATTTCGTGTCAAATTAAGTATAGTTTTTGAGACAATAAATAAACAATAATTTATTCAAATCTCTTACAATTTTTTTTACTAAATGAAACACAGATATTTTTGAAAGAATCCTATAAACGAACAAAGCAAAATTAAAATTTAAAGTCTTAAGTAATTGGCTTGTAGTTAAACATGCAGAAAATGGTTTTTTAAAAATTCTAGACTAGCTCACAGGAAGCTAAATCAGGGTTGGTCAAATATGGAGATATGTTTTTGGCAAACAACTGCTTCACAGAGAAGATATTTTGGGCAGGTGTGTTGTCCAATCTCCTGACACAAATCGGGTAGACTTCGCTTACATATGTCTTGCAATCTTCTCAAAATTTTCAAGTAGTAAGTTTAATTAACATTCTGCCATAATGAATATCGTTTTCATTTTGTAAAGATTTTGATGCTCAACTTGGCTTTTTTCATACTGGGTGATGATGGTACCTTCCAATGCATGAATTGCCTCTTGGTTTTCAGATCACACTGGAATATCCAAGTTTCATCGCGAGTGAAGTGTCATACTTAGTATGCCATCATTTACCTTTTTCTTCCGGTATATCCTTTTTTTTAATTTAAAAACAGGCAAAGGTACAATGTTGAACTAAATTTTGCAGCTCCCCAACTGATACTACATTTATATCGTTTAATTTTTTTATATCTTCTGGTTTCCACTTTCCACGAAAACGAAAAACCTGTATGGGAAAATAGGTAGGAATTAGTGTCTCTCTTAAACTTTTGGAGAAAGTATGTTTCGGAGAAAACTTTCACTGGCAATAAATTCCAAATCTTGGCAGTTCGTTGAAAGAAAGAGCACTAGAAGACAGATATTAGGCAAGTCTCCAAAGGTAACGGTAAAATGGTGGTACGATGATTGAACCAGTCGGGTCGGTATCAAAGAAACTACCAACGGTGAAACAATCCAGGATAATTTTGAAGAACATCGGCTACAAAAAAATTTGTACAAGAGAGACAGATCGCCAACCTTTCAGCGGTATTCCAGAGAAGTAAAGGAGTTTGTGAGAGAGACAAAACACCGATAAGAAAAATTGCTCGTTTTTGGACGGAATTCAAAAGCTTCATTACATGTTTAAGAGCTGCTTGTCACGTGCCTATTTTTTCCCTTCTACAGTTCCATTATAATTGTGTCTCTGATGATTTTGTATTCCTTAGGTACTCGTAAGTAGGGTTGCGTACCGTATTTTGTTGTAATTTAAATATATCATTCGTTGTAAATAGTGTTGCATACCTTGTAGTGATAGGATTCGATTGTTAATGGCTGTGACATTTTTTTTAATCGATGGAGATTGAGTGGGGGTTTTTGTTATTAGATTTTGCTTTAGTTTTTGGCCTCGATTGTTGTGTGTTGTCGGTTATATTATTGTTTGGTTTGCATTTCTGTGTGGATGGGGCTGGCTATCAACACGGACGAGCGCGATTCTTGGTTTACGTCAATTCCGTGTCATTTCTTGATATCCGTCCTGGGAAGTGTTAGTCGTTTGGTGGCAGTCTTGGGAGTGGTGTGGGGAGAGTTTTTGGGGCGTTGTGATATTAACAAGTGTGCGGAGCCTCTACGGTTTTCTTTCATATCTGGCTGTATTTGGGCCATCTTAATTGGATTTTAAAGAAAAACCATTTAATTTTTACCTTCGTTGTTGATATTTTGGATTTTGGTGTCGAGTTAAAATAACCGCATGCGGGATTTATTTGAGGGAAGCCATTGTTAATTAGCAGGTGCCGTTCCATAATCAAACCGGCCACAGGAGTAGTGAATTCGTAGACCCAAAGGTTACAAGTGATTTATTTTAGAATATTTAACGACATGACTTATTTTACAATATTGATATTTTGAAGGACAGCCATTGTAAGAAGAAATATTTTTAAATAAGCTCGATTGTTTTAACAGTGTAAATCTTTATGTAAATGGTAAAAACGTGAGTAAATTAGCAGCCGTATGTGAACGTTTGATTAATTATTATTAAAAAGTTGACTTGTATACGTTTTTTTTGGTAACTTGATAAAGTTTGTTACTCTTACCTTTGTTTTGGTTATTTTATGGAATCGTAAACTTTGGATTTTTGATTTATTGTTAGCTGATAATTTTGACTATATTTGTTATAAGTTTATTATTGAACTGTGTACTTTGATTTATTGTAGGAGTAAAGTATCTAATATATTTTAGCTATAATTTTATTTTTTTAGTTCACCATAATCTTAGTTGTTTATCGTGTGGCTCTGCTAGTGCCTATAAGACCTAGGGGTTTCCGGCTTGAACCGTCTAAGTCGGTGGCGCGGCTCACTTTTATATTCTTTTTTTTCTTCTACCCTCTACGGCTGAGCTCGGGCATAATTTGCCAGTAGAGAGACCGCTGGCAGAGTACTCAATGGAGAACGAAAACAACGTGGCATGCTTTCCAGAACAGGTTGTATCTGGGCTTTATAGATCATAAGCAGCTGATGAAAAGAACTTGAAACCAAGCTTTTGAGAGGCACTTTGAACAAATAGACCTTACGTGGTTTTTCCAAAAAAAATTATTGCTGATGACTATATTGGTACGGTTACGATTGACATAACAACATTTGGCATTGTGAGATTGGCTTTTCTAAAAAATAGGCATGCTTAGGTTTTATTTGCATTGAATCACATTAGGTTATTGGATCCCCATTCTAGAATACTGGCCAAGTCCTTATTTATTTTGTTTTTATTTGTAACCCATTTGTTTCTAGTTTCACGGGCTGATATCGGAACTCTGAAACGGAAAGTATATAAAGGGTACTATTATTTGCCAAGAGGTGTATTGGACAAGATGTTTTTTTTAAAAAATCGTTAATGTGAAGCAAAAATAATGTTGGTGCTGCGGGACACCAGCATCTATTGGTAGTATCAGAAAAAACTCTATCGACCACTACGTTAAGAGATCTATCTGATAAAAGCTGGATAACAAAGAAAACAACTGGGGAGGCAAACCATAAGATGGAAGCTTGGCGAGGAGGTTTGTGATTACATAAGCAACAAATAATAAAAAAATTACGTTAAAGGAGGTAAAAAAATAATCTGGAAGTAATTTTTTCACTTATTAAAGACTAAATAAAGCTGCATGATGGTAAAATAATACGTATGAGAGAACCATTTTCTAAAATAACTTTTTTACAGTGAATCTTAACAACCCTTCATTTCTCCAGACACATTTATTTTTTATTTGGTCAGTTTCAGTTATGTCTTACAAAATGTTCAAAAAAAAAGGTCAAATAAAACCCCGCGTTTTTTTTGACAATTTGTTTAATAATGGTGGCGGTACATAAAATTATTAAAACCGTTTCTTTCCTTAGGATTCGTCTGCATCAGCAATGCACACACAGCTTCATATTTTTTTAGTATCACATACCCCAAACAGAATGTGTGGAAAGAAAATGCATTCCATTATGTAATCGTCTAGGAAAGTACGGTGAATGGCAAATGGATGAGGACTTTAAGAAAACACAAATGTCAACTGCAGAACGTGTCCCATATATTTCGGCTCTAAAGGCAAACTCGATATTTCTTTAACGCTCGAGTGAACACTCAACGCGAAATTTCAGGATTGGATTCAAATTTTACATTAAATAAACACGCTAAAACGGCACATCATGTTATTTTTACTTAACACAACATTTCATGGAAAAGTGACTTATTTAATTCGCTCTTTTTTTACCAAGCAATGAGCCACAAACAAAATAATATTGGGTACAAACCAAAAATATTTTTTTATCTACAATCCATTTGTGACGGAGAGTATTGATGCGTATTTACTGTTGTTATATTTCGTAAAACAGCACCTAACCGGTGAAGAATACGTATCTAAGGGCTCTAATGGAATAAATACTATTAAAAGGCTTAATAATTCCTTTATTACAAAAATATAAACTACTTTTATTAGGTGTTTTTGTTAATAAAAACTGACAAGTATTCAATTGTAAAAAAATAAACAAACATAAACATAGATGTTTAAAACTAAACATAACTATTTTTAATACACTCCCATCTTTTGAGTCCAAAGAAATGTGACTCAAAACTGGAAATTAAAAATATTAGATGGTCAGTCTGATAGGTGAATGAATTAATTTACCAAATCTTGTTTTTTCGCCGTGTGTTTTACTAAATAATCTGGCAAAATCTCTCTGACACCCTTTCTCTTTATTTTTCTTCGTTCTATCATCTTCTCTCTGCTTCCATAATTTCTTCTTCAAATTTTCATCATCTTCATTGTCCATTCCTAGTGGATATAATCGTTTAATTGGTGTCATTTAATGTCTTTAGTCTTACTAATCGTATTCTACCGTCCTTTTCTGGAAACAATTCTTCAATTAAATCTAAAGGCCATTTAAGTCTCTTATGATACTCGTCTTTGATTAGAACCAAATCTTCTATTTTTATTTTTTTTGCTGGTTTCTTACTATTTAACAAAATCAACTAGCTGAGATATTTACCTCTGAATCTTCTCCTCAAAATTTCTCTTAGCTTCTGTAAGTATTTTAAATGTCGTCTTACTGAATTTGCATCAATGTTATGCAAATCTGGGGTTCCGATTTCTTGAATATTCTGTATAAAAACCGACGGTGTTGAAGGTATCAAATCTTTATTATTCTCCGACAAATAGGTCAATGGTCTCAAATTAATAAAAGCTTCACAATCATACACTACAGAGCAAAGTTCTTCACATGTTAAACAGGCTTTCCCTAATTGTTTCCGTAACGATTGCTTTACAATTCTTATAAGATGCTCGCTCCAACCAACCACCCCACCACGCTGCAGAAGGTGGACTAAGTTTTTTTATTTGTTGTATTGTGCCAAATTCTTTGATTTCATTCCAATCCAATTTAGCAAGACAATTTTCAGTACCTACAAAGTTCCTTCCATTATCAATATAGATGGTTAATGATCGTCCTCGTCGCGCAATAAATCGTCTTAGTGCTAAAATAAAAGATTCAGTCGATAAAAAGTTTACGATTTCCAAATGAACTGCTCGATATATTGCACAGGTAAAGATACAAATCCAAACTTTCTTTTTAGATTTTGACAAAAGCGGTCCGGCGAAGTCGATGCCAACAATTTCGAATATAGATGCATCTTTAACTCAATCACTCTGTCAAGCTACAGAAATATTACCCAATGGCTGAACCGTGAATCTCCTACACCTTATATATTTGCCTATTACTCTCTTCGCTGTCCTTCTTCTACTTGAAATCCAAAATTATTCCTGATCTCACAAAGAACAGCTTGTATGCCAGCATGACAGTTCTGAAAATGAAAATGAGAAATTATGCTCTCAGTCACAGGATGCCTGGAAGGTAACAAAATTGGATATATAAAATCATACATGTCGTCAGGTGCTGAACAACTGGGAGGGAGGTATAACTACTGGTGAAACTAGGATGTCTAACTTGAGATTCGCCAACGACACAACTCTCGTAGCAACTACAGAAGCTAAACTATTAGCTCTCCTTAATACCTTAGAACAAACTAGCGAAACTTACGGCCTTAAAGTCAATTACAACAAGACCAAAGTAATGATTATAGACAGAGAACATAACAAAAATCCCAAGTTGGAAGCTGTCAAGTGATGCAGAACTTTGTATATCTCGGATCGTTAATTAAAAACACAGGCAGCAGCGAAAAAGAAATTCGCCAGAGTATTCAACTGGCACGACTAGCCATGACAAAACTCAATAGAATGTGGCATGAATCTCACATCACCAAACCAACTAAAATATCTGTGGTCCGATCCCTGGTTTTTTCTATCTTTCTGTACGCGTCAGAGACGTGGACTACCAAACAGGCTGATCGCCATCGTATAGATGCCTTTGAGATGTGGTGCTGGAGGAAAATGCTGCGGATTCTGTGGACAGCACATAGAACTAACGTCTCAATTCTTAATGAGACCGATAATCCAAGGCGCCTGTCCTCCATAGTACTAAAGCGTTCCCTGACATTTTTTGGACACATTCACAGGAATAACAACATAAAGAAACTAGTTGTACATGGCCATCTCCCACTGGTCGACGACGTGGTCGATCTCCTACACGCTGGGTGGATCTAACAAATATGTGTCTTAATCTAAACGTCAGCGGGGCTTCTGATCTAACTTATAATCGGATGAGATGGCGAAACACCGTTAGGAAAGCAATCGACAAACTATATATCAGTAATGGCTCGGTCAATACCAGCAAAAACTGACAATAAAATAAGTTCACAACACATCTGACAAGATGTTATGAATGCAATGATGATGACATGTCGTCATGTTCAGTGATTTTAATCTTTATTATCATCACTTTATTTTCAGTGGGAAACCAACAATCTTGTTCAGTTCAACGCCCAAAAAACACAAAGTGCCACGTTTTCCAAGAAAGTGAATTCCTCAAATCATCCCATCACAATGTCCGGAAATACTCTTGAACCAAGTCCCTCCATCTCGATTTTGGGAGTCACGGTGTCCAATAATATGTCTTGGCATGACCATGTTGCTATTATCGCAAAGTCGGCAAGCCAGAGGCTAGGTTTTCTGTGGAAAGCCAAAAAGTTTTTTACTCCTGATCAACTGTTGACGACGTACAAGGCTCAAATCCGACCTCTACTGGAGTATTGCTCGCACGTTTGGGGTTCAGCACCAAGGCATTCTTTGGGTCTTCTAGATTCCATTTAGAAAAGAGCCATTCGCTTGATAAACAGCTCAACTCTCACAGATACCGTTCACCCTCTAGAACATAGAAGAAGAGTTGCAGACCAGTCATTGCTCTACAGATATTTCCATGGCAGATGCTCCAGAGAAATAAAAACTCTTGTACCACCATTGGCCACACTCGGCCGAAGAACTCGGCACGCTGATTAGTCTCACCCATTTACTCTCAAGATTGACACTACAAGGACCAATCTTCATCAAGAATCCTTCTTTTACAGCGCTGCTAAGGAATGGAATAAGCTTCCAAAATCAGTTTTTCCAGAGAACTATGACCTGCAACTTTTTAAAAAGCGTGTCCACAATCATCTTCTTTCTATAATCCCTTCCCCTTCTAATAGTCGCAGTGCGGGCCGACTATTTTCATAAAAAAAAACTATAATGGGACATAAAAAGACGATTTTTGCATCACTAATCCCATTGAAAGACTCCTATTTTGTATTTAGCGTATCAAATTAATTTCGGCATCTTCAATTTTATCAACCGATAGTTGTCCTTCCTTCTTCTTAGAAGAAAATTCGACAATTGAAAATAAATCTCCCAATCCATTCAACCAAATTTAATAGCTTTTATTATTTAAAAAAGTATTTATGCATTACAAAAAAAACTTTTGATGTAACCATGACATTTGATGTGGAATTTTTATTTTCTGAAACCATTTCTTAATCATTCACTTTAATATTCTGCTCTGGCCAATCATTATCATTTTTTAACCAAGCTGGTCTCTCCCACCATCTCGATGACAATAGTTGTTTTGGTAAACAACCTCTCGATGGAAGATCAGCTGGTTTCATATGAACAGGGACATAATACCAACAATCTTTTAAAGTAAATGTCCGTATTTTCTGAATACGATTCCATACGAATGGTTTCCAAATATACTTCCTACGAATCCAAGAAAGAAACGTTGTTGAATCTGTCCAACAAAATACCTCCATTTTCATTTTCCATACTTTCCAAAACGGAATTTAACAGCCTGACACCAATAGTTGCTCCTAATAGTTCAAGTTTAGGAATAGTTATATTTTTTATTGGGGCTATTCTATTTTTGGCTTGAACTAGTTGTAGACTAATCACTTCCGATGACACACTCCTCAAGAAAATCACTGTGGCATTACAAAACATATGCAAACTTCTGCTGATAACATTCGAAGTAGACATCCAACGAGGGATTTTTAAATGCCCCAAAACGTTATATCTCTTAACCAAAGTAGAAATTCATTTGTTATATCTTGTGAAATTTCCACGTCTCAACCATCCTTCCGAATCCAAAGTCTTTGTAGTAGAATACGAGGACAGACTTGAACCGGACTTAGAAATCCATATGGGTCAAATAATTTATGAGCAATCAACAAAACATTTCGTTTAGTAATAGTTTCTGTTTTGATATTATTTAACCATTCGAAATTAATTTTCACAGAAACGATTTTTCTATTCAAAAGCAAGCCTAGTACTGTAGATATCGCCTGTTCTGGATAATCATCTGTAGTTCCAGTTACGGTGTACTCATAATCTCGGAGATCAAATTTTCCTAAAGACGTCAATTCACTGGATTTAGAAATAAAGTGATAAAGTTTATCCTCACTGCTTACACTGGTTATACAGTTGTCTACATTAAAACTATTCCTTAATTTCGAAGTATTAGCTAACCTGAAATTTTCTATAGGATGTTCGAGGAATTAATTTAGATGGAAATGACGATGCAGCAAGCAATAACCATGGAAATTTGAATCTTCATTACTGACTTTCTCACATTTACCGTCAGAATCTAAAGACACATTCTCCAAAAATGTTTTTAAAATATCTGCTTTATGCTGTTTCTTAGTTTTCCTCTCTTCAGGATCTGCAATCCCCAATATATTAAAATCCCACAAGCTAGACATATCGTACTGACAAAACAATAAAGTTACTACCATTGACGAAGAAAAGAAAAAGAAAAGAAAAAGATACATTATATATTCTTTACGCCGATGATAAAGTAATATTAGCGTCATCTGAAGAGGAGTTGCAAGCGATGGTTAATGTTATGCATAATGGCCTGAAAATCAAAGGGATGAAAATAAATGTAACGGTTTAACGCTTTGTAGCGTTATTAAATAATACCATTTCATTTTAGTAATTTAGACTCTCTATAACCTTAGGATAATTATTGGTGGTAGGAGGATAACTTTCCACCAACTAACGAGCACTATAGTTAGAAACTTATCTTTAGTCAAAATAGAATCATCAGTATGAATTCTGTGTCCTAGGCAATTTAATATTTTGCTAACCTTGACTTGTGTTAGCGGTAAAAAGGGAAAAGAGCTCAGAAGAAGTAATTCTTATTGAAAGACGATCAACGTTAACCTTAAGTTTGCTAAATTTACCCAACAGTTTATCTGACCTTGCTACTTCTGCATCCACGTCGACTTCCGTGGTATCTTCATCTAACATCTTTTCTAACAGCAGTCGATCTAAATCTTGAATGACTCCAATCTTCTGGTACAACACCCTTGTGTTTCCCTGTATGTCTCCTATGTTGAAATCAGTATCCTTCATCAGTCCAACCGTTTCCCTATAAATTCGCATGAACGAAGTTCGGTGAATATCTAATGACTGGTCCATGGTCCCGTCGCGTTCACCAAATGTTATAGGCAGGATACCAGAAAGCATTTAGGATCATGTAAAGAACTTTGGATTAAGTACTTTCAAGAATTCAAACTAAATTCCCATTCCTTAATTCCATAAGTCCAAAAAATAATTTATGATAGTCTTAAGAATTGAAAGAGAAAAAGTGGAACAAGTGAATGCTGCTGAGAAGCTGCGCAGTTTGAAAAGTATAACTGGAGTAATAAATAAACTGAGGAAAAGTATTAAAAGGAAACGCTGTGGTGTGAAAGAAGATGTGGTAACATCTACAAAGGAATGCTTCGATGGTTTGAACACGCAGAAAAGATGAATAGAAAAAAATTGACGAAACATATTTATAAGGCGAGTGGGAATGTGTCAGAACCGTAGCAAGTGAAAATAAGTGGTTTCTGTCTACCCCACGGGAAAAAGGCGTGACCATATGTATGAATGTTTTATGCATTAGTATTTCGTTACCCAAGTGGAGTTGTGATCTACGTCCAATTTACTAGTAAAATATTTGTTTTGGTTGATTTATTGTGGTAATTTTGCATTTTTAATATAATAGCGTTTATTATGGTGGTTAGATGCTAGTCATTTTAATAATAGGACTAAAAGAAGGGAGCTCTATTTAGTGGCATTCTGGGTCACCAAGCTTAACGCCATTACGGTTTTTGTAAACAAATTGCTACAGTAACTACAGTAAACTTAATCAAAATAACATCAAAACTTGACAGTGTACAGCTAAAATATGCTACTTGTCAAGTAATGGCACACTGCACGTACTCTCCAATGTATTTTCTAAGCACTTATTAGATTTTTTCTAGAATCTTATATTTATTTAATAATTTATTATCAAAACTAAAAAGGGTTTAAATTAGCATATAATTTTAAGTTCAAGAAGTACCTGCTTTTCCAATTATTATACATAAAGTTGCTACCTACATTTTTAATATAATTCCATCCGTGGTTTTTTATGCTTTAGTGTGGTACACTGATGGATCCAAGATGGATAAAGGGGTTGGAGTGGGCGTTATAGGTCCGAATTTTAGGCTCTCAAAACCCCTTGGTAACACCCCAACCATCTTTCAAGCAGAATTACATGCCATAGAGACATGTGCCCAGGAGTGTATCGAAAGGAACACCCGAAGGGCAGAAATCTATATTTTATCAAATAGCCAAGCAGCACCAAAGCTCTGAAGTCATACACTTGTAAGTCTAAGCTGACTTGGGACTGTAAACAGTCCCTGAGACAACTGGCAGTAAACAATCAGGTTACTCTGATGTGGGTTCCAGGTCACAAAGGAGTTAAAGGCAATGAAGAAGCAGATTGCTTGCCAAAGAAGGGGCAAATACACAATTTTCCGGCCCAGAACCCTTCTGTGGACTTTCCAAAGCCCACTTGAAAGAAAAGGTCCGACGTTGGGAAACATATGAAATGAAATCTCACTGGCATAAAGTTCTACGACAAAGGCAAGCGAAAAGGCTAGTAAGCCTTTCGCCATGGAAAGCTAAACAGTTTCTCGAGTTGGACAAGAAAGACTAAAACAGGTACCACCTGAAAAAGATGGGCAAAACAGAGAGTGATAGTTGCCGTTACTGTGAGAACTTCGCTAAAACTGCAAAACATTTGCTTTGCGAATGCCTAGCGCTTTTCTGCAAGAGGCTCAAGCTTCTGCAAGGGGCCTTCCTAAAGCTCTTCGATGTCAGAAACTAAGCCTCCAGGAAACTGATAAACTTTACTCGAAGTCTCGGAATCCCGGGCCTCGAATAGATTAAGGGTAATGCACAAAAGGTCTGATAGGTCAAAGTGCTTGAGAGGCAGCATGGCCTTCACGACCCACCCTACAATCGACAATGGTTTTTTATGTTAAAGTTATTCAATGCAGTTTAATGTAGTCCAATGTAAAAAGAGTAAAAATAAAGCATGTTTATGGTACCCACTGATGCCACACATGTCCTCTTAATCCATGCATTTACTGGATGTATCACCACTTCATCCTTTTTTGGTTACGGCAAAGGAAAATGATTATCTCTTATTGAACAACCTACTTACCTTGAAGTACAAGCAGCTATATTTCTTAAGCCATCAGTTTTTTAAGAGTAGGTAGAAGAGGCATAGGAACAGTTGATCTTGGCACTGTACGGACAGATGCACAGTGGAATTCTGGTATGGTCGAGCTGATATATGAGCTCTTTTAAAATCCGCCTAAAAAAATCGTTCAACCTAGCACGATTACCACCAACATCAGATGCAGCAAGGTGGCACTCAATGAGTGCATACCATCAAGAGCAAACATGGCTGGGAAACGAAACAAACCCATACTAATGGTGTTGGATGAAAGGCTCATCGGGCTTATTTCCTTTGACAATGTCAAAAGTTATTGTACCCGACGTGCTGCTAAAAACGGTGTTGTGTTCATACAAAAAAGGTTGCACTGCAGCATGCAGCTGTCGGAAATTGTAGCAAGGTAAAATCATTATTAAGTCTACTCACAAGCTTTTAAGCACAAAAAGTTTGATCAAAACGGGTCCTGTAGTTTTTGCGTAATACTTGAACAAGCAAACAAACAGAAAATGAGTTAAACAAAATATCCAATAATCGGTAATTTAAAGTCAGGTACAGTTTTATAACAGTGTAGATTATTTTTTTGGTATCTATGTTTTATAAGTGGGGCGTAGAGGGTTAATAATAGTAAATTCTGTTTCTCTTAAAGTTCTTTCTTTTATTTTTTAGCTTAACCTAACCTTATTTTTTTCCCTTACAAAAAGGATTAAATTTAGTTTTTAATATTTTTCTTTGTTAAAAAGATATTGTTGCTTTATACATAAATATAAGATGATAATATGCCGGCTGGTAATTGGTGTGTACAAAAAAAGTTATTTCTTTTAGTTCAATTCATCAAAAATGTTCAGTCCATTTCTGGATACGTCATAAAAAGTATAAGAACAAACACGACAAGAAAAAAAATAGGTGAATTCGATAAAATATTTCGCCGGCCTCGGAACGGAGTAGGTGTTTTAGATGTTGTTCGCTTTTTTCCGTCGGAGTTGGCTCTCCCCAATTCTAACAGGATTGTGAGAAATTATTATTGCGGGGTTCTCGTCAGCAGATTTCTGTTTCGATAATACTTCTACTGTCTGTAAACAGACGATAGAAAAAGCAGCGAAATCGTTTTGTATTAGGTGAAAATGTTATTGTTTTTTTCGTATCTACTGGCATCTTCTCCAGACATAAACGAATTCACGAACATCTTTCATCCGTATATAAAAAACTGCCTGCTTATATATACCTTAATTTTTTTGGGTCGGTGTAAATTAATGCTGGAAATTTTCTGCAAAAGATAAAATGAATAAATTATTTTCGTTAAAAAAGTGTAAAAGATATTTTCGTCATGTAATGCCTCTATCGTGGCAAGATCGCCATGTAGTGCCTCTTGGTTCGGATGGGCTTGCTAAGTAGTGGCTGGGTGTGCTTTTAGTCCGGTCAAATTAGAACAAAAAATAAGAGTAAAGGTACAAAAATTCGCACCCAGGTTAAAACTGGTAGGATTATTCAAAACAAACAAACAAAAATAAATAAATAAAATCTAAAAAATCCTCATCGATCCGATACCTGGAAAAAATTTAATCAGGGTCAAAGATCACAATAACGGGTTTTTCGCGATTTTCAGCAAAACGGTAAGTTTTATCATAAAATTAGTTTTGACAAAAGTGTAGATCAGATAATTATCTTTAAAAAATCTTTAATTTTTTTTTCTTAAGAGCCACTGTTTCTGAGATATAACGATTCAAAAAGTTGGAAGAGTTATAATCGTCATAATATGCACACGTTTCCATGCCACCTTTGAGGTAGTGTTTTAAGCGCGTTTTTTTTTAAAGTGGTTTTCTCGTAGGCCTATTTCACGGATCTGTTGTGATTCTGTTTAATTTAAAACTATTGAATAATAAAAGATATTGGCAAGTATTGAAAATGATAAAAGCGGTGTAAATTAAAAACAAATGGGGAAATTTATTCGTCTGATTAATATTTCTCTTATACTTCTGCTTCCTCTTCTTCTTTTTCTTCTTGTTCTTCTTTTTCTTCTTGTTCTCCTTCTTCTTCTTCCTCCTGGGTGCAAGTAAATTACCTCAATAGTGATACATCACATGTCTCACCGGCCTTGACAATTTGTACATGCTAAAAAAACTAAACTAAAAAAACTTTTTTGCAACCGCATTTAGCACTACATCCCCTTTTACAGTTGCAAAAGATTGTGCTAAGCAGTTTTTCCGGCGCAGGTGGGAGTAAAGTCTGAACTGGTTCTAATGTATTGTCGACCAACTTCCAACCCCAGTCTTTTGGGTCTAGCTGATAACCAAGCCACACTTAAACTTGGTAATATACTCGTAAAAAATGTTGATGAGCAGCCGCTAAGGATGAAGGAAGACAAGCTGATTGCACTTGTTTTTTATTTCGAGTAATTTAAACGAAACATGTATCGAAACTTATCTAAGCACGTAGTTTTTTTAGGAGCTCCATACATAGAGAGAAGAAAGCGAATTCCGTTAGTGATAATTTTTTGTGGAGTTGAATTACTCTTTGTAAAAAGTTTAGCACATTGAACTAAATCTTGTTTTTAATAAATGTTGTTTTACCCCTCCTGAAAAATGCAGATGTCGTATCACAGCCAGTTATTGCGCGAAAAAATAGTACTCGATTTTGTCACTCTGCAAAAGTTTTTGACATAGAGTCAAGCCCAACTTTACGAGCTTTATAACAAATAATTTTATTATCACCAACGACATGTGGTGTACTTATACATATTATGACGATAACAACTTTTCTAGCTTTTTGAATCGTTATATCTCAGAAAGGGTGGCTCTTAGGAAAAAAGATATTGGGACATTTTTTATAGATAATTATTTGATCTACAATTTTTATTTGAACTAATTTTATGATAAAACTTACCGTCTTACTGAAAATCGCGAAAAACCCGTTTGTGTGACATTTGACCCAGAGTAATTTCTTTCCAGGTATCGGATCGATAAGAATATTTAGATTTCATTTATGACGGTGTTTTGAAAAATCCTACCGACTTGTGTATCTCCTGTAGAAAAGGATACATTGTAATACTACTGTCTGACTGACTTTTGGTACTCTCGAGGGTTTCTATATATTTAGTTAATGTAAATCGCTGCATAAGTTCAACGACTTACATTGATACAAAGTCCAGCTGTGTCTTTAACTATCTGCTAAAATTTAAACATTCAATGTTCAACTACTTGCTGACAGCACGCGTTCACAATGTGACGAGGCCGACATATTCCTTATAGTAACAATAATAATAATTGTTTTTCCTATGACCACAAAGGAAAGTAACGAATATCGCACTGTACAGTCCCACGGAAAGTAGCTTATGTCCACAAGCGTGCGAAATACTTTCTGCACGCATAAGGATTAGCTGTCAAATGCATAATTTCTATCAAGATTTACCGCTGTTAAGCTGTCAAATATATAATTTCTATTTAAATTTACCTGTGTTATATCTAAATTTGAAGAAATCTTTTTGAAAAGTGTAATTTTTTTAATTTTCATAATCAAAAAAAAAACTTATTCGAAGATGGAACCTGCGTACTCTTCGTCAGATGTCCAACGCCCTACCAACTAATCTTATTATACATCTATAAAAACTTAAAAATATATTTTTTCTTGGAGTTTAATTTAAACAAATATTCACTTTAAAATATTCCGAATTATTCAAATAAAGCAAGGAATTCTTAAAATTTATATTCCTTTTCGTTAAATAGTTTCATATATCAACTCGCTATACATAGCCAGACAATCATGTAATCATCTTGATAGGTATTTACTTTTTATAAAAAGCAAGCTTTGAACAATTTGTGAGAAACGTCAAAGGTTATTTTGAGCATATAGTAAATATAAGGTGCATTAATTGTAAGGTCAGTTTATATACCTACCTACCAACGTATCCCAGACATGCACAACAATATCATGGATACTGACAATGATAGTGGTAGTGAGTGTACTTCACCAGAAATCATCGAGGCAGCAAAAATATTTCAGGTTATAACAATTAAATTATTAAAGATCACCTGGCTATTGAATTTTATTTTTAAATTTCAAATACAACATTAAGGCATCTACGCAGCCGAAACAAAAAGTAAAAGGGGTGCAAAAGAAAGCATCACCTGGTTCATAATGTAATTCATCCGCTTAAAACAAAACCTTTTAAAATTTCGTTGCCTAAAATAATAAACTAAGAAGTGGCTCCCAAAAACACAGTAGACTATATAGAATAAACGTTGCCGACGTTAAAACAAGCCTTCGCGAAAAGGGAAGGACAGCCCACTACAATACGTTTTTTGTAAGAATATATTTTAAAATTTAACAAATCAGAAATGCTGCGTTTCTCCTCGTGCGTTTATTCCCCGGTGCGAAAAGTTCGAAGAGAATCATTTATGCAATGAAAGACGTATAGATTATAATCGCAAACCATGTCGAATTGCTTTAGCATAAATTGTGCATGTTTTATGAATATTCTAAAAGAAGAAATACCAGACGCAATTTTGACGAAAGCAGGAAAATAAATGTGCAAACCTCAAAATATAGATGGAGGTCAGCGGTGGTCATTTTGAATCTTTATTTCGTTAATTTGGTAACATTTTAAGTTTTTGTGTTATTGCTAATATTTAAAAATAAATTAAATAAATCCAAAATTTTTTTTTTCTTTTTTAATTATAAAATACCTTTAGAGGGGTATTTTTTAAAATTACAATCTGATCTAAATAAGATCAATAAGCAACTTTTATCTAACCTAAATTAGCTACAACAATACTTCAAACTAAGGACATACTCACTAGCATGCCTTAGATTCTAACAACTTTATTACACTAATATTATCTTGTACCACTACCGAACTATGCTCTGCTTTTTACGGTCACTTCACCAACTCGAAAGGCTTCGTCCACTTGAGTCTTCTTACCAAATTCGCATTGTCGAGGATCTGGATTGCCTCGACGTTGACGTGTTGGAGGAGTCTTTGTACGTGACTTCTGGCAAACTTTTCTTCGGTCTGGTTAATGGTGTCTATTTCCAAATTTCTATGAAGGTCACTATTTCTACAGTGTGGAACAGCCAAATGGAATAAATTCTATAACACACACACACACACACGCACACACACACACACACACACACACACACACACACACACACAAATTTACATGCTGGCCTAGTGCCAAATGGTTTGCTATTATCAAAATGCTCGGTCCTAAACCTGCCATCAGCTAAATTCTTTGAGGTACCGAATTCTTGAAACAGGAAAAATGATTTCTGACTTTAACTATACGTTGGTTTTCTAATCACTCAAATAATTAACTTGTACGAACTGAATTATTTATTTATTTATTTAACGGCAAAGCCAATTTACATTTAACAAAGTGTGATAAAATATAAAATATTATTAAACTCTTATGTCTAATGTCTACACTAGAATTTTACAAAACATTTAGCGAAGTGTGAAATACAAAGTATTAATGAATCCTTATGTCTAGTTACTATATTACTAAAAGATGAAACAAATTAAGCTGAACTGTTCACTAAACAATATACTTTTACATAATTTTTGTCTTTAAATACCACCCATTTAAGAAACAAGAAATTAATTTCTTTGAAAACATAATATGAAAATATGCAAAAGCTGTGCAAAGGTTTTTGTAAATCTCACTTAAAAAAATTTAGGCACGACTTTGTTTATATAGTGTCCTGACAGTACGAAACCTTACAATTAATTTTAATATGCATCTCCGTATATTCTTAGAATTATCACAATGTTAAAAAATACGCAAAGTTTAAATTCATCTGAACTTTTCCTTCATAATTCCATATGCATTTATTTTCTACGTTCTCTTATTACTGTATCTCGAAATACTTTTGAGGTAAGACAGTCTTATTGAAATATGTACAAAGTTCTGCCATTTAAAATCTTAATTTTGAACATTATTTCTAACGTTATAAATATTGCTTCCGTTTGCTAAAATATTCTCTTGTAACTAGCCTTGAAGGTAGACAAAAATCGAATAGAGCTAAAATGATAAGGTGTAAATATTGCACATTGCGCGCGGTGGATTTTATAAAGACTTGTCCTGGTACACCATGAACGCTTAGATCTTTGTAAATAACCGTAAACCCTACAAATACATTTAGAGTAAGATATTAATCTTGAATTTCAACTGCTGTATTGCTTTAACACAAGGTAAACATTTACCTATTCAAAGATTTATCCCTTTAATCCACTGAAAAAAGAAAAAACTAAACTAAAAACTAAGTAAAAGAGTGACCGATTTTTTTTATGTGAAACATCTAATGGTGCGATTGGGGGGTAACAACGACTGTTGGTGCCGTGATGCCGTGATGCCGTGATGCGAAAGCTTCGGGCAGCTCCGTAACTATTCGATTCGCCTACGTTACAAGTAACACTTTCGTTGCTTATTTTAGTTATCGTGGGACCATCAGAAACATCATCGAGTGTTAATATTACAGAAATAACTAATGATACTAAATTGTAAACTTTATTTGGATTATTGTTTTTTATTTGTACAGAGTGGACCAAAAGTCTGGAAACGGACAATTATCTCGTAATTGCTAGTCCGAATTGTACAAAATTTGGGATAAGCCTATTTTAAGATACGAAGATTCCAGATTTGACATTTACAATGTTGTCAACTTTGCCGTTTCTCTGATATTATTAGTCACTTTGGTTTTTTAAATACATCACCCTGTATATTCAGTCATTATTGAAATCTCCTCTTCAATGCGAGTTCAGCTATATGACACACACTTATGATTTTATGTACTCTTAAAGGTCTGGTCAAGGTCTAAACAATCATGGAGAAATGTGGTAGACGCATTCTACCATCGATAAGGGTACTGTCAACTTACAAATGAAGCACATTTTAAACACTAGATTAAGTAATCATTATGTTAAAAATGTTATCTTTCAATTGTAATGTTTAAATGTAGTTGAAAATAGTTTGTATTAAAAAAATTATTGAGACAATTAGGCGTTGCCACACTTCTGTTTTATTTATTTAAGACCTTCTAGACTACATATAATCATAAGTGTTATATATGGCTAAACTCGTATTGAATAGGAAATTCCAATAATGTATAAATATACTGGGTAATGTATTTAAAAAACCAGTGTTTAATAATATCAGAGAAAATTTCTCTATAATTCTAACTTTGTTCGATATTTGTGTCATTGCATCTTTTTCTTATAAAACTCAGGTAATTATTTGTCAATAAGATTTATTTTCTATGTTTCACATCTGCCAGGCGTCCTGTGACAGCTCACTTTTTTTTATTAAAACCATATATTTGTTTTGATTGAGCCATTTTAATTGTTTGTGTAAAAATAAATATGATCGGTATTTCCATTGGAAAATTGCAAAACATTATTTTTGGGAAATAAATAATAAATCAAAACTCTTTTATAACTAGTAGTAATTTATGTATCAAACATTTCATGCAAACGTATAGGTACGAAATAGCAATAACAAATTGAAAATATACATTATAATAAGTATAGCTCTTTTAAATGCATGCGAAATGCAAGTAAATATTTTTTAATTTTATTGTTTGACAATTTTATTCGAAACATAAATAATTATTTTTTTAAATAAAAATAATTGTTTGACAAAGACTCAACCATTTTAGTAGACTAAAACAATTAGAGAAGAAATAGAAAAGAACACACAAAAGTACTTGGAACCAGCAAATGGAAAATACAGGGTGTCCAAATAAAGTGGTAAAATTCTTGTACTCCGTTATTTTAATAGTAAATAAAAATTATAAATAGAAAACTGTTGCATAATCCAAAATTATTTATAAATATATCAAACATACCTTTTTTTTAAATAGTATAACTTATTTTTTTATTTTATGTTTGAATTCTGGTCGTTTTAACTAGTATGCTGATATATTTTTTTATTATTATTTACCAATAAGGTCAGGCCTGACAAAAGCTCTTTGACACCTCGACCTTAAGATCATTTGTGCCATCCCTTGTGTGTATTATGAGTCCAGTTTAAGCCCTTTGAAGTACGAAATCAGTGGTCTACCGATCTACCGATACCACTCTTTCTTATGATAGTGTTTCACATTCTACCAGAAAAAATACAAGAAACCATTTGGAGATGGATCGATTATAAAGGAAGCATTTATTGAAGCAGGTGAGACATTATTTGGATATTTTAAAAATAAAACAAAAATTATATCTGCTATTAAAGAACTTCAACTATCTCGTCCAACTGTCACAAGGCGTGTGTCAGAGCATGGCAGATAAACTTAAACATATTATGCGGTAAAACGTAATATACACGTATGCACCCTACCTAGACGACAATCCTGCATTGCACATACTTGCGGCCTCTCAGAGTCGATCGATCGTAGTCTTACAATATTAAGGTAGATCGACAACAGTTTAAGTTTAAGCACCCCTGGTTTTGTCAAATTATACTAACGAATTTTTGACATTATTGTTACGCACAGGTTTTGCTGGTTAACCCCGGTTTTCGCAACGTGCGATAAGGAACTTCGTTCCAAAAACAGTGTGAAAACTGCATAATCGTATCGAAATAGCTATTTGTCTATTAAGAGCGCAAAGTGATATATTGCCGCTCGACAAAGAGAGTTACCGCGCGACGAGAAGCGGAGTGCGGTAATTTTTGGAGAGCGGCAATGACACTTTGTTCTCGAATTAAACACAAGATTTTTTCTGCAAATGCAGTTTTTAGACAGAACAAAAAAACACTAAATACTTTATTTAAAATAAGTAAGTACATAATATTACTTGTATTTTAATTATAACATTTTATAATATTCTTAAAAATAATTACTTCACTTTATCATTCACTATATTAAAATTGAATGTGCAATTATGACAATCTTTGATATTTTTTTTTCGAACCTGATGGTCCATCAGGATATTTCTTCAACATAAATTCTTCCGAAGATTGGAAATCTATAGAACGAGATGTGGATACATGCAGTTTTGAAAATATTTTTTTGGTGGTTTCAATTTTATTTTTGATTGATTCGTCTATATAACCTTCTGCGACATTACTACTTTGTTTTTTTAGTTGTATTAGATCTCCCCCACCATTTACCAATAAGCTAGCAGATGTCCGTCGAAAACAGTGTCCTGTATATAAAGTATGCTCAGGTAATTCCAAATATTTAGCAATTTCACTGGGAATTGTCCCGATCGTATTCATACCCACAACTTGTTTCGTACATCTACCTTTTTGATAACGTTAAAATAGGCGTTGGGGAGTATTATTGTTATTTTGACAAAGTTGTCTGATTGCAATGTATTTTTTACAAATTGATAGGTAATCAACTGAATTTTCTTCATTATGACTAACAATCGTAAAAACACAGCTAGTTCTCGTTTTAGAATCTGGAATTCGGACTATTAAAATAGAATCTTTATCTTCTATGTCACCGATCTCCATTTTCACCAATTCATCGCGTCTGCAGGCACCAGCAATACCCATTATTAGAATTACCTATAAAAAAATTAACAGGCAATAGCTATCCATTATGTATAAGCTATCCAAATTGCTATCAATCCAATAATTCATATTTCTAACGTAATAAAAGGGAAAATAACTCTTAAATTAAAAAAAAGTGGCACCGGCCGGAATTGAACCCAAGTGAACAGATTGAAATGCCTGCGCTTCAGATCCATAGGCTAATATGACTGCTCAAGTAATCAAGAGTTTCATGGTATTATTCAACTAAGAAACTATTTTAACTGCTTATCAAGCTACAGAGAGCATAAGGTATAATTGAAATTTACCTTTTTCATTAGATATTCATCATCGGTAGCTTCTCGTAGAAATTTGTGAATATCTTGAATGGTAAATGTTTTGGATTTTTTCGCTTTGTATCCAACGGATTGTTTTTTAAGAAATGCGATGAGTTTAGGATACTTATTGATTTCGATGTTATTTTTAACATTCAATCAAGTTCGTATCATTGAATATATGGACCAAAGAGTTGATGACTTCAAAGTCTTTGATTTTTCTACAAAATAAGCCAGTAACACATTTTCTAAATACTTATTGACCTTCTTCGATTGATACCAGGTTGTGAATCTATTGTATTGAAATTCATATTTTGCTCTCGATTTTTCTGGTAGGAGATTTAAAGTTACATTTTTTGCCCTTTCTGCTAAATTAGGAGGTGAGTTCGATAATTCACTATCACTATTTTCCATGATAAAAGAATGTGTGAGAGATGCAAGCCTTTTTGAAATATTTCCCGCTAAAGCGGGTTTTGGCTTATATTAATTGCGACAAAATTTTTTTTTCAGGATTGTTTGGTATGGTGTGAGCATGCCAAAACTGGATAAAGTCCGAAATTTTCGAGGTTTTTTGGCCACCAAAAGTTATCCCTTTCTCTTTCGAGGTCGCAAGTTTAGATTTGACGTACCCACACCATAACACACGATCCTAGAAAAAAATTTAAGTATTTTACCGCAATCAGTGCAAGCTGAAACACTTTTTATTAAAATAATTAACTTATTGTGCATTTAAAATTTTTACTGTGTTATTTTTTGCTAAATATTATGATAAAGTTTTTTTACTCTTCAAAATTATTATACTTTTTAGTAGTTAATTAATCTACCTTCTCGTTACAAACACACAAGAGCTAAATTCGCTTTGTCACGCAGCCGATAGAATTGCTTCGCGCTGAAGCAAAACGGAACGTAAGTCCCTGGAAAAACTTCCCTTTGTACTCGTAACTCCATTATTAACACACATTAAAGAGATGGGAAAATCCGCTTTAAAAATCGCTTTCAATTCCAACACAAGTGACTTTTTATATGAATAAACAAACAGCTTTTATTGAATCTTCCTAAATGTAAGCATTTAAAAGAACGCGAGAAGTTATAAAAATAATAACAAATAACAATACCTGCATAAGAGCTAGGAGTAACCAAGCTGCACTTTTAAATAAGATCTTACCATTATCATAAGAGTGAAAACCAATAATATGTTATCATGTTATTCGCAAAATTTCCAACAATTTTCAACATTTACGTCCTAATTAACAACGAATTCTTTTTTAGTATTAGTTGTTTATTTATTTCCATTTTCCTTACAGTTTTTAATCACACATAAAATATATATTTTGTGTTATCGTTTAAAAAGATATTTTTGTTATATTAACTCGCCAACTCTGTTCCAAAACCAGTTTAACCTAAAGGATGTTCTAAGCCACAATCATTTGGTGCAGGTTGAATTGTCATGTGACAAAAATCGTTTTAATTATCGCATTTATAAAGGAAGTTTTCAAAAGCCATTGTGAACCCTTACTTTATTAAAGGAAAAACATAAATTAATTGCGGGTTTGTTAATTAATTTTATTTCAAAATGGATAAAAAAATTGAATTTAGTTCGCGGCCATTCTGCATAAAACATAACTATTCTTTGTAAAATAGAACCAGTCTGCGTAAAATAACTGTAAAAATTATTGAGATATTTTTATTTTGCTAAAGTTAATGAGTTAAGGTTACCTAATCATTCTCGCAGTCGTTTTTTTTTAAACTACTGACTTTAACTGTAAACAGTTAAAAAAAAATTATTAAACTGTTTATAGGCTTATTTTCTAAAACTATTTACCCTATCAAAATGTAGTTCGGCTGTTTAAATACATACATACTGCTACGATTTTTAGTTCTATCTTGGGTTTGGCGATTAAAAACTCTCGATCCAATAACAAAACAATGTTTATTTCAATATAATAAATTCTGTTTTCATTAACCACTTAGATATTCACTTAGCAATAAAACTTTTACAACTCTATATAACTATTTACATTTAATAATTCGTAAACACATAAACTAATACTAATAATCGTTATAATCGTTTCCCCTTTTATATTCCCGATATCCACAGTTCCAGATCTTTCTACCTGTTTCCCCATTATTCGACGCGGATTCGAGACACTGTGCGACTTTCCTAGGCCCCGTCGGCATCTACAAAGGAGAGCGGTCGAACACGGACCCTCGACGCCGTCAACCATTCGGTTGCTGACAGGACCGGATTTGTAACAATACATATAGTCACGCCTTTTTGCCGTAGCGGTAGCTACCAAACCCAACATTCATCATTACCATACATAAGTGTAGCAACTAACACACCTCTATGCACAGCCAGACGTGCCTTTTTTGACACTTTCTGGCAACTGATAAAACTATGCAGTGCCCCATTCATTTGCTTTCCTGTCAACACCCTTCGCTCAATGTCACTGTCATATTTTTCATCTCTTGTAAACTTTGAACCCAAGTACACAAATTCATTTACTTGTTCCACTCTTTCTCCCTTAATCAGAACTTTATGCATTTTTTTTCTTTCAAAAACCATTATTTTCGTTTTTCTTACATTTTTTTTTATCCCTTTGATTTTCAGGGCATTATGCATAACATAAACCATTGCCTGCAACTTCTCTTCAGATGATGCTAATATGATTTGATCATCAGCGTGAAAAAGGCATTTGACGAATAAATCAATCATTTTCAATGCAGCCATAGAGAAGCCACACATGCCTGTCTCAGACCCTTGTCGATATTAAACCAGTCCGTGTAAGCTCCGTTTATCCTGACACAAGCAGTGGAATCCTTGTAAAGTGATTTCAGTGCTCGTATTAAACTAGCATTTACCCCATACATAGACATTGTCAACCACAAATCATTCCTCACCACTCTGTCATAGGCCTTTTCCAACTTTACAAAAGCGCAATAGACCTTCTGACTGCTAGCCAAGAATTTTTCGGCCGTTTAATGTATATTTTTTTGATAAGTAGTCGTTTCTTTTCAGGTAATCAAACAATTAAGTCCACTATATTTGAATTTATTCTGGCTTTAAAGTACACATATAAAAATAATCTAAGAATGATCTATTTTGATCTGGTAATTTTACAGTAAAGTAAGGTTATGTAGCTGATAAATTAAAACAAGGTTATTTTAAAAAAGTTTATTCAAACCACAACCCATTTAAAAAAAAAACCTAAACATAAAATAAAATAGTCAAATAATAGTCAAAAAATGGTTAAATTTAAATTTAATTTTTGTTTTAATATAAAATAAATTAATAATGTCATTGCATGGGTAGAATCAAGTTCTCTATTTCTTGCTAAAACTCTTCGTTGAAGCCCCAAAACGAACTTTTTAATTAAAATAAGGTAGTTGCACAGGCTATGACAATACTTTGATACTTCTATCATCAACAACATGTGGTCCTGAATATCATGTATCAGTACGAACTTTTTTCAATGGCTGCAAGTGTATGGAAGTACAATGGGTCGAAGTATTTCATTAATGTACCAATTGGCATTTAAAAAACGTTACTTCGTAAACTCTTTTGGATATTGAGACGCAGATCACAATTAGTAATAAACAACAAATTATTGGTCTACAAAGCAATTCTGAAACTAATATGGATCTATAGAATACAACTTTGAGGCAAAGAGTTCAAATCAAGATCCTAGAAATGTTTCAATCCAAAGTTCTTTGTAATATTATAATTACCCCAAGGTACGCACCTAAAAATGTAATGCCTAAGACCTCCAAATACAGAGTGTTAAAGAGAAAATATCCAACCTGTCCCAGAAAAATGCTCAAAGGCTTAGCAACTACTTTGGCAAGGACCTAATGAAACCACCTAATCGAAAATGACTGGGAAGACATCTCACATGGAACTTACCTTATAGATTTTAGACTTTTTAGATTTTGAAATTTTTTCTTCTTCTTAATATTCCGCTCCTATCGGAGATTGAAGATCATTACCACTACTCGGACCTTAACAATCGCCCGCCTGAAGATTGTTTCGTATTTTCTACGTCTTCTAGATTCCATTCAGAAAAGAGCCATTCGCTTGATAAACAGCTCAACTCTCACATATACCCTTCACCATCTAGAACATAGAAGAAGAGTTGCAGACCAGTCATTGCTCTACAGATATTTCCATGGCAGATGCTCCAGAGAAATAAAAACTCTTGTACCACCATTGGCCACATTCGGCCGAAGAACTCGGCACGCTGATCAGTCTCACCCATTTACTCTCAAGATTGACACTACAAGGACCAATCTTCATCAAGAATCCTTCTTTTACAGGGCTGCTACGGAATGGAACTTTTTAAAAAGCGTGTCCACAATCATTTCCTTTCTATAATCCTTTCCCCTTCTTATAGTCGCAGTGCTGGCCGTCCGCGGCCCACCCTTTTTGCGACTATTTTCATAAAAAAATTATGTTCTATTATGGAAATTATTGGCTTATGAAAACTATAATAAGATACATATAACAGAGATTCAATTTTGTCCAAAAATCTCGAAAAAACAGCATTAGTTGTGTTTTGCGCTGGATCATTATTAATATTCAAATTAAATGTATCAGATAAAAAGGATGTAAGTGTTTCAAATTTATCTTTATCAATAAAGTTAATGTTGAAATCACCACTTAATATGAATGGAAGTTTATAATAATTTTGCTTAAGTAATCTAGAACCTCCCTCAGTATATTTTAACAGCGATCGATGAGAGAGAGAGAGAGATATTTATGTAGCTTTCTCAGCTATTAATATACATATTATTACATTACATAAATACATAACATTATTACAATAATTTACATTATTACTTTACATTATTACATTACATTACATTATTATTTACATTATATTACTGTTAAAACAATATATTCTCTTAACATTCTTTTGAACTGCTCAACTTTTTCACAGACTTTTATTTCATTTGGCAATGCATTATACATTTTTACACCTTCATAGTACATAATTTTTTGTGCACTTTTCGTACTTCTAAACTGTATGACTAAATTTTCGACCTGCCGTGTTTCTCTACCACTCCTGAATGCTACTAGTTGCAAACGATTTTTTATTTCCTTTGGGAGCAAATTTTTTTAGCATATCTTTCACCTTCGTATAGCGGTTGCACTGTAATATTACCCTTAACGCTCTGTTTTGCGCTATCTGTAGTTTATTTAACTCTGTTTCTCCCATATTGAGTAACAGTTTTGCACAGTACTCAAAATGTGGTGCTATAATTGACTTATAAATGGGACATCTCGCATACGCAGAAACATAATGCCCCATTCTGTTTAAAAAACTCGTTTTTTTCCTATCCTTTTCAACATATACTCACAGTGGTCTTTAAATCTTAGCTTTTCATCAATAATAATGCCCAGGTATTTCATTGTCTTCACTTTTTCCAATTCCGTTCCATCCAGACACTTGAGTACAAAATTTCCACTCACAATTTTTCTTGCACTACTAACAATCATATATTTTGTTTTCTCCGCATTCATTTTTATTTTATTTTTGTTCATTCACTGTTCCACTATACTTAATGCCATATTTATTTTATCCTCAAATTCCGCACTTCCCAATCCATTTACATATATTACTGTGTCATTAGCAAATATTTTTATACTACACCCCTCTGGACATAGATTAACTATATCATTTATATATATATATATATATATATATATATATATATATATATATATATATATATATATATATATGTATAATAAATAATAATGGCCTTAATACTGACCCTAGCGGCACCCCATATTCATTGAAGATAAATTCAGACCATGCATCATTGAATCTACTTGCTGTGTTCTATTTCTTAAGTACGTACTAAACCATTCTAATACCCTATTTCTAACTCCGTATTGGTGAAGTTTGTCTAATAGTATTTCCCTATCTACTGTTTCAAATGCTCGTTTCAAGTTCATGAAGATAACTCCTACTATTTTTCCTTTACCGATGTTTACTTTCCATTCGTCTATAACAGTTTGAATCGCTGTTTCACACGAATATTGCTTTCTGAATCCTGATTGATGTTCTGTTATAATGTAATTATCTTTTTAGTATTTTTCAATTTGATTCTTCACCTGTACTGGAGTACTGTTCCCATATTTGGAGTGCAGCACCTAAACATATCCTAAAGCTACTGGATTCTGTCCAAAAAAGGGCAATTCGTCTCGTCGGTGATGCCTCGCTTACAAACTCGCTCACTTGTCTGGAACACCGTAGAAAAGTTGGCGATTTGTCTCTATTTTATAGATATTTTTATGGGCGATGCTCTTCTGAAATATCAACAATCGTTCCTCCTTTGGCAGTCTCTTCGAGATTAACCCGTCAAGTTCAGTCTTCACACCCCTTCGTGGTCACTTTGGAGACCTGCAGAACATCACTTTCCAAAGACTCATTCATCCAACGAATTGCGAGGCTTTGGAACTCATTGCCTAGGGAGGTGTTCCCCGAGGCATACAACCTCCAGAAATTTAAGAAGAACACCAACTCCTACCTTCTTTCCCTTGGTTCCCACGATGTTCTCTGAACATTACAGGATATCCCTTTTCGTGGGAACCAGAACATAAAAAAAAAAAAAACTAATTCAAGCACATTCTTATATAGAGGCAACATATTAATTGGTCTGTACTGACTTGCTTTCGTGGCTTTATTAATCTTTGGGATCGGTATAATCGTGGATGTTTTTCAGCTGTCCGGGCAGCATCCTTTCAGTAGAGATCCATACATTATTTCTAAAAATTCCTCTTTTATTGCATTAAACGCCCTTTTTAGAATATCACTTGATATTCTTTTTTTCGTTCCTTTCTTTTTCGGGAGTCCCATTACTATCTTTTCCAGTTCCTCTATTTCAACATGATTAAAGTTTTCATAATGCTATCCTTATTCATTCCAATCCCTGTTGTGATCCTTCTTCTATTAGGGCTTTCAGATGTATGTTTTCGTATTGAGTTAACTATGTTACTGATACTTTGCACATAATACACATTAATTTATCTGCTATATTTCCTCTCATTATATCATCCAATATCTTAAAATCTACATTCTCTGTCTCTTTTACTCTTATTGCTTCTCCTTTAATTACTTATTTTAATGTTTTCCACATCTTTGTCGGATCCTTTTTATTATTATCTATTTTTTTTTTCATAATATTGCTTCTTCTTATCTCTGATTAATTTAACTACCACATACTTTAAACTGCCGCCATTGATCTCCTGAGTCAGTGACAATTTCTACTTTATAAGTTTGATCTCTTCTTCTTGTGGCTTCTTTTATATCTCAAGAGTACCATTTTTTCCCTTCCATACCCTTGGTATCTTAACTACTTTTCTAGGTGGAAACTTATCAAATGCTCCTACTATGTTATCAACAAACATTTTTGCTCTCTTGTTTACCTTTACCTCTTGTACTTGCCTTGTTGTACTGCTTAACCTCCTTATAAATTCCGTCATATCAATTTTATTATAGTTACTTGTTTTATACTCCCTGCACTTATTATTTTATTTCTTACTTCCTATTGCGACTTTTATCCACCCATGGTCCGTTATCTTTGGCTTATGTACCACCTGTACTCGTGAATTTATATTCGCAAACAGTAAGTCTATAGTAGTTCTACTGCCTTGCGTTATTCTTATTGGCTCATTAACATATTGTTTCTTACCTAGGCTCTGCATTCTTGTTATTAATTTCTTTTTGTAGAACGTTTCTACTGCAACATCTATATTAAAATCACCTATCATCAAACAAGTACCGTTTATTGTTAATTCCTCTGCTATATTTTCAATATGTTTTACAAAGTCATCACCCGAGGCACTTGGTAAGTGATACACGGCGACTATGACCCCTTTAAAATGCTTGTCCTTGACCTCTATTCCAGCACACCAACAATTTGATTCTATTTTATTTATTTATTTTCGCTTTCACAAAGGTACTTTTTTTATCAATTTCCGGTAACAAATTATTCCGACCTTCCCAAAAACTAACTGCAACTTTTAAAATCCCCTAAATTCCCCGAATGTCAGTCAAAAAATAAAAAAAAAGGACATCAAACCTATTTGATGCCAATCCATTACTCCCCGTTGTTTCGCCGTTCTTTATTTTTTCATTAAACAGTCAAACTGTCGAAAACCTCATGTGGGTTTTTTCGTTTCGGAATTTATTTTAGATCGTTTATTATACATGGATATTTTTAAATCATGGAACCCTTGAAATATCTATGGCCCACAAAATAAATTTGGGGACCATTTCAAGTGGATGGTATTTGTTAATAAATTTTTCTTTTATTGTTTATGCATAATAGATACAAATCAATAAAGTAAAAATTATATTTTTGCCAAATTACAGCAGGATTAAAAACATTCTTTAACGTTTTTAATGCAATAATTATTCTATTTATTTTATTCGATTTTATAAACGACACATCTCGAATCCCAGCAATGACTAATAATTATTTATTTTTTCTGTTTCAGATTTGTGGAAAGTCTTGGCAACGAGAATGTGAAGAAAACCCCTAAAACAAAATTTTTTCCTACTCTTTACAAAACCATACCTTTAAAGTGTATAGAAACAAAAAAATTAAAAACTCAAAAGTGTTAAGAAGTGTTACGGCGGATTTTTATCAGCTTAAGATGTGGACAAAAGACTTTCTTTCAGCCAGTCAAGGCTTTTTATTAGTTTTATCGCTATTTGTGACTGCTATCCAAATTTAATGTGTACATTTGTGACAATACTATTAGAACATAACAAACATCTAAATTGTGTTTATTAAAATGTAATATAAATATTATGTAGTTCCGACTTCTTTTTTGGAAAAGTATGTAATCAATAAAATTGGTTTATTTATTTAATATATTTTTTTTTAAACGCCCACACAGGTGAATACAAAAAATTTGTTTATTAAATAAAACCTCCATTTTTTCGTCGCTTTTTCATCCGTTAGAACTATAGCCACGTCCAACACTTACCAAAACATCTTTTCGGAAATCGATTGATTTATTTGTGGATGTTTTTCTTAATTTTATTTAAACAAGAAGGAAAGATGTTGGTAAACATGTGACGTTAACCAAAACCCCCCAACAACAACCAAATGAACGTGCAAGAAGTTTATCTATTTATATCGAAATTGAAAATGGATTCGAGAAACATTTAGATTTCAAGAAAGTTTTTTGTTTTTAAATTATTTAGACCCACTCAAACAAAGAAGCAGGATTTAGGAGAAAATGTTCCGTGTGATCATATCCACTTGATTTATTAATGAAAGTTGAAATGGAAACTTATTTATTTACGTTATTCCTTGGAAATAAAGCTAAAATAATGAGTAGGTAGCTACTGATGTTTCGTCATTACGTTTCAAATTTATATTTGACAGTTATATTTTTTGTATTAAATTGGTAACTCGACATGTCAAACACAAAAATCATAAATCACAGTTGAAATAATTTCATTAGTACCGTTATGCTTTTAAAATACAATTACCACAAAAAGTATAACATAATTTTAAAAGTTATAAAAAGTTTGATATCGTGAAATAAACACAAAATATTAATTTATGTGCTTCGATTGTCAAAAAACCCAAATTTTGACGAACAAAAACAAAAAAGAATGATGAATTTACACATTCACTATACGACGCTTGTCCTCTCAGGTTGGCTCGGTAATAAACAGGTGCACACATATCTAATGTTAGTAGACAAGAGTGGGACAACTACGAAGCATCGCAAAAAGAGGAGACCGGTTAGTACGATACGCTGTATGTATTCTATCTTATTCCCTCGCAGGATTAATTCTATAGATTTATGTGTTTGTCTCTATTTAGTATCGCTTTTTTGTTTTATCGAGTTTCAAATCACAACGATTCTGAAGAAGTTTCACTTAAAAAAAACACACACACAAAAAAATATACCATAAATGTTTAAAAGTCAGTTGGCGCGGATATTTATTGTTAGTGCTATTTGTGTAATTTGACGCCATAATTGTGGCCTTAAGAGCAGATGAAAGATCGCAGCAGTGTATCTATTGACATTTTAACCTTTATTTTCTGTCATTTTCTGACGCCAAGTGTGATGTTTACTGAGGAAAGTGTACAATTTAGTAAAACTTTTAATATTTGAGAACGGATATGTTTCTACAATCATTGTCCTCAATGCATTGTGGACTGTGAAGCTGTTCTGGCAGCAAACCAGGTTATTGTTTGTGGTCTCAAGGAAAAAAAGGATGATGAGTGAATTATAGGAAACAATTTGCTCTGCTAGTCATTTTCAATTTTAACAAATTATTAGTCACTATTAAACAACTATAATCTTCACACAAATGCACGCTTCCAGGTAAATAAGCACAAAGCAATCCGACTTGCTGGTCACCTGATATTGATGCGAGTTTATTCCGCCAGATAGCGTATTGCTTGGCATTAAAACTCAATAGCCAAAGTTATTGGTATCAACCAATCGAGTGTCTAGAACTTTAAGAGAAACTGGATGTTGTAGTAAAACATCAGTTCCAGGACGTCCAAGGTGTATTATTCCTGCAAATTACCGTTATTTACGTTTGCAGGACTTACAGGAATATTATATTACAGCACGGAAACTGCAAATTGATATCTTCAGAGGGTACTTCTGTTGGGAAAAGATTAAAAGTGGTTGCTATTAGAGCCCTTTTCATGCACCATTGTTAACCAGGGAACACCGTGTGGCACGTTAAAGATTTTTAAGAGAACGTGCTTACTGGGATATAAACACCTGGGCTGATATTATTTTTACAGATAAATCAAAATTTGCACTTACCGTATCTTAAAGACGTATCCCAGTACACAGACGTGAAGGTAAGCAATTTGTACAGTGCACCATAAAACCAGCTAGGAATTTCGACCAAGGCTTCATAATGGTATAGGAAGGCATCTGTTTTAAAGGTCACACAGAGTTGATCCCTGACATCTGATTGGTATATTAAAGATATTTCTTGAAGAAAATGTGGACCCATTTGTTACTATTAGTATGAATTTTGTTTTTATAAATGATAACGCTCGTTTTATATTGTTCATTTACAGTATCCAAACCCTTCTTAAACTTTATTTATTAGGGTTCATTAAAACGAATAAAAAAGTAAAAAAACCATTCCTATTATGCGATATTTTTTGTGAAGAATATAATTTAAACTGTGACACAACATTTGGTGTAATATCAATGTCATCAGTGCCATATCGTAGGAAGAGACTAAGTGCATAATTAATTTTCAAATTTACGAAAAAAGCTTCAGTAAATCCACATCTTCTTCTTTCTTTTTTAATGTAAGCCAATTGCTTGTTTTTCTTCGTATTCTAAGCAGTTCAATTGCTAGAATGGTTGTCGCTCCATCTCATGCGGGGTCTTCCAACGCTTCAGCGCCCTAAGGGCGACTTGCTTCTAGTTTTTTTGACCATGCTATCGTCATTCATCCGATCTATGTGTTCGTTCCACTCTCTCTTTCTTTCCAATTCCATTTATTTACATTATCTATTTTACATGTTCTTCCAATGTCCTCACTTCTCTCCCTGTCAAAAAGTGTTTTTCCAGCGACCCTGCGCACTATTTTCATTTCGGTGGTTTCTAATATTCTCTTTGTGTTCGATGTATCTGGTCTAGTTTCCGCTGTGTATATTAATATAGGTCGGATGACCGCCTTGTAGATTCGGGATTTGGTCTCGATTCCGATATATTTGTTTCGGAGGATTGTATCGTTCAGGTAAGCTGAGGTTCGTGCTGCTTTTGCCGCTTGGTTTCTTACCTCCGTCTCGATGTCACCGTATCCTGATATTTCTATGCCTAGGTATTTAAATTTCTTGTTGTATAATTTTATCATCCACAACCAGTTTGCATCTGATAGGTGTTTTTGAGGTGGTTATGCATTTCGTCTTTGCTGCGGATATCTTAATTTTTAGACTTTTTGCCGTTGTGCTGAATTTAAATAGTAATCTCTGTAGGTCATCTTAGTTTTCTGCAATCAAAACAACGTCATCGGCACAGCATAGGATTTTGAAGTCTTTGTTCCCCATTTTATACCCTTTCAGGTTACGAGTGCTTTTTATTATTTCGTCCATAATGATGTTGAACAATAAGGGGCTAAGGGAATCTCCTTGTCGAATACCACTAAATACAGGAATTTCTTCGGTAGTTGTGCCATTAATTTTGGCTTGTATTTTGTTTCTATGGTAAATATTTTTAATGGTTTCTATGATGTTGTATGGGATTTGCCTGTTGTATAGAAGGTGTACCAAGTCCTCCGGTCGTATTCGGTCAAACGCCTTTTCCAGGTCTATAAAACACATTAAGACTGGTTTGTTATACTCGATGGATTTTTCAGTTATTTGTCGCAGGACCAATACCGCATCTGTACAAGATCTTCCTGATCTGAATCCTTGTTGTTAATCGCCCAATATGGTGAGTTCATTTATTTTATGCATACATACATATAGTCACGCCTTTTTTTCCGTAGGGGCAGGCAGAGACCACTTCCTTCCACCTGCTACGGTTCTTACACACATCTTTTGCTTCCTATACTTTCATCAGGACTCTCATGCATGCTCGTCGGTTGTTGGTACTCTTGACCTGGCCTTTCTTCAAAAGAATGTTGATCTGATCGAGATATGTTCGCTGAGGTCGACCTCTAACTACCTCACACTCGCCTTATAAATTTGTTTCGTTAATCTTCCTTCATTTATCCTTTCTACGTGTCCAAACCATCTTAGCATTCCTTTATCTATCTTTGTAACCACATCCTCTTTTATACCACAGCGTTCTCTTATTTCACTATTTTTTACTTTATCCAACCGAGTCACTTCTGCTATACTTCTCAAACTACTCATCTCCGCAGCATTAATCCTATTTTTATGTTCTTCTGCCAAACCCAACATTCACTACTATACATAAGTGTAGGAAACAACACACCTCTATACATAGCCAGACGTGCCTTTTTTGACACTTTTTGGCTGTTCATAAAGCATTGCAGTGCCCCATTCATCTGTTTTCCTGCCAACACCCTTCGCTCAATGTCACTGTCATACTTTTCATCTCTTGTAAACTTTGAACCCAAGTACACAAATTCATTTACTTGTTCCACTCTTTCTCTTTCAATCGAAACTTCACAGTTTGTCATGCTTTCTTCTCTATCAAAAACCATTACTTTCATTTTGCTTTATTTTATGTGTTATAATCTTTGTTACTAGCTTTAAGGTTGTATTTAGAAGGGGTATTCCTCGGTAGTTTGCGGGTATCTTTTTGTCTCCTTTTTTAAACAGTAAGATTGTGGTACTCAGGCGCCATTCGTCTGGATTTTTTTTATGGTAAGAAATTTTGCGAATTATAGCTGTTAGCTGCTGTTTCAGGCTTCTCCCTTAAGAATTTTAATTGTAATAACGTCTGGGCCTGGACATTTCTGTTCTTAAGTTTCATTAATGCCGTATCTATATCCTTTTCTTTTATTTTAGTTACTTCGTTAGTTGCGATTTCTGGGGTGTCTGGTATGCTTTCCGTATCTTCTTTTTTATATATTTCTTTAAGATAATGGACCCAAGTTACCTTCGTTATGTGATTTGTGCTAATAAATTCACTTGCTTCTTTTCTCTGGCGTCTGATAAATCTCCACATTTGTTTTTGGAGGCCATAAAAGTTATTTTCCATTCTTCTTGAAAAGGATTTCCAATACTGTTCTTTTATTTGTTTACTAGTGTTTAGCTGGCATTTTATACACTTTAATAATTATCATAGGTTTTCGGAGTTTTAGTTGTCATAAATTTTAGACTAGTTTTTTTTTTGATACATTATTCTTTGACTTCGTTGCAGAACCATGTGGTTTTATTGGGGCCGTATTTTTGTTTTTTTATACTTCGGGTGCCAAGAGTTTCTGTTGCAGCTTCTATAATGTTCCGTTTTAGTTTCTCCCAACTTTTATTCACTTCTTCGGCTTCGCTTATTGGGTTCTTGTAAACTTTTTCCTGTAATCGTTTTTGGTACAGTTCTTTTATAGTAATATCCCAAAGTAATTTAACATTTATTTTAGTTTTTGTGTCCCTGGTTCTAATTCTGCCTTATTTTTCACTTTCATCCCTATTTAAATTTTTCCTAGTAGTAAGCTGTGATCACCGCCCACATCATCCGAATTTAGGGTTTTTATATCCTGTATTTGTGTCGGGTGTACAAACCACATCCACATCGTACCAAAAAATTAATGGATTTTTTCGAGAAATCGATTTCAATAAACGTACTAATTTTGTCTGACATTTACCCTCACTAAATTACACAATTCATTAATTTTTTTTCAGAAATCGACATTAAGTTTGATGGAAACTTATTAGACGTAAAAACGTACCTGTTTTATTTCGTTTTATAAATATAAATAAAAGTATCTAGACAGTCAATTTGAAAAATTGTGACATAAAGTATTGGAAATATTGCTTCAGTACGAAAATAAGTTGATAATGTTTTTGTAAAAAGATGTAACGATCGAACCTTTTTTTGTACCTTTATTTATTCCAATATATTTTGATCTTACTACTTGAACGTCAAGAGACAAGATTATTAAAAACAATGATAATTCAAGTATATTAAAAAAAATACTTTCTTTTGGTTACTTATGTTTATAAATATCTGTCTCATTTAAAAATGAACTATATTATCTCATTTTAAAAAAACTAATCTAATCCCGATTCAGTTTTCAAAGAACACGTTGTCTCTGGGAAAACTTGTGTCAACGTGACAATCAATACAATTTCTTATATCACTATCACCTCCAAAAATCGTATTAGATTAAAAAAAATTCTGTGAGCAAAAATTGTAGATTTGGATAAAATAAGATCAGTCCTATTTGTACCCAATGTTAAATAGTGTAACTTATAATATATTTTATAATAATTCCATTACAATAGTCTTCCTTGCATAATACGTGCATAACTAATATCATCTTTCTGGAAAACCCCAAATTTTTTTTTAAATTCTAAAGGAAGATTTCCAACGAACAGTAATCATAGATGGCGATAGAGTGTTCGTAATTAGCTAGTTACCAATTAAAGAATCATATACTAGAGTCTTGGTCTACGTCTCCATCACGAGAACTCAATTTCTGTGACAGGATTTATCAAAGGAAAATTAATAAAAAGGTAAGGATATCTCGTAATAAAGAGAAAATCTCTCTTTATCTCTCTTTCTTATATTAATGTGTATAAAAAAATTGTATTAATATAAAATATTATTGTTGTTAATTTAATATGAGAAATAACTGTAAATAAAATAAAATAATGATTTCGTTATTATTTAAAAAAATTATTACCTACCTGCAATAATGTGTTGGGCGCCAATTGTTTTTTTCCTTAAAAAAAATAATAAAAAAATAACTATTATTGTTATTCTGTTATTTTGAAATTATTAAATCTATTTTTATATTTAATTAATATTTTTTAAAGCTGAGAACTCTAAATCCCCTGTAGTCGGTTTATTTAAAAAAAAATAAATATAAAAATATTAACCTGTTTATTAACACAAAATTTCTTTATAAGTTTGCACATAAATTGGAAAATCAATAACACAATAGAAACAAAAAATTATATACAAGAGGTAAAAGAATAAATAAAACTTAATAGCTAAAATAGAAAAACACTCTCCCATTCATGCACAAATTAAATTCTAAATCTGTTAAATTTAACAATTGACCTTTCTTAATTTTCTTTTTTTTTTAATTATTTTCTTTTTTTTTCAAATTAAAATTTAAACTTAATAACAGTTTATAAAATTATTATTATGAATACAAAAAAATTAAATTCTTAACACTAAAAAAAAGACATACAGTCAAATCAACAGTTCCTCCTTGATTTGTATTGATTTCACATTAAACAAAAAAATGGCGTCTACTAACCTTCTTTGATATTTGATATTTCTGGAATGAATACATAACTTTCTCACAAATTAAGTAATAAATGTTACCTTAATCCTTGGGCTTGGTAAAAATTTTTAAACAGGTTAGTCCTCTCACTAACACAATTGTTTTATAAAACAATTTAAATTGTTATTTCACTTGCGTAAATAGATGTAAAAAATGTATAACTAATTTTTAAAAAATCAGCCAATTTCGCTGTATGTTACCTATATTATTTGTTCATGTGGGTCGATTATGTATTAAAAAAAAACTACTCCTCTGGCTATATGCCGGGACAGGCATTTTACATATATATATATATATATATATATATATATTTATATATATATATATATATATATATATATATATATATATATATATATATATATTCTAGCACACATTTTTCGCTTCTTCTACTTTCATCAGTGCTATAATATATGCTCGTCGGTTGTTGGTATTCTCAACCTGGCCCTGTTTTCAAAACAATGTCGATCTGATCGAGATATGTTCGCCAAGGTCGACCTTTACCGACTTACCTATTCACACTTGCCTTATAAATCTGTTTCTTTAATCTTTATTCATCCATCCCCTTTACGTGTTTAAACATGTAACCATTCCTTTATATATCTTTGTAACAATATCTTTTTTCACACCGTAGCGTTCCCTCGCTATTCTTCACTTTATCTAACCGATATTAGTGTCAAATTCATAGTTTTCGGGGTTGCCAACTTTAAAAGTGATATTTCCAAAGCAAGCAAGCCTGGGTAAGGGGTGAGAGGGGTATAAAATATAAAAACTATTTCCTATGGTCTCCAAAATTACCGGACTGATTAAATGAAATTTTGTAAATGTGTATTGATTGCTTCAACTTGGGAGATAGGAACTATTAAAAATGGTCGATATTAGTGTCGAATTCAAAGCTTTTGGGGCCACTGAGTTTGATAGTGACATTTTCAATTTTGTTAGCACCCTTTCGAAAGTGATGGGAAGGGCATGGAATATAAAAACTATTAAAAACGCCAATATATGTGTCGAATTCATATTCTACGGGACGCTGAGTTTGATAGTAAATTACCAAAGCAGGCAAGCGAAAAGCGAAAGGGTGAAGAGGGGTTGAAATATAAAAACTAATGTAATTTTGCGATACACCACTGAAATGTACGTAAACAAGCTGGACGGTATAGTGACGTCACAGCCAATGACGAGGATGTTCCATTACCTTTTTGACCAATCTGGAATTTTTGATAGAACAGTTTGGATACATCTAGAAGATTCTCGTCTTTTCCTGATTGAACTTTAAGTACATAAATTGGCCTGGGTTCGCGGAGGGAAGTTAGTCAGTTTTCAAAGTTTATGATTGTGTTCGCTAGTTAACATAAATTGTTAAGGTTTAAATAAATGTGTAAATAAATTCGAACCCCAAGTGTTATTTAGGTAAAAACGTTACATTCATGTCAGAGGGGGGATAAAGAAGATGAAGAAAATAAAATAAATATAGTGTGGGTAAAAAAAAAGTGCAGACTTTTTAAAACAACCAATAGACATTGAACTATTGTAGTAAAAACCTCTAACATATAAAAAAAATTGTTCGGTGGGTAAATACACTAAAATAATATTGAAAGAGCTCTCAGTTAAGCAATTGCGTGAACAATAGGAGGAACGTGATGCTGATAATAGTGGCTCAAAGAAAGTCCTTTAGGAACGATTGAGAGGAGTTTTAATCAGCAATGGAGAATACCCAGAAATATGCGAATTCCAGTCGGCGGATAAAGTCATGATGAGTAAAATCGAAAAAGTTTCTAAAATGATAAATGAAAGTTTAAAAAAAGACGACAATTGGAAAAAGTTTTTAGAAGAAGCGAAGGGAAACTGAAAGATGTTTCTAGAAGAAGTGACCAGAAACTGGAAGAATTTTCTTGAAGAAACGACGAGAAACTAGAAAAATTCTTTAAAATGATCGATGAAAGTTCAAAGAAGAACCATATATCTCAGGTAATTTAAAGCCATTGCGACGGCCAACCATTGGACTCAAGAAGAGAAGGCCATTTCTTTGACTGCGGCCATACGGGGTGATGCTGCAGACATTCTACGTTCAATTCCTAGTGCCAAAAAAATGTTATCAAACCTTGTTCACTCGGCTAGAAAAACGCTATTGAGATGCCCACCTGCAACAAGTTTAAATAGCACAATTACGTAGCCAAATCCAGCGTACAAGTGAAAGCTTGCAGGAATTTAAAGCGGATATTGCTCGTATGGTGCGATTAGCCTACCCTGACACTTGCAAGAAAACTATACATTGTAGCATTTGAAATTGCTACTCGTTAATTTTGTTTTTTTATATATAGTAAATTTTTCATTTATTGGGCATTGTAGCATTTGAAATTGCCACCTGCTAATTTTGTTTTTTTATATATAATAGTTTTTTATTTATTGGGCATAGTACTTACAGAGAACATTCAGTTTTGATATCAAATTCCTGAATAAAACATTTATTTCACTATTTCAAAACAAACATATATATAGTTGAATACTAGTGAATTTCACAAGTTTCAACACTAGGTAATACTCTTGCTTCTGACATTCTAAGAGCTGTTGAAAGTAATATACTCAAGCTGCAGGAACCTTATGATTTCTGGCTGTATTCCTGGATTTCTGAAATTTAAGATAGTGAAGTCAATAAAAACATCCATTCACATGTGAGCAGGCGACATACCGTTGTGTTCTCTGGTATGATGAATTCTAGGCTATTGAAGGTTTGTCCCAGGATTTTGTTGATTCTGAATGAGATCTCTAGGTATTTACTGGGTTTTTTCTTTATTTTTCAAAATATAATCTTAAAGGTTATATTTATTTACTTTCTAGACGTCGAGTCATTGTGGGCGTGTCACTGTTCTTCTTTCATAGAACTTCTGTCATCGGTCTCAAGTCGGTTAGCCGTTAATGTTTCGTGCAATAGTAGAAAAGAAAGAAGAAGAATGGTCTTTTAGATTACATTCTATGAAATTCATTCTGTCAATCAATAGCATTTATGGTTCTGACCAATGAGAGGCTAGGAATTCAAAACTGGCGCTGATTTCATACAGGATGTGCAGTTTTTTCTGGCAACTGTTAGAAATAGGAGGATGGTTCTGTCCTCGTGGTCGTCGAGGAGTTCTTTTTCGGTGCGGCCATGATGAGGTGCGCTTGTCTCGTGTTTGGGATTCTTTTTCGGTATTGAACCGAAATTAACCCTTAGGGGGGAATTTACGAAGTGCCGTTTGGGCCGAGATCAAGTCGCACCCATCGTTAGTGGTTTTTTTTGGAGCCTTATATGGGGATTTGTGCCAAACACCGGTAAGCTGCCATGCGGTGGGAACACCGCCATTTTGTCCTGATGTCCTGTTAGTCCGTTTTAGTCCTGTTTGCTGTTATGGATATCTTCTAGTTTTACCTCCCTTCTCAGAAGGTAAGTTATGACTTTTGAACTAGCAATGATATCGATCAGGTTGAAAATATACCTACTTCATTTTGTTGGTTTTTTATTTTGCACATGTCCTTTCATGAGATTATTTTTTTGTTAGGGTGTTAGGGTACAGCTTAGCTCTCACCATCAGACTCCTGGAAATCGAACGACGACTCTTGTGGCAACTCTTGACTTTGGTCAAGATTCCCACGAGGACCAACACCGAGTCGCTTTTAAATCCTGGCCAGAGTCGACAGACATCCACCGGATGAGATCTAGTAGTAGCCGATAGAGGCTAGAGACCTGCTGAGTTGCATCATCGACCCCTGGCTGACCTGGAAGGTTGAGCCTTTCTTCTGCCTTCTCTTCGTTTTGCTGTCTGTTTCCTGTCTTCTTCCTGTCTTCGTTTTTGTGTCTTCAACTACATCAAGTGGACCTTGGATAGAGGCTACATATGTGGACCATTGGACTTTAATACCAGGTTTTTTTACACCTTCAGTGTTCTCTTACCTTTTTGAAATTTTTTATAACTATTTTATCATATTAGTGCTTATCATACCATCATTTTAAATAAATACTAATTATTGATATCGTATATTATACCACCGTGATAATTTTATAAACTATAATCTAAAGGACTTTTGTGAAGTTCTCACATAGTACTATGTGACAGCAGATTCAGTCACAGGTTTATTTCTTACCATTATACCCCATTCTGGTAACTTTGAGCGGTATAACACCAGGTATAAAAGTGTATGTATTTCGCTATAATACATTAGTTAATATTATTATATATGTTATTTAATTTATGTAATTATTATTTTATGGTTCCCTGGTCTACAACCTATTTTGCCTTGTCCACTTTGATATTCTAATTATATTCTTATATGTGATATGTTTTTTTATTCTCCTATTTGCCCAGCCTGAATGTCTAAGAAAATTTAATATTAAGTCATTTTAGGTATTTTGTTAAAGATAGATATTTGGTTTTCTCAATTATCCAAATATAGTAAAGCAATATCTAAATTGGGTGGCGCCCTTAATGAATTTGAATTTTCATTCTTAGAGCCGTAAATAATTCGAACTCACTTTATCTGTTCTCCGGCGAACAGCTGCCGTCAGCACATTGTGTTCTATTTTTTTATGTAATGAACATAATAAAGTAGGTCACAACATTAGTCGAAAAACTAGAGCAAGTCGACATGAGGGGGCAATCGTTGACCTTGAAAAGTAAAGCTCCTATGGTAACTGTCAACATAACGTTACCTGGTAGAGTTCATAGCATGTATATTGATGGTCGTATTAACGAGAACAATAAGTCGTTTTTGATAGAGACGGGTGCAACAAGAACCATTGTACGACCAGAAATAGTAAAAGACCCTTACAAAATGTCGCTAGCAACAGTACAACTTAAATTGGCGACCGCTGGGACAATAAAAAGGTACGGCGAAGTTAATGTTCCCGTCTCCATTGGCAACATCACGACTAAATACAGCATACTAGTCGCTGAGATCTCTGACCAGTTTATCTTAGTAATGGACCTTTTAAAGAAATTTGGGGCTGAGTTGGATGTTAAAAACGGAGTCTTTAAGGTCGACGGTGAAAAACTTCCTTTTCATAAAGACAAAAAATATGTTGTCCGCTTAATAACTACTTGTAACATAGCTATACCCGGCAATAGTGAGAAGATTATAATGATTAGTCTAGAGGGATACTGTAGAGAGGGAAGTCTAAGGATGGTCGAGAATGTGAACAATTAAGAGTTTCTAACTGCAAAAGCTCTTGTTAGAGTTGGAGATGAAGTCCCTGTCAGGGTTATAAATGTGAAAGAAACCCCAAATAAGTTAAGTAGAAAAACTGTGGTATGGCAGCGTGCTCCTGTAACGATTTGCTGTATGACCGATGAATAAACCCTCGAAATCCAGGTTTTTAAAGAAGCTGATAGACATGGTCATTATTAGTTGCCGATATCTTAACAATAAATAGACCAAAAGGGTGAGAGCCATCTTTGCAGAATTTTATGATGTTTTTGCCATTGACGAAAAGGACAAAGGAAAAACAAGCATCGTGGCTTAAAAAATCAATACCGGAGATGCTCAACCAATTAGACAACATCCAAGAAGACTTCCATTGGCAAAACGAGAGGAGGCTGATGAAATTATCCGATATATGGGCAGACAAGGGGTCATTCAACCATTAAGTAGTCCGTGGACCTCACCAGTAGTACTGGTAAAGAAAAAGAATGGTTTCACACGTTTTTGTTTTGACTACCACCAGCTCAATGCGGTAACTAAGAAAGACAGTTATTCCTTGCCCGCGGAATCGATGACACATTGGATACTCTATCCTCATTGGTTTTCTATCTTCGACTTGAAAAGTGGCTACTGGCAAGTAGGAATGGAGCCTGCTGATATAAAGAAGACAGCTTTCTCGATAGGATTAGGTCTTTGGCAATTTACGGTTATGCCTTTTGGGCTATGTAATGCTTCAGCTACGTTTGAGAGGTTAATGTGGAGACATTTTTAAAGGGGGATAACATGGCCGACATGTTAAGTGTACTTGGATGACGTAATCGTAGTGGAAATATCATTTGACGAGCATTCCAAGAATCGGAGGAGAGTGTTTCAACGATCACGAAAAGCTAATTTAAAACTGAGCCCAAAGAAATGTCACATATTTCGGCGAGAAGTTAGATATTGGGGTGATATCGTATCTAGTAATGGTGTAACAGCTGATCCTGAAAAAATCTAAGCAATTCGAGAGTGGCTATAACCAAGAAATATACATGAAATTAGTTTTTTTGGTTTATACACATATTACCGATGGTATGTAAAAAGGTTTGCCTACATCGCTAAACTCGTAACAAAGCTAACGGGAAGGGAAAAGAAAACTTGTGTAATAAGAAATGCCAGAGAGCTTTTGAGCATCTACAAGAAGCTTTTATCAGAGCACCGATATTAAGCTACCCCAGAGAAAATGGAAAGTTTGTTCTGGACACGGATGCAAGTAATACCGCTATAAGCTGTTCTTTCTCAGCTCAAAGAAGGACAATAAAAAGTCATCGCCTACTTTAGTAAAGTCCTGTCGAAAGCAGAAGGAAATTTCTGTGTTACCAGAAAAGAACTTCTAGGCTTAGTAAAGGCGTGTGAACATTTCCATAAATATCTCTATGGCCACAAGTTTTTCTTAGAACGGACCACACAGCCTTAAAATGGCTTTTCCAATTCCCCAATCCAGAGGGACAAGTAGCAAGATGACTAAAGCGGTTGCAAGAATGTGACTACGACATCGAACACATGGCAGGAAAAACCCATCAAAATGCTGACGCCTTATCAAGAAGGCCATGCAGTGCGAATTGGAGCCACTGTTCAAAGTTGGAGGATCGACTCCGCCACGTTCAAAGAACTACTGTCGTAAGTGATCAGTGGTAACCTCAACAAATACAATATGTTTAAGAGAACGATCCGTGTCTGAAACGTGTTCTGGATTGGCAGCGTCAAGGAGAAAGACTGTCCCGGCAAAAAATCAGCACATTTAAGTCAAATCATATTGGAGCCAATGGGATTGTCTGGTACTGCAAGATAATCTTTTGTATAGAACCTTTGAAAGTGAAAATGGTACGAAATCCAGGCTACAACTTATTGTACCTAAAATTAAAGTGGCAAAAGTATATCCTCAGTTACACGATGATTTTTTAGGGGGACACTTTGGCATTACGAAGACTTTACAAAAGGTTCGAGAGCGGTTTTATTGGGTAAACTGTAAAAAAGATGTACGAAGGTGGTGCCGAAAATGCGAGTTGTGTGCAACAGATAATGGTCCAGTTGGTAAAAAGAGGGCACCCATGAGACAGTACAATGTTGGTAGTACTATGGAGAGGGTAGTCATTGATATTGCAGGACCGTTTCCAGAAACAGAAGCTGGAAATAAATATTTCCTCGTGACTATAGAATATTTTACAAAATGGACTAAAGCCTATGCGATCTCTAACCAAGAAGCTTCTACCGTTGCCAACATACTGGTTAAAGAATTATTCAGTCGTTTCGGTGTTTCTTAAAAGATTCATTTAGACCAAGAACGAAATCGGCACTTCCGAAACGTCTGTCAGTTGATTGGTACTTACAAGATCAAAACGACACCCTTGCACCTTCAGTCAGATGAAATGGTCGAGAGGATGAATCGAACGATGGGCAAACATCTTTACAAGATGGTATTAGAACATCAGAGAGATTGGGAACAGTACATTCATTTGTTTTTAATGGCCTACTGGTCGGACATCAACGAAACTTCTGGCAATACCCCTGCTTGCTTAATGCTCGGACGTAAAATTCGTTTGCCATGTAACCTTAAGTTCAGCAGTAAATCTTTGGAAGAAAATGAGGCAGGCGAAGACTATGTCGACAAATTAAAGTTAAAAATAAACGACATACCGACCTTGCCCGACGAAATATCCAGATAACCAGCGATCGGATGAAATATCATTATAATTCTCGCTTCACGAAAGAAAATTTTGAAGTGGGTGATCTTGTCTGGCTATATAATTCACGATGACTTCAAGGCTATTGTCCTAAATTTCAAAGACAATGGGAGGGACCGTATGAAATCATAAAGAAAATAAATGATGTTATATACCGGATTAAAAAGCTGCCAAGAGGAAAACCGAAGGTAGTTCACATAAATCGTTAAAGTAAAAATGTTACACTATTAAAAACACCGATATTAGTGTCAAATTTATAGTTTTCGGGGTCGCTGAGTTTGATAGTAATATTCCCAAAGCAGGCAAGCGTAAGTAAAGGGTAAGAGTCGGTTTAAATATAACAACTATTAAAAATGGCCTATATTAGTGATATTCCCAAAGAAGGCAGGAACGCGGTCTGTCGGGTTCCGCTAGTACAATATAAAAAGAATAAATTCGCAGGTAAAGCTTTAAAGTAAATATGGTCATTATTTTACAGTACTGAAACGGTAGGTCTACTTGAGCTTAAACCTCTAACATTTAGCACTGTTATTTGACATAAATATTGACCTTTGTTTTTTTGGTTACATGTACTGATATGTTTGCAAGAAAAAGTATTTTTAGTTTAGCACTATTTTCGCTAATATGATTTAGATAAACAAAATAGACAAAATTCGTCCACGAACAATTTTTAAAGCATTTCAATAACCAGTCACCAAGTAATGTTGTTGTACAGATCATTATAATCAAATTTAGAACTGGAAGTGTTCTACACCAAGAGAAAGGTAAAGCTGGACGAAAAAAAACCAACGAAAATGACGAACGTGTATTCAATCAAATTATGGATTTACCACCTCGTCGTAGTCAAAGGAGATCTGCTGTAAAATTTAATATGAACAAAAGGATTCTTTAGAATATATTAAAACAAATTAATGTCCTTTTATACGTTCTTAAGACAACCCAACAATTAAGAATGGGTGATTATTCTGCAAGACTTAAATACTGCGCTAGAATCATTGCTTTCTTCTTCTTTAAGTAGCACTATAACCCTATGTGGGTCTTGGCTGCAAGCACAATTTGCCTCCATCGACTTTTATTTAGCATTTTTTCCTGTTCATTTTTAATACCCATCTTTCTCATATCCGATGAAACATTGTCTCTCCATCTTATTTTAGGTCTTCCCGGTGATCTTCTGCTCGTCGGTGCTTCCCGCCATGCCATTTTCAGCATTCTGTCATCCGGTGCTCTCTGTATATGTCCTGCCCATCTCAATTTTTGTGACTTTGCTTCTTTCACAATATCTCCATGGTACAATTGTTCTAACTCTGCGTTTGTTCTTATTCGATATTGCCCTGAACTAGGATCCTGGGTTGGTCCATATATTTTTCAAAGTAATTTTTGCTCGAACCTTCGCAGGACGTCTTCGTTTGCTTTGGTTATAGTCCACGCTTCATATCCGTACATGACTACCGGTCTCATAGTAGCATGGTACAATTTTAGTTTTGAGGATCGCGACATTATTCTCGATTTAAACAGTTCTCTTAGTGCATAATAGCATCTATTACCGCTCTGTATGCGGGTCATCATTTCTTTATTCATGTTGTTGTCTGCTGTGATGACTGCGCCGAGGTATTTGAATTTTGAGACCCGTTCAAAATTGTAGGTGCCATTGGTTACATTTTGCACTAGTTGATTTCTTCCCTGCCTCCGGGAATTATACATGTATTTTGTTTTGTCTTTATTAATACGTAGTCCTACTGTCACCTTTTCTATTTTTCCAAACAACTCTTTGGTTTTAATGGTTGTTTTACTGACCAGAACTATATCATCTGCAAATGCCAGTATCAGGTTTGGTCAACTGCTTGAAAAAAACGTCAACGTCAATGTTATCCCGTTTGATCGCTGCGTCTAAAACGATATTGGAGACAAACTATCACTCTGTTTCAGGCCGTTGTCCACCATAAAGTTTTCTGACATGTTATTTCCAACTTTAACACAGCACCGGTGGTGGAGGTCCTTATCAAATTCCCAGTGTTTTTAGAGGATTTGGCGAGTAGTGAAGATTTGATCCATCGTTGACCTGCCCAGTCTAATGCCGCACTGATAATAATCACCTATCAATTCTTCTGCGTATGGTGTTATGCGGATTAGAAATACGTTTGCAAGCACTTTATATGCGGTATTGATGTTGTAGTTTTTGCATACCTGATAGCTTCCTTTCTTATGTAGGGGTATAATAACACTCTGTTTCCAGCTTTCCGGTAATGTTTCGCTGTCTCATATTAGTAAAATTAACTCATGCATCTTTTGATAAAGTATTGGACTTTCCATTTTCAGGCATTCAGAGGGGATAGTATCATTTCCGGGCGCTTTATTGTTTTTTAGGCGTTGTATGGACTTCGTCACTTCTTTTAGTGTTTCTCGGTTGCTGTTTCGGTGGTTAGGTACAACGGTATATTTGTTGTGTCGTCTTTTGTTACATTGAGGAGTTTCTAAAAATGTTCTTTTCATGTTTTTAATACATCTGCAATGCCGATGATGAGTTCACCATTATCTTTCCATATTATATTATTTGTTTGCGGTTTAAAGCCTATTTTAATTCGATATATTTCTTTCTTTATTTATTTATTTGCTTTGCAATATGATAATCCCAGTTTCATTAGTAACACTGACTCATTGACGAATGTCATTTGTCAGGTCATGTAAATAGATAAAGCAAAAGATTTTTAGGTTTCCTACGACCTAAAAGCGGTGTAAGTAATACCTGTTTAAAGTTTCAGTACTATAAATTAATAGCTATACTGTATTAATTTTAACAATAATCTACAGGGTGTATTTCTTCTTTTTATTGTTAAAATTTATGCAGATACCGACTGTGTTATTAAGCTATGATCTAATAATAGTTTAACAGTTTTTAAACTAAAATTTTGCTGTCAGTTATTAGGGGATGATATCACCTTGGGGTTAATGTGGGTCTTCGTAGTAAGGTCGATTATTCTACGACAAATTCAGATACACCATCCTTGATTAAATTTAGTAAAGTGTTAATAAATTTTCCTGGAAAGGCGAGCTATTTAAACTATAATTAAAATCAAAATGAAATTTTATTAGGCAGAATAATTGAATATATATTTTAAGTGGATTTTACGTAATAAATTACAACTAGTTACATAAATAAAATATGTGGTAATTGGTGCACGAGAGAAAAATGTTTATTAAAAGGACAAATATTTTGTTAATTAATCTAATTAGGTAAGTTGTTTTGACATAATGTTTGACATTTAATTTCTATCGACATTCAACTACAACGCATGGAAAGTATAAAAATAAACATGTCAAGTATTAAATAGTTATGTTGTATACTACCAAAAATTTCTAATAAAACAAAAATTGTCTGTAAAAATTTAGTTTAAAAAAAATACAAAAAAGTTTATGAAAAATTACACAGACAATTCGTACATACATATTGTCACTCTTTTTTTTTCCGTAGGAGCAGACAAATACCAGTTCTTTCCACTTGCTACGGTTCTCACACACGCTTCTTCTACTTTCATTACACTTTCATACATGCTCGTCGGTTGCTGGTACTCTTAAACTGGATTTTTTTTAAAACAATTTTGATCTGATCGACGAGGTAAACCCTTACCGACTTGCTCATTTACACATGCCCCATAAACCTGTTTCGTCAATTTTCTTCATACATCGTCTCTACGTGTCCAAACCATTTAAGCTATTTTTTATCTTTTTTTACGCCACAGCGTTTTCTTATCTCACTTTATCCATCAGAGTCACTCCGGCAATATTTCTCAGACTACTCATCTCCGCAGCATTAATCTTACTTTTATGCTTCTTCTGCCAAACCTAACATTCACTACCATACATAAGTGTAAGGACCAGCACTCCTTTATGCACAGCCAGTCGTTCCTTTTTTGAAACGTTCTGGCTACTTATAAAGCCATGCAGGCCTCTATTCATTTGCTTCCCTACCAACACCCTTTGCTCAATATCACAGTCATACTTTCCGTCTTTTGTAAACTTTGAATTCACTTATACAAACTCATTCACTTGTTTCACTTGTTTCTTTGTTCCATTCTTTTTCCTTTAATCAGCACCTCGCATTTAGTAATGATTTTTTCTCTTTCAAAAACCAATACTTTCGCTTGCTTACATTTACTTTTATCCCTTTGATTTTTAGGGTACTATGCATAATATTAACCATTGCTTTCAAGTCCTCCTAAGATTATGCGGAAAATTTGTTGGCACTTTATTTTTTTTTGTGAACACACTATTTCATATTAAAATTAATATTAAATATAACCCGTCAAATCGACATTTTAAAATACTCAAATAATATATATAATCCAGGATATCTACAGCTGTCGCTGCCTTCCTGCTTTCAGCCCTTGTCTCCAGTTGTCCTTGTCCTGCCAGTCTCCGTCCTGCAGGTTTCTTAATTCCATCGCCTCATCCACTTCGTCTCTCCATGATCGCCTTGGTCGACCTCTCTTTCGTCTGCCTAATGGACTCCACTCAGTTACCCGGTGTATCCAGCGATCCTCCGGAGTTCTTCTAACATGTCCGTACCACGTTAGTTTCTTTTCCTCTATGTGTTCTAGTATGTCTTTTTTTACCTCCATTCTTCTCCTGATCTCCTCATTTCTTATTCGATCTAATCTGTTCACTCCACAACTCCTTCTCCAAAAGTCCATTTCTGTGGCTACAATCTTCCCTTTGTTTTTTTTGTTGATCACCCACATTTCAGCTCCGTAAGTCATTATGCTGCGAACTATTGAATTGAATATTCTTGTTTTATTAGTCTTGGTTATGTGGCGATCCCATAATATTGGGTTTAATTGATTAATACATGCCCTAGTTTGACCTAGTCTATTTTTTATTTCTTCCTCTGTTGTTCCACTTTTTGATATTATAAACCCTAGGTACTTAAATTTGTCTGTTCCTGAGATCTGTCGGTTATCATCTATTTCTAGGTGATATATCCTGTCTTGTGCCGTTGACATATATTGGGTCTTTTCGAGGTTGATTTCCACTCCATTTTTCCCATATTTCTCCTCTAGTTTCCGCATCATAAAACCTAAATCCTCCTCATCTTGAGCTATGATTACTTGATCATCGGCAAAGCTTAGAGTATACAGATGATCATTTCTAATTGGTATTCCCATTCCTGCACATTTTCTCTTCCATGGTCTTAGTGTCTGTTGTAGAAATATTTTGAATAGTGTGGGTGATGTTGAGCATCCTTGGAGGAGACCCTTAGTTGTTTTGAAGGCATTTGATAGTTTATTTCCCTCTTTAATCCATACGGTATTTTTTTTGTACATATTTTGGACTGTTCTGATAATTCTCTGCGTTATACCCATTTCTAACATGGCTTCCCAGATTTTAGACCGAGGGACAGAATCATATGCCTTTCGGATATCCACTCAAATATACATGCTTTTTTAAAGTAAAAAACTGAACTCCAAAACCTTCCAGCCAAACTTAGTAAATTCATTGAAAAAGCTTCTGATATTAATTCCACTTACCAAAAATTCCAATAATAAATTTCTAAAATTGCACTATTAATAATTTATATATCTATAAAAAATATTGATACAAATGATGTATTTTCTTTTTTGTAAAAATGTTTAAACATAGCTATAAATTTTTATTTTTAATTGGTTGTATTAAAAATAATGCATGCAACGATCATGTAATGGCTATTTAGTATATTTGCTCAAGATTAAGGACGTAACCTTAATAGCCTTGCATAATATCCAAAAAAATTGTAAATCATCAAAGTATAAGTTACCAAATAATAATGCAATATTAAATATATTTTTTATAGTTTAAAATTTTTAATACACATGATTTTGCTGTCTATAATAACACATACTGGTTGCCGTTTGTATTTTTGGTGACAATTTTTATTTTAAATTGTTTAAAAAAATTCATTCAGTCATTGACGGATATTTTTTTGTCTTTTGTAATATTAAAAAGGTCAATAAAGTGTTGGTAAGAGTGAACCATAAACGTGTTTGATATATTGAATTGAAAATATCACCGTTTTTATTTGAAATTTAAAAAAGCATAATAATAATTACAATAACAGGAATCACTTATGTAAGGCATATGAAAAGTTTAAAGAGAGCTAATTTTAAACAACGATTAAATAACAATGAAAGAATGGTATTAAAGGCAAAACAATATGATTAAATAGAGATTTACCAGACCATTTAAATGGGGTATGACTTAATACCTAACACCATATAAAAAAATTTAAGGGTTATCAACGTACCACCTTTGGATTTCCTGATAAAAGATCGGGCAAGGAATACTGCATACAGACTAAAGTGTTAGGGCGGGTGGAGGAGCAACGGAATTGGTCACACCAAGATCAAGGCACTTCACAATAAAATCGGACAATATTCCGAAAAAGACCTTGATAGGAAAAAACAATAAAAAAAATACCAACCAGAAGACAGGTAAAAGAAAACACCATTGACCAGTCCAGGAGTAAAACGATGGTACACTGACGGATCAAGGTACCAGGGACGCTACGGGACATGTGTGTTTGGAGTATCCTGCAACCACAGGAAAAGCATACCACTGGAGAAATACACCTCGGTATTCCAGGCTAGGGTCTATGCCATACTCAGGTGTGCTACGCACCTGACAGAAAAAAGAGTGACAACAGTGAGATTAATATTCTCACTGACAGTCGTGTGGTCATTGGGGCCCTTGTGAGTTGCACTACAACATCATCGGTGATGTGGTACTGCATGCAGGCCCTCACTGAGTTAGCAACTGCAAACAAGATCATTCTTAAATGGGTTCCTGGGCACATAGGAATAAATGGCAATGAGCCGATAAACTGGCAAGAAATGGGACCCTTGTAGAATCAAGAAGCCAGTTAGTCGTATAGCTAATTGCCGAAGCAAAACATGTATTGAAACTAATCCTTGTGCAAGAACATATCGCTCAGTGGAATGCAAATACTGGCTGCAGAAAATTAAGACCGCTGATAAAAAAACCTCTCCAGAAGAGGGCAGACGCACTCTGGACGATGAACCGGGGGAGGCTGAGCAGCACGCTTGGCCCGCTCACTGACCACGTCGGACTAAGTGCGATACATATTTTGTGTTGCTGCCCGATGCTAGTGGTGTACAGGTATCGAACCTGGGGCTGCATGATAATGGATCCAAGTGATCTAAATAAGACAGGGCCAACAGAAATCCCGTGGTTTACCAAACCCAGCGGACTGGAATTCTGATGCCCTGAAGACACAGCGGTAGTCACAGAAGATTAAAAGATCTAGGTGACATAAGTGCCTATACCAATGGCCCAACCGCAAGATTGTAATGTAATGTAATACCTAACGCCATTTGAAAAAATTTAAGGGTTATCTCCAATAGGGAGGGGGTAAATATGACGTTTATGACGTTAGCGCTAAAAAGTATCCCCCTCAAGTGAAAAGTTGACGTTTTTTGGCATTTCATTCTAATATGTTACCATTACCATTATATTATCATTAAACATACATAAACTAAAAGTAAAAAGTAACAGTAAAAGTATATAGTTATCACGCGATATCAGATAGTTTGTAATATACATACAATTATTAAAATTATTTACTGCAATAATAAATATGTCTAAAAATATTACATGTAATAAAGAGGGCGACCAAACGATGTAAAATAATGACCATAACGTGTGTCCATTTATATTTTTTTAAACATTTGACCCAGTTTAAATGATCAAGTGACTTGAAGTGACTTATTAAAAAAAATCGGTGGCGAATCCGAGTTGGATGAACCCAAGATGCTAGTTATAAGCGATAAATTAATTTTAAATATTTAAAAATTTCAGGAACTGTTGTTACTTCTATTTTTAATTTTAATATTTTTTAAAAGTGTTTTTGATTTTAAGCCAGATCTCGAATCGTTGTATTGAAGTAAAATATTTACAGAAATTATTACCCAAATACTGTTTTCCATAATGATTAATGCAGCAAGACTTTGGAATACCCCTTGCGAGATAAATTATTTATATTCCAGAGCCATCTATCATAATTTAAAATTAATTTGCTAGTCAATGAAAACGTATGCATGGGACACATAAAAAGTCAAAATCGATTTTTCTTAAAAACAGTTCGTCATTGAGAATTCAGATAAAAGCATTAGCTTTTTGTAAAAAAGTCGAAGTTTGGTAAATATTATGTTAAAATGGCGGTGGGTAAAAATAAAAAAAAATAAATAAAAATATTTATCACTCCACCCAAACAAGACACTACAATTGCCTACAATATTGCAAGATTTCTATTTCCTTGCATATTTTCTTCTAGAGTTCCCGTTCTCTGGCCTATTCTTCAGCATTCACTATCCCTATTCTTCTTAAATATTTTTTAGCTTCTTGCAACCATGCTGATCTTGGTCAGCTCCGTCTTCTCTTTGGTACTGGGACCCAGTTGATTATAATATTTATCGTATCTTCAATATAAGAGCATCAACTTTTTGTTGAAAAAAAGAAAGTTTGTGAAATGTTATGGAGACATTCCACCCAAACGAAACGCTTATGCCTACAAATAAAAATCGTAATTACGCAATTTGCTTGGGTATATTCCAAGTAATAATTGTAAAAAATGATATTCAACATAATTCCAAACAAATAAATTTCTAAAATTGCCCTATTTATAATCTATACATATATATATATATATATATATATATATATATATATATATATATATATATATATATATATATATATATATATATATATATATATAAATTCATTAATTAATGCCTATGATGAATTTTTATTTTTGTACAGAACTATATTATATATATATTTTTATTTTTTTTTTATTGATCCCAGAAATAATAGTAAAGACAACAATCATGTTGTAATGGCTATTAAAATACATACATACATAAAGTCACGCCTTTTTTCCTTAGGGGTAGACAGGGACCACTTCTTTTCACTTACTATGGTTCTTGCACACGTCTTTCACTTCTTTCACATTCATTAGCGTTTTTAAACATGCTCGTCGGTTGCTGGTACTCTTGACCTGACTTTTCCCTAAAATAATTTCGATCTGATCGAGATACGTTCGATAAGGTCGACCTCTACCGACTTGCCCATTCACACTCGCCTTATAAATATGTTTCGTCAATCTTCTTTCAACAACCTCTCTTCCAGTCCGAATCATCTAAGCATTTCTTTATCTATCTTTGTAACATCTTCTTTTACAGCACAGCGTTTTCTTACCACACTATACCTCATTTTATGCATCAGAGTAACTCCAGCTCTACTTCTCAGGCTACTTATCTCCGCAGCATTGATCTTACTTTTATGCTTTTTCTGTCAAACCAAACATTCACTACCATACATAAGTGTAGGGACCAACACCTTACTCACTCTTTGCTCAATGTCATAGTCATACTTTCCCTGTCGTAAACTAACCCAAATAAAAAAATTGATTCACTTGTTTCATTCTTTCTCCTTTAACTAGCACCTTGGAGTTTTTTCTATTAAAATACCTGTACTATAACTTACAAAATATTATCAGCAAAATTTCTAAAACATAGTTAATAAAACATCTGTCAAGTCGTTGACATTATGGAGAAAAAGATCAAAAATAATATCCCCACATATACTCATCTGTTGAGAGATTAAATCCCTTTAAGTTTAAAATGTTAATCATCGCACATCTACATTATACAGAAGACCACTATGTACTACAGTTTTATCATCAAGTGAGTGAGTGGTATTTGGCAAATATGTATAATGAATTGGCTCATTTGTAATTGCTGATCAATAAAAATTAATAAACACAACATTTTAATATACTGCTTTATTCCTAACATACGATAATAAAAAAAATTTGAATATTATTAATTAATGTAAAATTAGCTTAATTTTAATGTCAAGAATCCGATTTTCAGTTACTACATCTGAAATCGATAAATTTAAACGACCCGAGAACACGCTAACGAGTAAGTATCAGCAAGGGACACTTTACAGGTTACATCCTGTATATTTATAGCAGTACAAAGTAATAAGCGCTTTTCCCGAAGGAAAAACAAAAAAACGGGCTATACAAAATTAAATTTTTCACTAAAAATATATACCCCTGGAAATCGGTATTATCTTTTTCGGCAGCGCGTGGACCTGGTATTTATTAAAAATTCCCGAAACTTAATTAAACTATAATGGTGACGAACATTATTTGTATGCATACACATTTTCCGTGTACGTATTGACTTGAAAATTAAATTTTTTGTGATAGAATCCCTGAATTTTAGCAAAATGCAATGTCAAATTACTATTTTTTATTCATAAAAATAACAAATATTTGTACTAAAATGGACACTTCAGTTTAAGTCAATTATTATTATCACTTTTACTTATTGCACCAAATATATTTTGAACAACACTGTTTATATTTAATCTACACTGCGGTTTATTTGTATGGAATAAATTTATTTTTAGCGTAATTATGTATTTCTTAAAAAAAACACTGAAACAGGTTGATTTCTATTGGCAATTTGACAATTAATAGTTTAAAAATATGATCACCTCTGAATTATGAGCATCATCATCATCATTATCATCATCATCATTATCATCATCATCTTATAGCCGTCACTCTCCACTGCTGGACATAGGCCTCGTCTAAGTTCCTTCATGTCTCTTGGCTCTGTGCAGTCATTATTCAATTCTCCATATATCATCGCTCCAGCGTGCCGGTGGTCTGCTTTTGTTACGATTGTCTTCTCTTGGTCGCCATCCCGAAATTTGTTTAGTCTACCTGTCGATTGATGTTCTCGTCATATGACCTGCCACTCTTCATTTTATTCTAGTTATGTGGTCAACTACGTCTTTGACTTTAGTTCTTTGTCTGATGGTATTAATGGGTATTTTGTCTCTTTTAGTGATTCCAAGCATGGCTCTCTCCATAGCTCTTTGGCCTACTCTAAACTTCTCTGCTGACTTTTTTGTTAATGTCAGAGTTTCTGTTCCATATGTTATTACCGGTAACACGCATAGTTCACACACTTTTCTCTTCAGATATATGGGTAATTCACTCTTAAAAAGATACCTCTTGCAATTTGCCAAAAGCCGCCCAACCCAAACTTATTCTACGTTGTAACTCGTGCGTTTGATTGTTCTTTCCAATTTGTATTTCGTGCCCGAGGTATTTGTACCTATGCATTTTTTTATTTCGGAGTCGCCTAATATGAAGTTCTGTGCAAGCACTAGATTTATCATTATTTGGGTTTTACTTGCATTTATTCAGAGACCGACTTTTGATTAGGCCTGTACTATTTCTTCGAGAATCTGTTTTGCATCTTCGATGTTATCTGTGACGAAAACGAATCTAAGGTATGTTAGCCTTTTTTATTATTATTAATCCGGTTTATAGCGTCTTTCGCCTTCCGGTTCCCAGTTGCCAGCCTCTTCGGTCAGTCCAATCTCCTGGGGCTAGATTTCTTTCGGACATCGCTTTATGAATGCCCCCTATCCATGTTGGTTTTGGTCTACCTCTTTTCCTTCGTTCTGTTGGGGTCCATTTAAGCACTAGTTTGGGTAGCCTTTCATCTGTCATACGTTCAACATGGCCGTACCATATAAGTTGTCTTCTTTGGATTTCATCTATTATAGTTGTGTCGGTCTTTACAATTTGTCGAATCCGGTCATTTGTAACCCTATCGAGACGTGATATGCCAGCTGATCTTCGCCAGAAATCCATCTCCAGGGATAGCAATTGGCGTTCTAATGTTTTATTAAGTTGCCACATTTTACAGCCATATAGAACAGTACTTTGAAAGATAGTATTATATATCATATATTTTTTTCCCTAGATATATTTTTTGCCCACAACAGCGAATTTAGGCATCCTATAACTTTCTTTTCTTTTAATATCCGTTGTTCTATTTCCTCCTCAGTACGACCTTTACATGTGATTTTTGTACCCAAATAGGTGTATTCCTTACATATTCCTATTTTACATTGTCCAGATCCAGATCTGTTGTTTCTGCCCAAATACACAAATATTTCGTCTTGCTCATATTAACCGTTAATCCCCATTCTTCGTATTCTCTAAGAAGTCGTTTTCCCATAAACTCCAGGTCTTCTTTACCTTGGGCCGCGACGACCTGATCATCCGCGAAGTGCAGATTATACAGAGTAGTGTCATCATTTAACTGTATCCCCATTCCATGGCACGCTCGTCTCCACTTCTGTAACACTTCGTTTAAATATATTTTAAATAGTGTGGGGGATAAACTACAACCTTGTCTTAGACCCTTAGTGACGGTGAAACTTTCAGATAGATTATTTCCTAACTTAATTTTGGATGTTAATTGCTGATATAACTGTTTAATAGCTATTATTACAGTGTTATTGATCGTTGATTTCTCTAAGACTTGCCACAGTTTTGTTATCGGGACAGTATCGTACGCTTTTGTAAGGTCTACAAAAAGTAAATGGACTTCCCTATTAGTTGCCACTCTTTTCTCACTCATTTGAACAATGCTAAAAATATGGTCCATGCATGAGCGGCCGGCCCGAAACCCTGCTTGTTGTTCGATTTCGTTTGCTTTGCAAACGAAATGTTAGCCTTTTACCATCGATATTATTCTCCCAAATCATTGATTTCATTGCGTATTTGAGAACAGCTGTGAAAAGTTAAGGCGAAATGGTGTACTCTTGCCGAACTACTCTGTCCACTTATAAGCACCCCCTCAAAAAAATTTAATGAGAAGGGGGGTCTTTGTTCAGCAAAATTAGGTTTTTTAAATTTGGTGCAACCATAACTGAGATCAATTTGATACCAACAAGACGAAGCTCCTCGCATTACTATATATTGTTAGAGATTATTTGAACGAAGTTTTTCCCAATAGGTGGATTGGAAGACGTGGAACGATTGAATGGCCGCCTAGATCCCCCGATTTGACTTTTTTTTAGTACTTCTTATGGGGGTTATTTAAAATCTAAAGTATATTTGAATAGACCAGGCAATATTGCTGATTTAAAAGTCAGGATATAGGAAGAAATTAACAACATAACCCCTGAGGTCCTACAAAATGTTCTACCAGAATTTCAAGATCGTCTTGCTTATTGTCAAAAAATGAATAATGGTCATTTTAAACATTTTATTTGAATGAATAATAAATTAAAACATACTTCTTAAACATTATGTTACATAATTTCCTTCATTTTACGTAATGTTTCAAAAATTTACATTTTTAAAATAAATTTTCCTAGCTATGATTGCACCAAATTTAAAACACTTACTATTGCTGAACAGAGAATGAAAATCCCTTTCAAACAAGGTACCATACGACACCCCTTCTTATTTAAAATGTTTGAGCGGGTTCTCATAATTCAGAGGGAATAATATTTTCATACTGTAAATTGTCAAATTGTCAATAGAAATCGACCTGTTTCAGTTTTTTTTTCAACAAGTACATAATAACGCTAAATAGTATATTATACAACGAGCACGGAATGACATACATTTCCTAAAAGTATGAAAGTTTGCAGCACGAGCTTCAAGCGGTATATATGTTATATATATGGTATATAAAGGTGGCGCTGGTAGACGTAAGGTTAGATCTGAATTTAGCAATTTTAGATGGAGTGAATTATGTCAAAGGAAAATAGTTAGGCAACAATTTTTAAATAAATTAATTATGCAGTAAAAGTTGCTTAAGTAAATGTAAATGTTAAAAGGAAATAAAAAATGTACAACATAATTTGTCCTTTTTCTCAAAACTCTGAGTGCTCTATTTAAAAACGATACTTTGCTAAAGTAATACAATACACTTTAGGGACATTTTTTTATTACCGAGATTTCAATAAACAGGGTGTTTCAATATTTGATCGACAACGCTTTATTGATAGCAGCCATTGACAAGTGATGAAAAATGACGTAGAAAACATAAACCTTTAAAGTACTTAGTTCAAAAGATACAACTAGTTAGGGAGGTTCGGTGGTCAGAGCGAGGTGATGAAGCGGGACGCAAGGTGATCCTATGCTGAACATGTTAAATAATCAGCGCTGCCAACTTCATATAAAAAATATACTGATTTTTCTAATTGAAATTAACAGACACTTTTACAAAAAAATCGTTATAAAATTAATTGACGAATCAATATTTAATCATGATTTAATAAAATATTTTTATTCAAATAATATGATGAAAATTGAGTCCGAATTTATGTGTGTAGTTGTAAAAAACGTGGCAACAGCGCAAATAGTCATCAGATTGGCAATGAAATTAGCGTGTGTTTACTTTTATTAACGGCAGCTGACAGCTGATAACATAACCTTAAACGTTTAAAATGGATAAACAACTACGTCAAATTGAAATACCCAAATCGCAAAGAAAGTTTTAAATTAACAAGTTTAGCCATTGGTATATTATCAATAACAAATGATGACACGATGCCTGTTACGATGTAGAAATGCTACAAAATATGGCATTAACTTATCTTAATGTAAAAGATAGTAACCTCAAAAAAACTATCCAGGATGTGTTATTAAGAATCAAAAGTATTAAAAATGTGAAATACTTACTAAGTTCTTATTCACCGATAAAAAATGTTTTAAGCTTGGGTATGCAAATAAAAAATGCGAATCTGGCATCAGTTATGATCAAATTGGAAATATGTATGTCAATGAAGAAAAAGAATAAACTATTTTATTATAAAAAAATTATATAGATAGATATAAGGCAACATTGATTAAGAAAAATAATATTATAGAAAAAGTTTTACAACATTTTTCATCTTTGTATGATACCAAAAGTGTTAAAGAATTATAATTAAAACTTGAAACAACAATATTATAGCTTATTTTATTTATTTAAAATACTGAAAACTTTACACTAATATTAACTTTAAACATAACATTATATTATTATTACTTATAATACACTATATTTATTAACTTTTTACTTATCATTATTTCTTGGTTACTGCCCATCACACAGGTTATGTGTATTTACATGGATGACTTGAGACTTGAGATATCTGCACGAATGCACCGTTGCCGTCGCTTCTTTAAAACTCACGTTCTTACGCCGTGAATCAAATTTTTACATCAGTAAATATAAAATATATTAAAAACTAGACGGTCTATAATACTTTGGAGCACCCATTTCCTACACACACATATTGTTTTTTCATCAAATTTTGAATTTTTTACAATGTTTTTGTTTATTTTAATATTAAGAACTCATAATTTCTCATAAAAACCCATGTTAAAGGAGCGAAAAAAAAGTTTAATTTTCCTAATAACTTTTATCAGTGAAAAATTATAATTTAATATAAAGAACTATAATAACCAAGTTTAAAGACCTATATATGATTTTAAAAACTTGGCTGCATTTTTTTTTGACCTCCGAACCTCCTTAAAGTTGGAAAATTAATATCATTTTTTGATAATATTGTTACGATCTTTTCTCCTTGAGTTCGGTAATTCTAAAGTCCCGGTACAATAACTAAATAATTTTTATTTAAATATTTCTACACAATAAATTTACAAATCACTTAAAAATTCACTTTATAATTACTTCAAAATACTAATACTTACTAACTTCAACTTAAACTTAAAAACTTCGATCTATGATTCCGTTTAGATACCTCCAAATCAATGTTCAGAAAGATCAACACTATTCAAAAGAATTGTGGTCGACGCGCCGTCGCGTCGCTTTAAGGCAAGCTCGACAGAGACGGACTCAAAAATTCATAACAATATTTTGCAAACCGTTTTAAATTTTTTTTTAAACTTCGCACTCGATTTTCTTCCTACAAGCCTGAAATGTATCTCGAAGATTTTGTAAGTGGTGCTTTTCTGAGCAACCCGTAATTATTAAATCGTCCATGTACAGAAAGGCTTTTTCCGGGGTTAGACCCGAAAATGAGATGGTCATCATACGAGAAAAAGAATTTGAGCTTGGATGTAACCCGAATGGAATGCGTGTGAACCTAAATGATCCCTTATCTGTGCTGAAGGATGTAAAATTTTTAGATGAAGGGTATATTGGAATTTGGTGAAATCCCGAAATTAAATCAATCACTGAAAACCATTTTGATCTACCTAATTGATCTAAAATCGATAAGCATTCTCCAAGTTTTCTGATCGTTTGCAGATTTTTTGGGAACGAATAGAACTGGTAAATTGTATTCTGAGATTAAAGGTTCAATGATTCCGTGATCAAATAAATTTTGTACCTGCTTATCTAACTCATCTTTCTGAGAATGTGGCGTTCTGTAATTTTTTATATAGACGGGTGTTGTATCCCTTGCGTAGAGTTTTTGTTCGTAAATATTATTATGTGTTAAAATGTCATTTTTAAAAGAAAAAATGTAAGAGAATGATTTGCACAATTTTAATAAATCATTTTTTACATATGTTGGCTTATCTAGGATTAATGTTTTTTTCAGTTTATTTTTTCGATTGTTAATCTCGTTTGTTACCGTATAAACATTGAATAAATCTAAACTTAATAATTGAATATCGTCATTTTTTGTTCAAATACTATCTTCGGTTGTATTTAAAATTCTAATGTAAGGATTTTTACTTGATACTATATTCCTAGCTATAAAAATTTGCCAAGTCTTTTTTTCGTTCTCTAAAGAGTACTCTGCCAGCGGTCTCTCTACTGGCAAATTATGCCCGAGCTCAGCCGTAGAGGGTAGAAGAAAAAAATATAAAAGTGAGCCGCGCCACCGACTTAGACGGTTCAAGCCGGAAACCCCTAGGTCTTATAGGCACTAGCAGAGCCACACGATAAAAAACTAAGATTATGGTGAACCAAATAAATAAAATTATAGCTAAAATATATTGGATACTTTACTCACACAATAAATCAAAGTACACAGCTCAATAGCAACATTATAACAAACATAGTCAAAATTAACAGCTATGGTAAATTTTCTTGCTAAAACAAACCAAAAATTTAAAATTTACAACTTTATAAAATAACCAGAACAGAAGTAAGAGTAACAGACTTTACCAAGTTACCAAAAAAAAAAGTAAAACGTATATAAATCAACTCATTAATAACACTAAATCAAACGTTTACATAAGGCTGCTAATTTACTCATGTTTTAACCATTAACATAAAGATTTTCACTGCCAAAACAATCGAGTTTATTTAAAAATATTTTTACAATGGTTGTACTTAAAATATCAAAATTGTAGGATATTTACAAATAAGTAGGAAGAAAATATATTTTTACCTGGACATAAAGAATTATTGAGAAGATTATTTTAATCCAAGTTTAGTTTTTTCATATTATCTAATGCGATAAATAGTTTCCAACAATGTACTATATTAATAAACTAAAACAAAACTTAATCGTGGTGTCAAAATGAGTCACGGCGTTATATATTTAAAAATAAATCACTTATAACCTTTGGGTATACGAATTCACCACTCCTGTGGCCGGCTTGATTATGAACGGCACCTGCTAATTAACAATGGCTTCCCTCAAACAAATCCCGCATGCGGATATTTTAACTCGACACCAAAATCCAAAATATCAACAACGAAGGTAAGATAGAATGGTCAAGTTAAAAATTAAGTGGTTTTTCTTCAAAATCCAATTAAGATGGCCCAAATACAGCCAGATATGAAAGAAAATCCGTAGAGGTTCTGCACACGTGTTAATCACACCGTCCCAAAAACTGTCACCACCACACGACTCCCAAGACTACCACCAAACGACTGACACTCCTTCCCCAGCCGGATATTAAGAAATGACACGGAATTGACGTAAACCAAGAATCGCACACTCCGTGTGGATAGCCAGCCCCATCCATTAACAATCGAATCCTATCACTACAAGGTATGCAACACTATTTACAACGAATGATATATTTAAGTTACAGCAAAATACGGTATGCAACCCTACTTACGAATACCTAAGGAATACAAAATCATCAGAGACACAATTATAATGAACTGTAGAAGGGAAAAAATAGGCACGTGACAAACTCTTGGTGTGATTTCTTGCTGGTCAACTAACATTTGCCCTCTTAGGCCTTTTAATTTATCAACTAGTCTGAAACTTCACACCGAGGTGGTATCGCTAAATAATTAGAATCAGGACTGTTAAATTTTTTTACTGTTTCCCTAGTATGTGAATTGTTAATTTGCATTACCCATCTGGAGTAATCTAATATGCAATTATTTTCACTCAGGAAATCTTTTTCTAAGAGTCCTTGTGTGGGTATAGGAAAATTTTCGGTTACTACATGAAATTGATGCCATGTGTTGGCTTTATTGATACTTAGTAGAATGTTTAAAGTTCCTAGCGTTTCAGAAATTGCTTTTACCTTTTAATTTTACTTAAACACTATTATCGAAAATTATGTTTCCAAATAAAGTAGACATTTTTATGAGCGAAATATCTGCTCCCGAGTCAACAATGAAGTTACATGGAATGCCGAAACTTTGGTCGGAAATTTTACGAAATTAGAAAGTGTTAAGTCTAGATTGAAAATAAAGCTTTGGCGATTGAAATTACTTTGTTTTATATTTAAAGAAGACGAAGTATCAAAATTGCTATTTAGTGAAACCCCAAGGGAGTTTCGTCAGTTTTCGTATTACCGGATTCATTTACGTCAGTGTCACAGAACCTAACATTGTGTTGTGGATACTGATTGTTTCTGTTGTTATCCCTATTGATATTATTATTGTTAAAGTGTGAGCCATTATTGTTTCGGTTAAAGTTATTGTTGTTATTAAAGTGTGAGGCATTGCGATTAAAATTATTGTTGTAATTTCCTCTGTTTCCTCTACCGCGGTTCATGTTTGCAAACTTTAGTTGACTTGATGAGTATTATTATGGAAATTATTGTATGAATTATTTTAAAATTTTCTAGCATTACCATATCTGTGAAATTGGCGGCCATTGCTACTAAAGTTAAATACATTTGACTGTGTTGCGGCGGTAGTATCTACAGTGATAAATTTCGTTAAGGCCTCCTGAGCTGAGGTGAAACTACCCGCTGCCATAATTATTTTTAGGTAATCGCTGGATGCGTTAGAGCATAAGGCTTTTACGACGTTGTCCGCCGTTTATTTGTTTGCTAACTCAAGAGGCATCCCTTCTGAGATGTAAGCAGCTTGTAATTAGTCAGTCAATTTTTTGACATCGTTGGCGTAAGCTACAGCTTCCTTGCCATTTTATTTTAGCTTCATCAGTTTTGCCAAAATTAAGTTGAAATTTTCACCCTGAATTCCCTTTTTCAAAGTAATTATTAATTGCTGCAATGATGTCTCGTTCGTTATTTAAGAACGAGCTTTGCCTATTCGCCTTGTTTTTAAGAACTGCACAGCGATTTGTTCGTTGTCCACAGCATGTATTTAAAGAAACTGTACTCCGTCTATAAATGTTTGTAATTTTTCAAATAATCCGTCAAATTCTGTAGGAAAGATTTTGCTAGATAGATTAAAAAATTCTATAGTTGTTAGCGCCATATTATCTTCACCTTCACTTAAAGCTTCTTAATTTGTCGTGTCGATAGGAGATGTGTAAGAATTGGGCACAATATATTTACAGTCTTGTACTAAAAATGATCTGATAACTTTATCTCTAGCCCTCAAAAATTGTTTGTTGCAATAATTTAAAACGGAAAATTGTTAAGGCAAATACATAAATTAATTGTCGAAACGAAAATGCTCATTAATTTTTAAAATAGTATTGTGTATTAGGCGTTCAAAAAGTGGAATTAATTTGCGAAAATAGATGTGAAACTAGACTCATAATAAAAATTGTTAATGGTACAAAAATATCTAAATAGTTCTTACCGAACGACATTGGATTGTCTTACTCTTGGAGCTTACCGGTCTATGCACAACACTGTATTCTAGTTAAACGTTGAAAGTAACAGTGTGCTGTGCTACCACACTCCTCTGGATATCTCTTTTCAGGGCTCGGCGGTTTACTTATAAAAATTGACCAAATACGTCTCCGTCGCTGTGCATGCCTTCTTCCTGGACTATTAAGTTTGAGTTGACCACACCTGAGTTGTTGATTTGGAGTTTTCCATTATATCAGAAGTGAGCTGCGCTGACTATTAGATTGCCAAGACTCGTCTCCGCAGGATCGCCATGTAATGTATCTGGATCGCAATGTAATTTTTAGGTCCTTTGCTCAGTAGGTACGTTAAGGTTAAGAAAAAACTCTTGTTAAATAAAAGAAAAACGTTGCACTTAAAATACATTTATTTTATATGCACGACTCATCGTTTATAATTGTTTACTAACATAGTCGAACCTGACCGGCGATTGAGTGATGACTAAAATATTTATATCGAGCAACAATAGTAAACATAAAACACTGTCCTCCTACCAGCAGCGTGAACCCCAATATATACAAGATTAGATTATTGATATTTCCACAAGCGACGTAAAATATAAACAATACGTGCGTTCGCTAAACATTCTAACAGAGTTCATCGGATTAATGTTCATAATTCCCGTAAATGGTCAACCGAGTTCTTTGGGCTCTTATTAAATCTTTTTATATATTTTCTTGGCTAAGGGCACTACAACAGACTTAAAAGTTTAATGTGAACTATTTTTTTAATACTTTATCCAGTGGCGCACCTTACCTTACCTTTAACCCCACTATTTGTTACGACACCAATTAAATTATTATTTTTTAAATTTATTTAAATTTTTATTTAATTATGTAACACAAAGTCAAACACTTCTATTATGCTTAAATTAACCGATTTCGAAATATTTGGGTTAAAAAAAGAAAACAAATTGTTTTTACCATGTCGTTTTGGAATCTTTGGATTTATTTGTTAAAATTAAGTAGACCTCTGGACATAATATAATAGTATAAATATCTTGTAAATAGTAGAAGATGAAGCGAAATATATTAGTACTTACAGATCTTAAATATATAGGTCGTTTTCAAGTAATTTACAGAGAATTTAAAAATGCAATGTTTTGGCAGAAAGAGGTTCAAAACTATTCAGCCAAACGATTCAATGTTACAAAAACAAAAAAAAAATTTAAAACACACTATTAATAATTTATATACAAGGTGACCAAACGATAACGAAACAGAGTCATTTGCCGAAACCTCGTCAACATTTTAGAAAAACGCTCAGACCCGTCGATTTTAATTAAAGGGGGACACTCTTTTCCGGTATTTTTAACTCCACTATTTTCAAATCCAAGCGAGGGTAAGAATTACCCCAAAATTTTTAAATGGCATTGGGAGTTGAATAATATGTCTTTTGAAATCTCTAACAATTCTCTTTACAATAGTAATTCGACGGCATTCGCAATAATTATTTGTCGAAAATCTTCTAACGACCCTGGTTGTGTTTTATAGATTTTACTTTTCAGATGTCCCCACAAAAAAAATCAAGGGGCGATAAATCTGGCGATCGTGAAGGCCATTCATTTCTGCCTCTCCTCCCAATCCAATGCCGTGGAAAACGTTGATCTAAATACTGACGAGCAACCGCCGCATAATACGGAAGAGCACCGTCCTCTTGAAAATAAAAATGATCTTTGTCATACTGTGGATTATTTTCAAATACATATCAGTCAAGGTAGGGTCAATAGCGTCTTCCAATAATTTCAAATACATTACGCCAGTCAAATTGCCTGGTAGAAAAAAAGGATCCATCAGTCGATCCCCGCAAATGCCAGCCCATCCAATTTCTTCGGTTGCTGTGTATGCATTTTGTAAACAACTCTTGGGTTTGATTTGGACCAATAGCGGCAATCGTTGCGATTTACCGTCCCGTGCAAGAAAAAACTAGGTACTATAGTAGGATACCACAAATGTATGGAGTGACTCATATTTTCAACGCAGACCTTTGCGGGTCCAAGCGGAAAAAAAAGCCGAATCATAGGCGTGCGGTTATTATTATATTATAAGAAATTATATTCAGCATTTTAGATAGAATAAGATATCACAAAAATTCTTTCCTTATTTTAAACTTATCAAATAAGTTTAATACGAAAAAAATGTTATATATTACGTCTTCCTTATATTAATGTTACCAAACAGTATAAAGGACAAAACAAATTTGAACAATTTTATTATCTCTGACTTGATTTAAAGAAAAATAATTTACATTACTAATTTGATATTACACTTTTATAGTTTTAAGTTTGGTACATTCAAATGTATAATATATTTTTTGTATATGCCTGTTATAAACTGTAATAGTCTTTTGAGATAATAGTAATAAATAGTTAAACATAATTAAATACTTATTTCTATTAAATATAAAAATGTGAGCAGATAAAAATAACCTTTATTTTAATCTGAGTCCTCTATGTCATCTTCAGATTCATCAGTAGTATCTTCGCCTAAATCCACAATTTCGGGTTCAATGGTAATTTCAATGCAATTATCAAGATTCCACATATTCTGTTAATACTTTGTTGACGGCACTACTAAGCATATTTTTTACGTCATTGAAAACATTGTCTCTTGCTACTTTATGTTTTATTTACGCCCATACAAGTTCTATTGGGTGTAACTCACAGTGGTAGGGCGGCAATCGAAGTACAATTACGCTTCGTTCTCGCGCCATTTCATCTACAACATATTTTATATATTTATCTTTATGACATCGCATTCCTTGTGTTAATTATTTTATACACACTAGTTTCGGAAAGTTTTGTCAAAATACTACATAATGTAACTACCTCACTAACATTCATATTGTTCTCTGGCTTTAAGTCTTTCAAACACATTTCTGATCATGGTTTTTTCTTCGGGTGTTAAATTGTGACGTTTTTTTGATATCCAGTTCACAATTACTATTCTCAATCACGCCTAATTTGCTTGGCCTATAAAATCGCTCTACAATATAAGTCACTTTTTACAATTGTGGGATTCAACTATAGGTACTAAATTTATACCATTAGCGTACTTGACATGACATTTTTACCGTTCGTGATTGTTTGCAAGTTTCACATTTAAAATCTAATTTCTCAATAAGTAATGGGCGGAATTTTAAAATTTAAAGCTTATTGTATAGAGTATTGTAAAAGATTTTAAGAAAAATCTTATTCGACCCCCAATGCCATTTAAACATTTTGGGGCAATTCTTACCCTCGCTTGGGGTTGAAAGTAGTGGAGTCAAAAATACCGGAAAAGAGTGTACCCCTTTAATAAAAAATCGACGGGTCTGAGCGTTTTTCTAAAATGTTGACGAGGTTCCTGCAAATGGCTTGGTTTCATTTTCGGTTGGTAACCCTGTATCTATAAAAGGATTCATACCAATGATGTATTTTTTTTTATTTAAAGAAACCGCATCAACCGCGAAGGTTATTAGCGGGTATGGTACAATAAATTTCATATATGTTGTAATATATTGGTGGATTTCAGGAACTTCAGTAACGAGTAAATATTAATCGGGTTCAAGGCATCACTAACTTTTTCGGGCAGTCCTGATGTTAACCTTTTCTCTCTATAGTCGGGACACTCCGATATTAAATGTTTCACACTCAGTTCTTTATAGCAGAAGACACATCTTTTGGGATTTTCTTTCTTCAGTAGATGCTAATGTGTGTACCTAGTGTGGCCAATCCTGAGACGGGTTAGGATTGTCTGTTGCTTACGAGAGATTGATTCGTCATTCTGGTGCCTTAAGTTAGGATTGATTGCTTTGAGTTTGTTATTCTCAAGAATTTGCCACCTTTTCCTCTATGTATTTACTATGAGTTGCCGAATACTGTGATTTAAATCTTCGTGTGGCACATGGCGAATCAATTGACTGAGAGGATTTGAGCTGGTCTCTCTGGCTAGTGTGTCAGCGGTTTCATTACCAACTATCCCTACATGCGAGGGAACAAACAATTTCAACACTTTTGCCTCTTTCAGATAGTTTTCCTAGTTCTGATTTGATTCTGAGAAGAAGGGCATTACGGGGGTAAAGCTGTTGAAGACCTTGCACAGCACTTAGTGAGTTGGTAAAGATGACAACGTCTTGTTCATATTCATGGCAGCGAGCAAGAGCTTTGGCAATGGCGTACAGATCTACCGTGTAAACACTTGCTTCTGGTGGTAGTCGATAACTGTAATTAGCATCGTCTGTAACTACGGCAGCCTCTACGCTTTCACTAGTTTTCGATGCATCCGTGTATATGTGGCAGTAGTCCATGTATTTGGAGACCACTTTGAAAAAAGCTCCTCTTATGAGTGCTGCTGGAGTATTACTCTTGGGATGATAATTAAGATGCATATCACATTTGGGAAGGGCTATTGTCCATGGGGGAGGTATCTTTATATTTAGAGGAAAAATGTTCTGATTATGTATAGGGTTGTTTGGTATTTTGGAAATTCTGGCATAAAAAGGAACTTGGGAATTATGGTGTTACTCAAATATTTCTGAAAAACGATTGGAGAATGTATTTTGATAGCAGGGGTTGTTTTTATTGGCTGATATTTTTGCTGCGTATGTTAAGGCCAGATTGAGTCGACGAAGTTCGAGAGGTGGCTCTCCTGCTTCGACTAATAAACTTTCAACCGGGCTGGTACAGAATGCTCCCATAGCAATTCTTACGGATGTATTCTGAATGATATCTAGAGATTTCAAATGGGATGCTGTCGCTGTTGATTAAACAATGGATCCATAATACAGTTTAGATCTGATTAATGCTCGATAAATCCGTAGCAAGGTGGTACTTTCAGCTCCCCATGTATGATTAGCTAATACTTTCATCAGATTGAGGCCATTTTGACAGGATTTCTTGAGATTTCTGATGTGTGAGTCCCATTTCAGTTTCTTGTCGAAAGTAACACCAAGAAATTTAACTTCATCCACAAATTCCAATTGCTGGTGATTCAATTCTAAAAAGGGTGTAGCATCTACCGATTTCTTTGAGAACAACACATTTTGTTTTGCAGTCGAGAATTTGAGTCCTGTCCGTTCTGACCATGACTAAAGGTGGTCGAGTGCGTTCTGGAGCTGGCTGCGAATTGTTATCATGTTTCTTCCTGATGCATATAATACTAAATTGTCTGCATAGAGATTTCCCCTACTGGCCTTTTAATGTCGTCCAAAATGTCGTTCATGGCTACAAGAAAAAGCGTCACACTGAGGGCCCATCCTTGAGGAGTGCCATTTTCTTGTGTTTTAGTTTTCGAAAGTGTACCGTTAACTTTTACCGAGAAAAGTCTATTCCTCAAAAAATTGGATATGAAAGCAAGCATGTTCCCTTGAATTCGCCATTGGTTTAATTGATTAAGAACTTTGCGTCTCCAAACGGTATCGAAAGCTCGCTGTATATCGAAGAATATCGCGATAAGCTTTTCTTTATTTGCGAAAGCTTCATGTATATCTGATTGCAGATTTACCAGATTGTCTGTTGTTGATCGATGCTTACGAAATCCACTTTGTTGGGGAATGATCAGGTTATTTTGTTCAAGATAGTACTGTAACCGAGCGTTCAGTATTTTTTTAAGAAGTTTGCACATGGCACATGTTAGAGAGATGGGACGATATATATATATATATATATATATATATATATATATATATATATATATATATATATATATATATATATATATATATATATATATATATATATATATACCTGCGGGCTACACTGAGGGGGTCCGGTGAACCAAAAGAATCCTCTAGAAAACTGACAATTTGAGTAAAATCTAGTGGAAGATTATACGACTCATCCTCAAAGAGCTGTTTGGCTGGTGCAATCAGGGATTCAAAGGACTTAATTTGTGTTTGTGACTGTATTGTGTTCGATTTCTTCTGAATTTGAGCGATAGGAATAATAAAAGAAGGTTGCAGCTTTTCCGTTGGATTTTGAATCGGTGGACTAATCTCTGAATGGGACCGTTTATGCGAAGTGGTGTTTGTTGAAAGAGAAATTTCTTGGCTTTCTGTGGATGTATCTTCAGCTGGGTTCTCTCGAACAGTGTTGACCATAGGTTCCATAACAGTAACAGCTTCCTGACAGTTAGCAACGATATGGCCATTTTCCTTACATTTGAAGCATGTAAGTTTGTCTTCAGAAATGAAGATGCGGTAAGAGGTAGTATCATAGGATACGATAAATGATTCGGGATAAGGGGAACTGTTTTTGGGATCAGGTTGTATAAAGACTTGTCTGCGGAAACTCAATATGTGGCTAAATTCAGGTTGTGAAATTCCAATCCGGAGAAATGTTATAGGTGACATTAAAGTTAATCGAAGGTCTCTGAGGCTTTTTTCTATAACGCTGTGGGGAATTGTTGGACTCACATTGGAAAGGACTAATCGAGTAGATGGTGAGATTAAACGACGGGCTTTGAGGATTTGATGGTTCACTTGAATTTCTCCTCCTTCATTTAGATATTTATCCACAATTGTTTGACTTGAAAGATAGATGCAAACTCTATTGTTCGAAGTTTTGGATGAGAAGATGATATCTTTAGGTGGAACTTTGGTTCCAAGAGCGACGATATATTCCTGAATTTTGACTTCTTCGATGGCAGCGAATATAATAGCTTGTTTCTTTGATGGAAACTTGAATGTTTGTACTGCTGAGAAATAAGAATGAATTGGAGAATTCAATGTGTTTTCTTGATTTGGTTCATTTTGAGTACCCCTGATGTATTTTTATTTTTGCAAAAATGTTAAAACATAACTAGTTTAAAATAAATTCTTACTTTTATTTTTTTATTGATTGTAGGTAAAAAAGTGTATGCAACGATCATTTTATGTATAATAATAAACTTACACAGAATTAACGTAACCTACGACGTGTTCATGAATAAATAACTATAATTACATGATCGCATTTTATATTCCGTTGATATTAAAAACAAAAACATTTTTCTAAGTTCTGTACTTTTAGTAACGATGTATTTTATTTGATTCATTTATCATTTAAATCTCCATTTACATTGAAATTTCTCTACCAAAATGTCATAACATTAATAGTAAATAACATAAATTATGTCAATAAAAACCTTTGTTATAAAATTCAAGTATAATTTATTATTAAAATGATAATTATTCAGACTATTATCATAATATTTGGTGAATACAAAATGATTTTAAATATTGTTGGCACTAAACAACAATAACATAATTTTTAAATTACAAAAAAATTGTAGAGTCTAGAAACGAGTTTATACAGCAAATAAAATAAAACAAGGAACAAAATAAAATAAGGAAGATAAACATGCTCAAAACTATAAAAGCGTTTACACAACAAATAATATAAAATAAGAAATAAGAATAAGAAAAGAAAATGGTCACTTTTTATCTCTTTGTCTTATTTTATTTTATTTTGTTTACAAACTGATAATGCGCGTGACCCAAATCTTTTCTGTTCTAAATGTTCCGAGTTTACAATCAACCTAACCTAAACTAATAATATTATTTGTGGAGGGATTTTTAATATTTTCCTTTTATGACCCGTATATTTATTTCTTAAAAGCTTCCTTCTGTGTTCAGAAGCTTCAGCTACAAAAAAAGTAGTTTAAAAAACGTTAAACTCTGATTTTTTGGCACTTACGTGCTTTCATCATTGTGTTAGCAATTGTGAGCAAAGCATTTTTTTTCAGTCCACTGTTCTTGTATTTTCCATCAGTTTTTGCATATAACTGAGGAAAGGTTGATACCTGTTCTATCAACATGCCATCATCCATTATAATATTTTTTAATAGGAAATGGATGGTAGATACATAGATGGGTAATTTTAGATAATGATAAAATTGGTATTTGAAATAAAATAATAAATCAATTTGGAGATTATGTACTGTTATCTGCAAAACACAAAAGTCGTTGTCAAAAAAGCTGCGATTTCATCGGTTCATTCTTATATCTTATTTTATTTTAGTCATCTGTATAAACCAATTTTTTTTGCACTTATTTCTTATTTTATTTTATATTATTTCTCTCTTTCTTTTTTTAAAACTGATAAGTAATTTAATGAGAAACCTGGACTTAAAGGTGTTGAAACTTGCTCCGGATCAAAATTTGTTTAAAATTGTTAATTTTTAATTAATACAAACAAACTTGATCAATATTAGCAAAATGTTTAAAGGTTAGGTTCAAAGTTTCTGACGTTTGTAATTTAGGTGTTAAATAAAAATTGTTTTTTTTTGGTAAGACTTTCGCAAACCGGAAAATTGACCCTTCTAATAGTTTAAGGAAAATGTATAAATGTATTTTATTTAATGAGGTTAAAAAAGTACTTTTAATTTATTTTGAGTTAAATAAAGAGTTTGATAACGCATTGAGTTTTTTTTAATCACAACTCTTACCAATCTGTATAACATTGCAAAAAATCCGTTAAAATTAAATAATTATCAAGCTTGATGAACAAAAAAAATTCCAAAATCGTAAATTTTTTAAATGACACTCTGTATATGTAAATACAAGTATATTTACCTATTGTTCAACTTGGGAGAGATTAACGAGATTTTCAAACATATACGCCGATGTACACATTTCCATATGAAGTTTATATTATACAATATTAGATTAAGCAAGTTAGTACTTAGAACTTTCACTTAAGAAACTAATTCAATGTTAATAACATTAGGATGTTCTTCACTGTTGGTGCTTTAGTTCTCCCACATAAATTTGTACGAGATCAGCAGGTATGCTATGAATGTGCAAAACAGAAATTATTTGAGACGTAGCTGCTTACCCATATCAATTTCCTATTAGATTCATCAGAATTACATTCGTTATAATGATAGTAGTTTAACTTTTTACATTAAATTGACAAGTTAATAAAAAAATCACTAACCAAAATGTACACTTAAATTTGTTTAGAATATTATTGTAAAAAGTTTAATAAGCTCATTATTATATTTAAATAATGTGCCTAAAACCTTATGTGAAGTTCCAAGTCCAAGCAAAGATTCCAGATTAAATAAATCTGAACACTGAACACTTAACACGTCCACTCACTGGCGATTTAAATACATCCCAACAAGTTATTTCCTTTTTAGGTCCCGGCATTTTTTCTAAAACAGTACTTAATAACATGAAAAACTAACAGCAATAACCGGCACTCCAAAGTTAACCTCTAATCTGCAATATTGTGACATTTGTAGTCAATGAATATAAAGCTCATACAATATAAATTTTGTTACACGTCATAGAGCGAGTAAGAGGAGACATTTGAACAACGTTGCCAGACTTTGACAGTGGTACTGACATTAAGGAAATAATAAGGTTATGTTGTTGATCATTTAATTAACATACTTTACTATTAATTAGTCTAGGACATTGCAATAAAACTTTGAGAATTTTACCGAAACAAAATATTTTTAATAAAAACTATTCAAGTCAGTTTATTAATGCTTTATTTAATTTGAATCAATATACAGTTAATTAGAGGCATTAACAAAAAAATAATACTGATAATAATTTTATTAAAAAAAATCGACAACGGGTTGCACTCTGGGAGTGCCGGCAGAAGTGAAAACTTAAATATTAACGTTGTGCGTTTTGGATATTTTGGAATGGTTATGGAATAATTTTGCACGAATTGCTTTAATTATCAGAATAAAAGTACTATCTTTTATGTGGTAGAATACAATATTTATTTATTGCGCTATCGTACACAAACATGACAATTTATATTACATTAAAAAGTTTATCCCCCAGAAAAATCAACTTCTATCCATAATTTCGACGACTTTTTCACTATCATTATTACCAGAACCATCATCGCCAATCTCTAAAACTGATACGATCGGTTTATGATAGCTGAAGTAAGAAACGAACAGTTTTGATTCGAACCTATTTAAATGTCTAATAAAGACCGCATCAATAGCAGTTTTATATTTCGTTGTGCTATTGACGCCGCCTAAACGAAACAGCCGGCGCAGGCATACATTTTCGCCGCGCCGTAGAAAGAGAGGGGGATACTCCCTCTCCTACGCCACGCCAGCTGTCTACTCTCCATCCGTCTTACGAATTTTCGATCAGGTCACGTGTCCTGACGCGAGTTTAACATTTTTTACCCATTACAAAAAAAGTGTACAACGCCGCTAAAGAAGTTTTCACTTCAAAAATAATATTGGTTAAAATGCTTCACAATGAAGGTAGAATGCTGCTTAGGGGCTGACATACTTACCTAATGATATCAAAGTCACTAACATCACTGTTAGCGTCAATATCAAGAACAACGGAAGTAATATCTTGTCTTTCTAATATTCGTTCTCTATTATACCATGTGTCAATTTCTCTTTCTGTATGATCAATATAGTTTTTTCAGATCTCTGAGTTAACGGTTTGAAATGCTTCAGACCACATATTTAAACAGTATTTTTCTGCATTTTCATCACGGCTAATACGTTTATTATAATATTGCTTTGCAATTCCCCAAATCAATTTAATTGAAATTAAAATGCAGTGATATGGCGAGAGACGTAACAATTTATGTCCATATTGTTCAGCTATGTCATCTATCAAATATATTTTTGGTGGTTTGTTTCTTAAAAATATACCAGTTTCAATTTTGTTAACAAAATCAGTAAAACTACTTTAAAATTTAATTACAATCCAATGTCAAAAAACCAGTTAGGATCAAATTTAAATCATGCAGGATAGTATCCATTTGTTATTAAGTTGTTGATTAATAATTAGAAACTATTAAAAGCGGAAAGTCTCAACAGTTTCGATAATTTTATGAAACAATCTCGGGATCTGCTTTCGGTAATAAAGAAAAATAGCATGTAAATTCATGTTAAAGTTGTTTTATTTGTTTCTGTTTATTTGGTTTTCTGTTTGTTTATCGTTCTTACATTATATTGCCCAGATGATGGTTATTAATATATAACCGAAACGTACGTAGGCAAGATGTCAAATAAAACAACTTTAACATAAATTTACATGGTAATTTTTTTATTACCGAAAGCAGAACCCGAGATTGTTTTATAAAATTAGAAACTATAACATAAACACAAAATATAATGTACTTACTGATCAACAATCTTTGGAAGCTCATGTTTAAACATAGTATGTGAAAAAGCAATATTTCGATTTGCTAACCATTCTTCAATATCCGCTTTGAGCCAGGACATGTTTGGTATTTTGTGTAAAACATACTGTGGTAAGGGGCATTGTCCGTAACCATTACTGATGGTTCAGTGAGACTGTTTAGCATCTGATTTTCAAACGATTTTAAAAATTATCTTGGTTCATTTCACCATGATAATCAGATTTCACAACGTCTTAAAAACGTATATAAAATTGCCAACTTATGAATCTAACTGTCAACTGCCAGCTGGCGCTCATAGATCTTTAATCGGAAAAAACGTTTTTATTAATACATAATAAAATTAAACTGTGTGTAATATTTAATGAAATATTTATGTATAATATCTGCAATTTTATTTACCGTCTAAAATAATATAGAAATTGTAATATTAAACAAGACATTGACTTGATTAATGCAATAAAATATTACGAACAGACTGACCTGATGTGTTCGAGATTATATAAAACGAACGGTGATTTTTATTATTGTTGGTATCAAGATTTAAAACGAACAGATCATTGATGACGTGCATAAACATTTATATTGTATGAGCTTTAGTCTCAAATGATCGGCAAACTTCGCGCCATTTAACATGTCAATCCAAATTTGAGTTAAAAATAATTCAACTCGAGTTAATTTGAGCTAAGCCCAACTCGAATTAGTAAATCGAGATGACACATTACCAAAATATGTACTATATATTTATTAATTTTTTTCACCCCGGATCGGTATTAACGTCAGTTCTTTCATGTACTGCAGCCAACAAGACCTATTGTGCTCCCGTATATAATTGGGCCCTGACAGCGTCAGTATTGTAAAATATTAGAAAATGGTAGTGTTAGTGAGTAATTCAGGTTTAAATTTTTGTTCTCAGAAATCTCTCGAACTAAGAGTTTTTTGCAATAGCATAGGCAGTAAAGAGTAGTCTTATAATCCTCTTCATAGAATCTACAAAGTGGACTTTCTACAAGCTCTATAATGTGTAGGTGTTTATGCATGTAGCAGTGTCCTGTTAGCAGCCTTCTTGCATGCGTTAGGTTTGATGTGTAACATCTTTGCTCTCACTTTCTTGCAATTTGTGGAAGTGATTTCGTAAAATGGGACGAAATTGTGAAACAGTGTAACATTCGCGAAAGCGCGCGCTATTCAGATTCAATCAGATAGCCGTCAACCAATTTTCCGAGAGGTCGGTACTGTCAGTGATGTGTATAAAGTTTGTTGTTGTATGCGTAAACTATATAAATAAATATTTACTGTTGATAATAAGTCTCAATAAAGTGTAGAACATTGATAAAAAATTCAAGTAAGTAATAATAAATAATTATTCGGATAAAATATTTCAGTATTTAGTTTTTAAATTTTAAGGTTGATTTCTGTCTTCCTGATAAGAGATTTCAAATGTCTTTTGCCTGGGTGCTATGTCCAGTATTTGCGGTGGTTGTTTTATAACCAGTTTGTAGTTTGCTCCAAAGCAGTACTGCAGGTTGGGTTTGTACTTATAAGCTGTTGTGATCTTTCGGATCTTGTTAGCTTGTCTGCCTTTTCGTTGCCATATACTTCCTATTGTCCTCGTACCCTCATCAAGCTAAGATTGTTGTGTTTTTTCAGTTTCACCAGTTTTCTGTGGCATTTTAATACTAGTTTGGAATCGAATTAGTACGATGTCAGTGCTTTTGAATGTAGGACATATTGTAGAGCCTTCTGTTTTTATGGGACCTCTGCAGCATTATTTGGAAACAGGGAAGAATTACTGTGGTTTTGGTCTAAAATACTGTCGGAAAGCGGCCGAGACTTGTAGTAATGGCATTGCCCGGTATTGTCTGTTTAGTTTTCTGATTTGGTACATTAATCTTTTTCGAACCATTTTCGGTATTCCAAGGAAGTATAAGTTTTATCTGTTTGCATCTGTAAAATAAAATTTTTGTTTTAAAACATTGTTGTGGCTAAAAACAAAATGGTAATTTGATAATGCATATTATTGGAACCAACGAAATTCGTTAGAAAATTTTTAAGAGGTGTAGGGCTTTAAAGTAGAATAAAAAGAACAAAAATAATAATTTATTCGTGTAGTAAGATAACAATAACATATAGATTTTATTAACAACACTTAATGATTTTCTGACGAATTTAAATTAAATTACTTACATTTTTAATATTTTTAAAAATATTTTAAAGACACCTCTTTCTTATTTATTAAGTTTTTGGTCATCTTTTCTGCTTTTCTACAAATTTCCATTACGTTACCACTTGGGTAATTCAAGTAGTCTCACTTTAAACTTAGATGCTCAATCATAACAATCTTCAGCAAAATAACGGGAACATAATGCTTTTGCAAATAAATTTAGGATTTTTAACGATATTAGTCCATTGTATTCTTTTATTTCCATCTTTGAAGAAGCTAAAACAAAGATACTATCTTAACATCAAAAAAACAAAATAATGGTATTATTTACACGTATTTTGTAGAATAATTGTTAATTAAATATCTATTGTGTACATTTTTCCACTAAAAATATTATTTTTACGTTCATAGTATTGTTGGGTATGACCATCCATAATAATAACCACCTTATTTCTAACATTGTTTTAAAGAAGGGCCAGCTCAAGAGTACCAACAACCGACGAGCAGGTATGAAAGCACTGATGAAAGTAGAGAAAGCAAAAGATGTGTGTAAGAACCGTAGCAGGTGAAAGGAAGTGGTCTCTGCCTACCCCTACGGGAAAAAGGCTCGACTATATGTATGTTTTTCTACCCTAAACTAAAATTCTAATATGTTTAAATTGTCTGTTTTAAAGTGTATGTAATACAAAATGACCATAAACCTAAAATTTTACCCTAAACTACGCTTGTAGGTACATACCTTGTGATTTGTTGGTTTAACCTTTAAATGTCATTGAAATACAATTCTAGTTTATTTCTAAATATTTAACAAATTTGGCATTAGAGACACGTTCCTAATAAATGGTACAACGGCACTTTTATGTTTTAGTGTCAGTGAGCAAGCACATAATGAATAACTAAAGCATATTTCTCGAATATACGGTAATTTCGGATTATCGTTAGAAACTCGATAATCAGTATTCAATTTTACATTTAAGAAGTACGAAAGTAAATTTTTATTTTTAAACAAATTTCGTAGGTAACGAATTTTATTTTATAATATATACGTAAGCGTATGTACGATGCGATGGGTATTGCTGAAACAAAATTAACCTCGGTTTTAAAAAATGTAAAAGATGGAAATAGTGAACAAAAAATTGAAAAATATAAACCCCACCGACATCCAAAGACCGTTGACTTTTCCAAAGCTTACAAATTTGAAACTCGTGACATTGTATACAAAATGCGTGAAAAAAAAACATGTATTTTTAGATTTAATATTAGAAAAAGTAAAAGAAAAAGATGTATTTGAAATTTTTAGAACGAGTCTTTGAAAAATTTTGAAACACATAGGGTTTAAATTTAAAAATGAAGACAACCGAAAGGCTTTGTGTGAGAAAGCTAGAATTTTTAAGAAATTATACTCACTGTAAACAAGACTGCTCTTCATTTGTTTATCTGGACGAAACTTGGATTTATGCTAAAGGTGGAGCAAAAAGAGTTTGGCAGGACGATAACATAAAGTCTTATTAAACACACCGACGGAGAAATAAAAAGACACATTATTGTACATGCAGGTGGAAAACATGGTTTTGTTGGTGGGGCAGATCTTTTCTTTTCATCAAAATCGGCCAATTATCATGACAATATGGATACAGGGATGTTTGTAAAATGGTTAAAAAAGAAACTATTACCATCGTGACATGAACCATCTGTCATTGTATTAGATAATGCTCCGTACCATTTGGGAATTTTAAATAAGCAAGCAACAAACTCCTTGACGGTACAAAAAATAAAAGAATGGTTAACGAACGAAAATATTTCATTTCCACAGTATTGCTTTAAGCCGGAATTATTATCGATAGCTAAAAGGCACTAAAGAGAATAAATTTACAAAGTGAATCAAATTATACTTAGTTAATAAATCGTTATACATCGTGTACTAAGACTTTCGCCTTATAATTGCCAATTTAATCCCATTGAGTATATTTGGGAAATATGCAAAACTATGACAATAACATTGGATCTAATGGTTATAGTAATAAGGATGTTTTGGAAGCCTAGCAACGAGTACTTAATACTGCCACTCCTAAAATGTGAAATGTGAAAAATGTATCACAAAATGTGAAAATGTATCTAAGAGAGGAATGATGGGTTCGTGAAAACCGCATCGAAGCGGTTAATCCTGTTATCATTTACAATCCGAATGAGGATAGCGACGACAGTGATTACGATTATGATGACTATAAATCTGATGCTTGATAATGCCGTAAGTACTACATGATTAAACATATTTATTTATTTGTACCAATAATTTATTTTTGTTGCATTCCCTTTTAACATAATTAAATATGTGCCTATTTCTAACCAAAATATTCATCGAAAGCTACATCAACGATTTCTGTTCATAATAAAGCAAAAAATAAAATAAAACCTCTTAACAAAAGCATAATAATAAACAAAAAAATTTCGTGTTTAAATCTTAGGGGAATTTACTAATTATCTGTCAACACAGTGCGCCCGTTAAGTCGATGTCTCGGTGACTAATCCGATACCGTCGTATATTAGCGAAATAAGCTATAAAAGCTATAATCATAATATATGTCGTTATTGTATCAGTAATATACCAATGTTTTACCATCTATTTATTTATGTCAATAATAGTTAAGTAATAAGTAATACCACTAAAGCACACTAATTTTAAACTTTAAACTTCTAAAATCTATTAAAAATCCACACTCGCGGGAAACATGGTTCATGAAGGCCGTTTTCATCGTACTTTAAGTATCCGTGCAGAGTAATAATGCTCGTTCCTTTTTGATTTATATTCAAAGACCATCATAAATAACTTGCACGTACCTCATTTAGGATCGAGAAGACTACTAATATGTCGGTCTTTAACGAGAGGCAATCGTGCTTCTAGTTTAGCTTGTACTGAGAACACGTGTCAAGACAAAATGTTCAATGGAGTCATATTTGTTCTTCAGAGAAGTCAAGATTTGGGGTACATCCTGACTCAAGACGTATAAGAGAGTGAAGAGTACCGGGCAATGAAGTACGATTACAGAATGTACAATGAGTTTATTTTTATAAAGAAGGTACAATACTGGCTTAAAAGAGCAATTAGCATTGAAGATAGATTCATTCTCGTTTTCCTTCACAATTGTTTAAATGCCAATAGGTACATTGGTTAAATAGGTATTCGATAGAATACTCTTAGGTTATTTTCCTGTGTGTGAGTTTATGCTGACAGTTAAAATGTAGAAGCACATTTGGATTTTTGTGGTCGGAGCAGGAAAGAGGTTTTTTAAAAAGTCAAACTGCTATTTTTTGTACAAAGAATTTACAAAATCCTTAGCATAAATTCACACAAAAAATTTCACTGCAAAAGATTTCCAAAAAAATTAAATTTTACGTTGTAAAAGTTGTTTTTTGAATACATAGTATATCAAAAAATGAAAAAAAAGGTTTTTTTCACAAAATTAAACTTCATTCGATTCAAGTAATAACCGTAAATTTAAAACAACGATTCAAATCACTTTAACTGCGAAATAATAAAGATGGTAGCGAATCAAGCTTGCTCCAAAGTAACCAAACTTTTTTTATTCTCTCGTTGCAAAGGCGAACCGTAACTTTTTTATCTATCAGATTAATTTGTATCGTGCTGTTGAAAATTTAATTTGCACCTTGCACATGGGAAAAATAAAAAAACAATATTTATTTTCCCAGTGGAAGTTATAGTAATGGAATATAGGAATAGAATTTTGACATATTTCCACATTTCAAGGTGTGTGTGTGTGTGTGTGTGTGTGTGCGTGTGCGTGTGTGTGTGTGCGTGTGTGGGTGCGGATGCGGGTGTGCGTGTGCGGGTGTGTGTTTGTGCGTGCGTGCGTGCGTGCGTGCGTGCGTGCGTGCGTGCGTGCGTGCGTGCGTGCGTGCGTGCGTGCGTGCGTGCGTGCGTGCGTGCTTATCCACCAGACAGAGTATTCAACGTCGATGAAACAGGGATCTCTATTGTACACGTTGGACCCGTCATAATAGCGAACCAGTGGGACCTTATGGTATCGCAGATTTGTTTGTAAAAGCTTATTTAATGTGTCAAAATGGAGAATAAGCAGTGAATGGTTTTAAAATGTCCGGTATTTAATCGTGCAATCATCAGATTTTTGATGATGTAGATTTTGCCCCTTCTGGAGTTGAAGTCGAAGACATAGAACTTCTTTCTAAAAGAAAAGGCAGAAATACAACAAAATTATCAACAGCTGATGTTCCCACAGACGTTTAACAAGACCAAGAGAACCGAAAACCTGTCTCTATCACCACAGAAATCAATTCTCAGCACGGTAGTAAAACACCTTATTCCTCATCTCTACCAGCTTTTAGCACAACTCTATTTTATAAGTCATCTGTTTAAAAATTAAATAATGGAGCAAGACCATCCAGTAACTAAAACAAGTCTTGTACTTCTATACAAACACTTGCTGTAAATATGCCATCTAAACAAGTTTTAGAAGAAGCTGGGTCATCAGGAACCTAAAATTATTCATTATCTAAAGGTTAGTTTTCTGCAAAAGACATTTGGCCAATCCCTAAACCAAAAAAAAGACGACTAACAGAGGCCCCAAACCTGTAAAGGCAGCGTTAATTACAACTTCTCCATATAAAAATAACCTCTTAGAGATTCAGCAAAGAAGCTTAGAAAAAGAACAACATAAAGAAGAAGCGTAAACAGTTATTCCAAAGGTAAAAGGGAAAGTAAAAATTTCCACTAAACAGCAGGAAGATCAAAAGTCCCATAAGAGAAAAATAACTATTATAGAAGAAGAATCAAAAGATAGTAATTCAAATATTGATTCAGGTGAATCAGCGCTTGATACAACATTCGGTGTTTTTAAACCCGACAAATCAGACACAGCATGTTTGTTTTGTGAAAGCTTATTCTCTGACGATCATAACCGGGAACTGTGGGTGCAATGTTTGATATGTGAACTATGGGCACATAACGAATGTGCTGGTTGTGAAACAGATAAATATGTGTATGATTTGTGTAAATAGTAGGCACCTGCCTATGATCTACTTATAAATTTTTTTTATAAAAGTTGTTATTATTCGATTTTTATTTTTTTTAATGTTATTCTAATAACACAGTTTATGGGGCTCATATTAACAACATGTGTTTTATTTTTGGAAAAGTGTATGGTTTTATTTAAACATTTGTATTTTCTTATTAACCACTAAAACAACATATTTGTAAAAGTATATTATCAAATACATATTAAAGTATCTATTGTGTTAAATTTGTGCTTAAATATAAACATTTATAAAATTTACAAGGAAAAATAAAAATGGGGGCCCATATTACCACCTTTGCCTCTATTAATGACCGCTTTGTCGGTCGCCGCCTCAGTCTAGCAATGTCTCGAACATCGCGTCGCGAAGGTAGAAAGATTGTTTTGGACTCTCTTGAAAAAGGTGAAATAATCTGGAATTATAATTTAGAAATATAAAAAGGACAGCGGTCGTGAAAAAAGATAGTTTTAAAAAGTGTTTATAAGTCAGAAATTTAAATAGTTGTAAAAGTTGTAATTAGTTGAATATTTAAGTGATTTATAAAAGTAAAATTTATTGTGTAAAAGTATTAAAATAATAATTGTTACTTCTATCAAGAGTTTAAAATCACCGAACCCACAAAAAAATAAATATCGTAACAATACTATTTTTAATACAGAATTTTAAGATCTTTTGAATAATATGATTATTGCATGTTAGGAATATTTGTAGGAAAAATAAAATCACAATATTTTATAAAAAGAGATAGTTTTAGTAAACAAATATAGGAATTGGAGAATGTTAAACTTGTGTCAGTATTCAGAGAATAGCATTGAAGACGCTATAAATTTGAAACATTATTGTTAGTAATAATCAAGCATTGTTTATAACAATTAAATATTGTTACTAACAAATGATTAATGATCATAATAATTAAAAAAAAAATTCAATTGTTACAAACAATTGTAAATAGGTCCCGCTTATGAAATTATAAGAAAAAATTTAAAAGAATACGGTTGACATAAACATAATATTGTTAATGACAATTATAATTTGTTATAAACAATTTGAAATCGTTTTTTATTATGATTTTAATAATAATAATTATAGCAACAAAACATATGGTATTTTTTCATTCTTTCCACTGGGAAGTTAGTCGTGTGGATACCTCGGGTCGCACCCAGACCACTGATATTTTAAATAATTTACAATCAGAAAATTGTAAACATTTCTGAATAACTTGACAAATTTGAAAAACATCAACAGGTTGTAATTTTTCACCTTGTTTGCAGTATAAATAATTTTGTTTAATCTCTTGCAAAAAAATTTAAAAAATTTAGTGGCTTCTTATTTGTTTAATTTTTTATGGATTCAACCTAGTATTTATTGCTGTATTGATTTTTTATCTACAATTTGTCCGGTTAAGCGGTACAGAATGAATTATTTATGTTAAAATAATGATAAAATAAACGATGTGAAAAACGCGTTTCTATATAATCGAAGACTCCACGAATCTAATTTTAATGGTTCACCAAACAATAACAATTATATTTTAATATTTTTTTAATAGGTTTATAAGTGAATTATGTTATTTGTTGCCGTGTAAAAGATCTTTCAAGTTATCTCGAAGATTGTGCTTTTGCCGTTCCAGAACGTATAACAGGCAGTGTATTAGGATATGTTGAAGGGAAATTTTCGAGTCACACGCGAAACAACGAAGCTCCTGGTCTTCTGATAGTAGATTTTGGTGTGTGGTTTAATAATTTTATTAACGCATTATAGATAGACCCAACATTCTGGTAAAAAAATTATTTTTTTAAAAAAATGAATAAAAAAATTAACAAATGAAAAGAATGTAAGGATATTAATTTATGTTTCAATATTATCAAGCAAGTTTAATAAATTTGTTCTTTCTTAACACGCTTATATTAGTTTCACCTGTATGTTTATTTGCTTCTATGTATGTTTGCTTGTAACTGACTCTTTTTAACATGTTTATATTTGTTTAACCTGCATTTTTTTTTGCTTTTATGTATGTTTGTTTGTAACTGACTCTTTGGCCTCGATTTTGCCCTACTTTAAGCGATCAGATTTTATTTAAACTTTGCACACTTGTCAAAGACCGACGACAATGCAATAATTCTATTAAAATATCCGATTATCCTGATAAGTTTCGCCAGGAATCAATTTTTTTTTCAGGAATCCTTTGCATGTGAGTAAGAGAGATAGAACTAGTGCGTGAACTACGCAGTTCCAAAAGTGTTGCAAAAATGCTTAAAAATACGCGACAGTTTTCTACTTTCCAAAATAATTAGTTTGCCTATTATCTAGTAGGTGGCGCCACTAGCAATTTGAAGTAATAAAAATGGTAGTTTGCATTTTGTGTCGCATAAAAGTAAAGTGTAAAGACATTTTATTTACAATCTCGGGCGCCACCAATATTATAGTGGTAGGTCCACTTACACCGGGCAACTATCAGTGGAGAAAGTTAATTCCAGAGGTCCAAAATTAATCTGTCAAAGTAACAGGAGTATAACTGTTGATACTTTCTTTGATTTCGTTGCTCACGAATGTTACCTACTCTCTACTTAGAAATAAAACAAGCATACTAATAAAACTACTTTATTATTACTACGTTAACTGATTAATTACTATTTACATTGCGACATACGGTTAACAAACAAAACGGTATTATTTACAAAGGTTCTACTAAGTTACGCAAAAGCAAGTACATCTAATTATCAAAAAGCTTGTGTGTGAAGCAATGACACCTATCAAACACGTGAATGAAATTACTCCCGCAAAAGCTTCAAGCATACATACTGGAACAAATGGTAACAAATAATAAAGACATTGAAATATTAGGTGACGGTACCGGTGGTTCCCCCCTTAGTTCCAGCAAAAATATTCTGAAAAAAAAATTAATAAACAACCTTATATCAATAAATCGGTGGCAACGGGTTCCCCGTTCACGAGTGTCCCGTCAACGACTTCCTCAAATACCGTGGCCTTATCCCTGCGGATGTCGAAGGCCGTGTTGAAAAGACGAGACAGGGTTCCTACCAAAAATAAAATAATAATGTTATACGGCGGAACCACGCTAGTCCCAATGGTAATAATCTGATAATAATATTAGTAAATACTCTTTTAATCAATTGGTAGCAACGGTTCCTCGTTTCCCGGCGATAAACCACACGGGTATCTCGTCAACGACTTCCTCAAATACCAGGTCTATATCCCTGCGGATATCAAAGGTCGTGTTGAAAAGACCTGACAGGGTTCCTACCAAAAATAAAATAATGTTGAAAATAATATTAGTACTCTTTTAATCAATTAGAGGCAACGGTTTCCCGTTTCCCGGTGATAAACCACCCAGGTATCTCGTCAACGACTTCCTTAAATACCGGGGCTATATCACTGCGGATTCTGGAGGCCGTCTTGAAAAGACCGGACGGGGTTCCTACCAAAAATAAAATAATGTTGAAAATAATATTAGTACTCTTTTAATCAATCAATGATGCGTTGAATGAGATGGACAGACTGAGAAACCTGGTAGGCGATAACTAAAAAGTAAAAAATAATTTAAAAGTAAAAAATAATTTTTAAAATAACCTTTTATTTTAATGCGCTAAAAAAATAAAATAAACTTTTCCTTTAAAACTTTTACTATTACATTAAAACGCCGTTACTCAATTTATTATGTAATAAAAGCTTGTCAAAAGATTTAAGAACTTATATTTACTTGGTCAGAAAATTCTTAAAATTAAATTTAATCCGTTGTAGTTATTTAATTTACTTGATTATCTACATAGGGTAAATCTCGCGACAAGCTTTTATTACATAATAAATTGTGTAACGACGTTTTAAGTTAATAGTAAAAATTTTAAAGAAAAAGTTTATTTTATTCTTTTAAGCACATTTAAATTTAAGGTTGTTTTTAAACATTGTTTTTTAATTTTAATTATCTTTTTAGTTATCGCCTAAAAGGTTTCTCAGTCTGTTCATCTCATTTAACGCATCATTGTTGCAAGGTCGTTTGCCGGTTAATTTCAAACAGTCCAGCAATTCAATAGGGAGACCTTCTAATGTTTTTACCCTACTTAAGGCCACGTAAATTTGACCTTTGATTTTGGAGTTTTTCTTCTCCTAGGGAGATTGCAAACCAATGCTGTTGACGCCTATTACGCCAAATTACACAAATCAAAGTTAACTAACCGATGCTACGGACTTGAATATTTTGACTTCAATATCAAAATCGAGGATTCCGAAAACACTAGTACACCAAAATTTCGGACAGTCCTTTCATTTGATACCCATGTTGTAAGAAAGCATAAAAACATTGTCTGACATCTTTCAAGTCCACCATATTGGATTCATAGTGACGTTACTTTATTTTTTGAGTTATTCTCAGCAAGCCCTTTCATTTGATACCCATATTGTAGGAGTGCATTAAAAATAACTAGTTTATCATCTTGGGTAATCCGCAATGTTGGATTTAGAATGACGGCACACAACTAACCATGCATTGTCATCCAAACTAAACGTGTATACAAAATTTCAGCTCAATCGGTTGAAGATATCTGCTTCAAATTTGAGTAGCAGGATTTTACCTGAACATACATAGTTACATTGCAAGTTAAATAAAAGCTTGTAAAATAACAAAGCTCCGTGCAAATGGGAAACCTTAAAAAATCCGAAAAAGTTTGATTGATCCTAAGAAAATATTGTTCCCTCCTGACATATAAAAAGTGAACTAATAAAACGTTAAGAAAGTGTTTATGATCGATATTCTTAGGTTTATCCGAAACTAAAGTGAAAAAGGTGTGTTGACGGTGGGAGATTCGGAAATTGATTAAAGATAAGAAAATTGTATCTTCAATAGCAAATGCTGACGAGAAAGTGTGGGCTACTTGTAAAACATTTATCGAAAAACATGGAAGTGCAAACTAAATTTTAACCATTTTGTAAACAAATATTTTGTGTACAAGAATTCGGTAGAACAGTTAGTTTAATTTTTTTAGCTTCAAGTTATTTACTTATAAGTATTAGAATTGTTTGAACACATTTATCAAGTGATTT